>CAUDMG010001846.1:4455000-4705583 GCA_958450375.1 Homarus gammarus
AAGAGTTGTGGTGATCAAGTCCATGCTACTGTTGTTTAAATACTCACAGCAGCAGAAGTATGCAATTTGTATGGCAGTGTGGGTAGTGAGTGATATAAGGTTGCAGTAGGGATGGTGGCATAAAGTTAGGATATGAGTGTAGTACATCACTGTAGTATCTTAAGGCTAGTGTTTTAAATTGGTGGACCTCTACACTATCATGGCACCAAAGCAAGTTGTGGTCCATCACACCCACCTAATGCTCAGGACACCTTGGCCATAGCACCACCACTATACCTGTATCTTTTAGGTATTCAAACACTATCTCCAAAGTAATTACAAGGTAAAATTACTTATCTACAGTGTCAATTACATTATTGAAGATATTCTAATGGCACATGAAGGAGTAATGACCTCAAATTCATTAATATATTTCAATTTGGACTTGCAAAGGAATCAAAGTGTCAGCTATGACTTTACCTTGGAATGTTGGTGTGCTGTTTACATACCCTTGGCTTTCTCCTGGTGTGCTTATGATATGTGTATGTTATTAATATGTAGGGGGCTGACTGTGAAAGACACCAGTGATACAAATGGGAAAACTCTAAGATACATTTATTCTTTTTAACATCCACAAATGGTAAATTTACAAAAGGTATGGGAACTAATAGACTTGATACATTTTTCCACCCAGCATGAAATTTAAAAAAAAAAAATGAAATGACAAAAACATGTTATTTTCAAAAGCCAGGGTTGACAGAGAAAAAGAGTGTATTAGCAAGTACTGTATTCATTTTGTAGTCATAAGAGCTTTTGTAGACGAGATGTAAACGAAGACAAACAATAAGATACAAATGATAGCCAATGAAAATGTATACATAAAAAGTTTGTAGAATCCCAAATAGTTCAATAGAGTTTTCTGAAGGGCCTACCCTGATGTTAGGTAAAGTGTTCAATATATTGTATCATCAAAATAGTGCTCTTCTTCTTAAATTCACTAAATTTTTTAGATGTACTGAATTTGTACCCAATTACCTTCAATAATTATCATTACATTTATTTACTTTTGAAAAGCAAAAAAGAATTTTAACATTTCAAGGCATGCATCAAGCCTTATAGGTTTCCACATTATGTATTTCTAAAATGGTATTAGAGTTTACGTACAAGTATTAAGGGTACAGTATAACCTTAAATATAGATACTGTATTGCACTAAAGTACAGGGTACTTCTAAGTCCAGGTCTTAACTTATATTAATTCACAAAATAAGCATGTTATCCATACCAGCATCCATGTTGCTTGTCATTCATTTGAGTCATCAACCAGAGTATCTCTTTGCACCCATCACATCAGCACCTGAAAAAATGATCAACATCATCATATTAATGCACAGAGTACAGTACGTGATAAGTCATACAGTACTGTATTTACATAAAAACAAAATGAGTGGATTATGGTAAGAATTCTCACAAGCATATCTATAATATTATTATTAAGTCTAAATCATCATCCATCCAGAATCAATTTCAAGTAAACACTCGAGTGACTATTCATCGATGACAACTTAAAATGGAAGAACGATCCTGACTGACATTTCCTTTTATGCCCAAGTCTGGATCAAGCAAGTTAAACAAAGATCAGAGTACATGTATTGTAGTGTGAGAAAATAAAAAAACAGGAGTATTTCCAAAACCAGAACAAGTTACACGAGGTAGCAAAAAAAAAAAAAAGGGCATATACGTTAATTATCAAGACTTCAATATACCGAAAAACTTGATAATCTGGACTTCAATAAACCAACAACACAATAACCTGGACTAACTGAAAGATTCAATTATGTGGAATTCATTAAACCAAACAACTCAATGATCCAGACCTTCAGAGCCTTAACTAGCCAATGAGCTTTTCTCCTCAGTCCTCAATTGTTTACCTTTTGTGTTTGATGAGGTAAACAGTACAGTATATGTTAGGTTAAGTGGTTCTCTCTGATAAATCATATAATGTAGCCGTCATTTGTAACTTATTCCTGTCTGAGAAAGTCATGTCATCAATGAAGACCACTTCACTGGGTAGATGTAGATTTAGTGTTCAGGGTTAAAAACATCACCACAAAAAAATATTACAGAAACTGCAAATTATTGTCAATATGGTAATACACTGGTACGACGACTCATGATAATCAGCAACTTGATGATAATTTTCTATACAACAGAAGAAAATATCTTTCTTACTTTTAGATCTAGAACATCCCGAGGAAATTGAGGAATTAAATCTTTCTCACTTTTTGTTTGTCTCTAATTTTTATTATGACTAAATACAGTCCCTGCATACATGAACACCATGTTTAAGATTCTTTGGTTGACAAATGCTTCTCAGAGACTGACAGAATGCTGAGTGACAAAATGCTTCAGTGACCCTTCCATACCTTACACATCCATAACCAAACCTACCTAACATAAATCACCTTACCAAACCTAACCAAAAACAATATAGCTTCATAGTAGGGTAGATAGGTTGGGTAGTTTTGGCTGGCTAATCTTAACTTGCAACAAATATAATGTAATGTAATAAAGTCAACATGGCAATGCTTAGAGCTGGTGCTTGCAGAATAATTACCAGAAAATCTTCCTTATGTTGCTGAGTCAGTACGACTGTCAACTTTTGAGATATTCTTGACAAAAATTCTACAGAAAACTTGTCTTAAGTTCCTGGTTAGCCTATATTTGTCAGTTCCAATTGTTCTTCCCTTATATAAGAATATTTTTCAAGGAATGTTCACTTAACGGTAATTCATTATCCATATAGCATATAAAAAATATTCACAATATTTATTCCATAGTCTTGTCCACAGATACAATGTAAGATTCTACAATATAGAATTTACATATTTTGTGTGCACTGATTGTGATTTAATATAAACCATCTCCAGGAACAATCAGATAAAGTTTCATGTCATAAAAAAGACCAATTAATAAGCTCGCACCTTTCACCTACAGATTTATACACTTGTGTGACCAAGTTTACATCCAATAATTCTTCCAAAGGCTATAAATGAGATATACACCCACCAAACTCACCCTAGAGGCAAGCTTCCTTTAATCACTGACGATAACAACGGAAACGCCCACAACATTCATCACCAATTGTATTAATCATAAAATTTTCTCTCACCGTGGCGTCAACTTCTCCAGTGTTAATTACAAGACTAGATCATTATCACACCACATCACCAGAGACCAATCATCTTACTCACCCTATAAACTGGAATTTTAGAATTATTATGACCCTGGGTAACTCCATCAGTCATAAAATAAACAGATTCAGTACCGCATATTGGTAACTTTTTAACACTCTTGTGTACATGTAGCTGCTGCCATCTGTGGGCCAATCACAACACGGCTAGTTTGGTGGTTCTAACTAGTAACAAGTGACAGACCATTGATATATATTGATTTATTGATGTTTTATCTTATAAATTGAAGCAAAATAATTCTAATTAGTGGTTTTTCCTTTCGTTTTTTAACTTAAATTTGTTTTGGGAGGTAGATAGGGGGTCACAATATGCATCCATTCTGAGTCTAATAATCATTCTTAAAACTTTATACAAGGAAAAGTTAACTACACCGCCCCTTTGAAATCTTTCAGTTAATATACACAGATTGAAAATGTTTTCTTCGTGGTCTTATTTCTTTATTGGGCGAACTCAGATATACATTTTTTTTACCGCGCATTTTCTGTGTTATGAATTGAAAAAAGTGGGGGATGAGCAGCACAGATAAGAACATTGTAGTAGTATCACTTTATCTTATCTCGTACACTCATAGAATATCTCGAGAAGAAATATCAGCATGAGATAATATCGCCTACTTGGCTCAGTTGCTGTTTACTGATGCAGGTATAGTAGTACAGGACTGGAGTTTTCGACTTATGGATGAGTTGAAAAAAAATAACCAAACACCATCATTATTCATTAACTTTAACTCACTAGGAGGCTTCAAAATGTAGGTTGGATAGATTTATGGGTGATTGAAGCCCGCTACAGTTTCATCCATTTTTATATTAATATATACGAAAGACAAGAGGATAATTTTATGTACTTTGCACCTTGGTCGTACTACCAATAAGTTCTAAACCTCTATGTGATGATTTATCTGTTACGTTTTACTATTTACAGTATATCTAAAGTGTTATGCTAGGGCTTCAGCAACTATGGGAGGGGAGTTGAAACTAAGTAAATAACGGTAAGGTGACCCACTTAGTAGTTACTGGTTAGATACAGGCTGATCAATGGCCAGAGACCTCATGCAAAGAACGTGTGACATTTATTCAAACTAGACAAACACTGAACTCCCCCACCCCACCTAAAGAAAATAACTTGCAACTTAATTTTATACTTATTGATAAATGAAGCTTATCCTCCATAAGTACTGTAGTTGTATTTTGCAAGTAAATTTTAACAGTGAAATGCAATAATGGTCATACCACGTGACAAAATAAATCCTGGAGTAATGGTATGTACAGTACAAGAGCATAACATAATGGAAGAGTAATATAATGTTCAGCACTGTGTCGCCGTGTTACCGTGTACACAAGGGGACTAAAGGTTTGGGGCCCAATTAGGGTGGGGCTAATTTGGAAATGGGTTAATTGACTTGCATTCGACAAAAGGGTTCTGCACACACACACTGCCCTGAAAACAGTCCGAGCGAATATTCTAGTCCTATAAAACTACTATTTCACTTCATTAATATTACAGATTCAAATATAAAAAAACATACTTGTTAAATATCCAACAACTACAGAACTCGGAACTGTCGAAGAATTTAATTAAGACGATTCAAAACATTACAAAATCCCTGGTAGTTTTTTGTTGTTGTTGTTGTTTCATCCAAACTGATATTCTACTTTATTTACGGTGCTAGATAAATTACTCGAATATATTACTGTTCCTGTGGCACACATGGCACTGATTATTCTGATTTGTGATGTGCCATTAACGAGTGTGGCCAATATTGTGACAAATAATTCATTCTGTGGCAGCTTATCCTCTTTCATTCTCTCCTCAGCACGTTTCCCCTTTCTCATGCCAAAAAATTACCACACTAAGTCTTTATTTCTTTGAGGTACGGTATCTGAATGCTCTAAGCTACACCACTCATAACAATTATGTATTAATTTAATACATATTTTGTACCGATTTCAATGGCATGCATGAAAGTAATATACTGTACAGACTCGTGCTTTTGAGTAAATTATTATATTACCACTCGGTGACATCTCAATGAAATCCCTAATTTACCTGCTGAAATATAACATGATAGGCTAGCCTAGTGTAGTGTAGCATAATCTAGCAACCTAACCTAATCTAACCTAACCTAACCTTACCTAACCTTATGATAGGCTTGATTAGATTAGCTTCTTACCTCTATTCAGAGCCCTAAACATTTTTTTTTATAAATTTCAATACTTTCTACTTTTTCTCCAAGACATTATTTATATTTTGAAACCAGAACGCTAATCTACGTCAGATTAATGTGTTTTTATTATAAAAAAATGTTCATCAAAACGAAAAGAACCAAACTAAGAAACACTGATTATTATATATGTATTTTATTCATTTTTCATTCATAACAGCTTTTGTCTCTTTGTGTACAACTCATTCAGGGCGTCGCAATTTTTGACGACGAACCATCAATTCACACGAGGCAATTTTTATTTCAGATACAATAAATTAGTAGCGGCATGGTTGCAGTGTGTGGGATGGAGATGACAACGCCGACCCACCACAACCTCAGTTCAAGGCCGTTGGGGACGAAGAACTTGGGGGAGTGTAGTGGGTGGCGGAGGAGAGGTGTGGGGAGAAGAGGATATACTTGTGAAGGTCACCTCATCCTCAACACGACTTCCAGCTCGCAGACCCTGGGGAGCAGTGTGTGTGAAGTAGTTAATGAATATATTAAGGATCCTTTGTTAAACATGTCATGGGGATGCCAGAAAGTGTAACCTAACCACGAATGACTAATAATATTGTTTTAGCTGAACTTGACGTCGTTAATCCCTTTCTCTTCAGTTCAGGCATCCCTCATATTATTGACTGATCCGCAAAGTGTTATCCGAAGTAATTTCAACGCCATTCTGGCCGCCACGATAGCAACCCTTTTGAGTTAATAAATTTTATTCATCAATATTTATTTTCTTAAAATTACGAAATGGCTATTGTTATGAAACGTTATCGCTTTGATGGTTAAAGTTAGGTTCGGTTAGTTAGATTACATTAAGTTAACTTTCTCTTCTGACATACCAATAGCTTACTAATCCCTGAGGTTCCACGGTATTGCACAATGAATACCTGTAATATCTGCATCTACAGTACTCTCCACTCAGTTATAACAGTGAACAATCTACTATATGAAAACAAGAGTAACTAAACTCAGATACTAAAAACCTGAGAACACGAACTCAATACAATTAAATTCGTACACAACAAATGCGTCAGTGTTTACAATTACAATATTTAATATAGTACTGTAGTCATTTTGATATACTGAAGGCAAGTGCAAGTGAGATTAATGGGCTAATTTGCTTTTAAAAACAACTTGCTGGGGTTACCAGATGTTCACCATAATTGCTAAACTCATCAACAAACCCTCCCCCTCCCCAAAACTCTCACAGTTAGTCTACCCGGGAAGCTAATGTCACATAATATGAAGCGGCAGGGTACAAATTCTCCGATTTTTTACAGCAAATTTCCCGCTGCAAGAGAGACAAAAGCCTCTTCTGAAACACGCGCTTCATTGCAACACACAACATACTTTAGTTACATAAATTCAGTAAAATCGCCCTACAAATTCACATTGACTCTGCAAGTATGTAGACAGTGCAAGTATACGATGTACAGTACATAATGCAAGAACCGTATACAAACAATGTACTGTACATAATCAATGCAGGTGTCATTGGTAAACAGTAAATTGATCATTGCAAGAATAATCCAACAGTCCTGGATACCTTAAGGGCATTTCCAGCAGGGTCCTTTACTTAAGCTGGAAGACTAATCAATAACTATAACCACCAGCTTTGTGTCGGAACTAACATGAAACAATTCTGTGCGTTTATGCTCTCTCACATTCCAGTTAGATGGAAAAGGTTAAGATGTATGAACCGCTGGAAATTCACGGGTTCATTATTTTCAACGGCGGTGGATATGATCAACAGCGGTGGGTATGTTCAACAGCGGTGGGTATGTTCAACAGTAGTGGGTATATTCAACAGCGGTGGGTATGTTCAGCGGCGGTGGATATGATCAACAGCGGTGGGTATGTTCAACAGTAGTGGGTATATTCAACAGCGGTGGGTATGTTCAGCGGCGGTGGATATGTTCAACAGCGGTGGGTATGTTCAACAGCGGTGGGTATTATGTAGGGTTTTCACAATTATATCATGTAGGTGTTGGAGTCACAGTGTTAAAGAGAAAAAATACGTGTAAGTGACGTCCAGTTTATGATGGATATGACCATAAGGACAGCAACTACACCCGTGTCAACAACCACAAGCACGTCAACAACCACATTTACGTCAAACATGCACGTCAACAACCACACGCACGTCAACCACACGCATGTCAACAATCACACGCACGTTAACAACCACAGGCATGTTAACAACCACACTCACGTTAACAACCACAGGCATGTTAACAACCACACTCACGTTAACAACCACAGGCATGTTAACAACCACACGCACGTTAACAACCACAGGCATGTTAACAACCACACGCACGTTAACAACTGCAATTACGTCAACCACGCACGTCAACAACCGCACGCACTTCAACCACGCACGTCAACAACCGCACGCACTTCAACCACGCACGTCAACAACCGCACGCACTTCAACCACACCTAAATCTATAACAACACCCACATCCATAAGATCATAACAACACCGCATCCTTTATTCGACAGTGGGATGTAGTTAATAAGAGCATATGGTTGTCAGTGGTGATATATGTTCAGCGTTAGGTGACGGATGACAGAAGGTCTGAGGGAACAGTAGAGGACCTTGACATTTCTCATGAGGGTCACACAAAAAATATGTAACTGTAAATATTGTTCATGTATCAGGGCCATGGAGGAGGCACGTGTCCTGCATACCCCCACCCCATCCCCTTCTCCTCTGGCCGGGTGTGGACCATTGGTCCCCTTTACCAATGACCTAGTAACATTTATATCAGTTTCCGATACCATTCATGTGACGTGTGTTCGTTTTCTTTGAAGGGTGTCACCTACTGTATTGCAGTACAATACTTCGCTTTACTTTCCCTCTTCGTCACTGATCGGTCTGTCTTTATTTGTACGGCCGTTTTTTTCGGTCTGTCACGTAACGTCTTTTACCCACTTTTTTTTATTTATCATTTGTACAAGATGTTGAAGACGGTTTCAATACCCTCTCTCGCTGTCGCTGCATCTTAATGAATGGAGTCATGTACTATACACTGCAGCGTTTTAGCGTTGTATCTGCATAGTATTGTGGTAACACCAAACTATATTCAACTGTTAGAAATTCAACATTTTGTTAATGATGTAACGCGTATAACAAATGAATGTGAGAATGTCCCACAATGCACCAGTGTATGTGGCTACACAGGAGAACCACAAGTTATAAACATCGTTCTTACATCTTAATGGTTTAATTCTTGATAGCTAGTGCATTTACTAGCCTAGAATACGTGGTTAAGATCTTAGTTGTTAAAACTCAATAATACACTATTTCAACTTCTAAAGACATGCGTAGTCACCGATACTTCAGCATCCAGGAAACGCATGGCGGTTTTAGAAATCCACCTTATGGTGAAAGGAAAAAATATTTTGTATTCTTTATATAGAAATCCTTATATGAAACAACGCGACTCCATAAAATCCTAAACCCCATTTGGCACAAGCTAATAATGCATTGATTATATATTATTTGTAAAGGTAGTTCGGTCATAAAATAAATTTGATGAAATTTGTCTTACAGTCTGTTGCTATCCGCCATCGTGTTGCTTTGAGTGGTCGGAAACAGGATGGCTGCAAAGTCTAGACTCGCAATAAGTGAAGCTAGGTAGGTGCTAAAAAGGGCTCGTTACTCGGATACTATGACAGCCTAACATGTGCAGAATCGACGTTGGGGTATTTAGAATCCCGTTAACAGAACAAAATTCTAAGAAATGAGTGGCTCGATAACAGACGAATCGCTGTCGATCTCATACAACCCAGGTAACCCACGTTCCAATTTCCGATTCAGAATTTCAGAGTTGCCCTAACGCAGCGTGAGGTAATGAACAATCAGGATTGTCGGGTATTCACTAAGCTACTGACGCAGGTGGAAAGAACGAAGGGTGAAAGTCAAATGTTTATGCTCGGCTGCCTTCAGTAAACAATTGATAGTATTACTCTACTTTCTGCTGCCAGTGTTAGATGTTAATATTCAATCAAAATGGCAGTAGTCTGAGTTGCATTTATCGAGCATAATATATTTCCTCGTTGAACTTCACTGTCTTAGGCCTCTTTCACACTATGCGGTTCTTCGCCGCACCTAGATGCGGTCGCCGCACCGGAGAGACCACGGTTTTCTGCCGCACATTCGTCCGGCTGCTGCGTACAGCGACGCAACTTTGACTCTTGTCTACAGTTTGCAGCGTACGGGCGCAGTACCGGACAAGTCCAGTGGAACGCCGCACATGCAATCCGGCGTCGGAACAGCGAATTCGCCGCAACCGTATAGTGTGAAGAGGTACCTCAGAACTATCAGTCGACTGCTAGGTCCGGCATCGCACCGCATCTAGATGCGGCGAGAAACCGCTTAGTGTGAAAGGGGCCTAAGACAGTAACACTAATTTAGTCCAAAGTGATCTAATCTAATCGTAGGTGCTGTGCATATCGCTGCCTGGCACAATCATATCAATTCAAGTTCAATAAAACATCGGTTTAGATAAATGGAAAGAAAAATCCGTTCGGGACAACATTGATATTATGCTCGATGAAATGATAAAATAGTTTAAATTTTAGCCAATTAAAACTCCATGAGCAAGACTCATCAAGCGTTCACCAAGTCCATGAATGCTCTCTGTTGCGGATAGTAGAATGTGCTTGAGTTGACCCCCAACCCATCACTGCGCCAATGGAACCCTTATATCCTCCTCCCCCACCCAGGTCTCGTCTTACACACTTCCCATGATATTCAGGTTTTTGCCCTTTCGTGTGGTCATGTTGTTCACACGGTGGAAATCACATGTTTTAAATATTTTACTACTACTTCAAATATCGCAGTCTTTTGAGTTATATTGTTTAATATATTATAGTTTACTGTACATTTCGTTTCGCGGAAAGTGGGACAAGATGTCATAATTTTTAATATTTCAGCCATACAAAGTCTGTAGTACTTACAAATGCTAACGACAACTCATCTCTCCCTTAGAATACTCAAAAGCTTTTCTTATTTTTTAATTTGATTGAACTAACAAGGATTATGAAATTTAAAACCAACTTTGGCAATGCTAAAAAATACTGCATTTGTAGTTTTTTGTGCCTGATTCCACAGGGTGGACAGTATGCCTGCGTCTACAGGCTGGAGTCGTGGTGCGCAGTAAGCCAGCGTCTACACTCTACGGGATTGAGTTGTGGTGCGCAATAAGCCAGCGTCTACAGGATGGAGTTGTGCGCAGTAAGCCAGCGTTTACAGGAGGAACTCGAGAACATTAAGCCAGATGGATTTTTTAACAGTAAGCCAGTGTCTACAGGATGGAGTTGTGGTGCGCAATAAGCCTGCAGTGTCTTCAGTATGGACTTGTGAACAGTGAGCAAGCAGCTCCCAGGCAACATTTAAACTTTTTATGACCTTCGTGAAACTAGTTATGAAAGAAGTAACCACTAATTAGTTACTGAGTGTATGACGCGCTGGGTATAAGGATGGAGGGAGAAACCTACAGTGTGATGAGTGGGCCAAGAAAAGAGAAAATAATCCTAGAGGGTCGACAGTCAGTCAGTCAAGAAAAGCGTTCATGGAGCTGGTAACGCACCTAAAAATAATTTGTTAGATAGCAAAGGTGATTAAAGAATTCTCAATTGTTTAGATCTGATAAGACGAGAAATAATTATCTTGGCGAGTCAGTCAAAGAAGGGATAGACACATAGAGTAGAGCTGCTAAATCCAGATAAAATTTTAGTTTGTCCGAGAGGCTGATGGAGCTGTCATTGTTTATACGTCATTTGCTTAATGGAACAATATGTCCTTTTAGGATCATAAACTGTATCTATCACAACACGCAAATTTTAAGTTACTCTATCCGTAACTAAGATGTGTCCTAACTTTATGATACTGTATAGTGATTACACCTATCCAAGGTATTTCTTCAGCTGCTAGGTGCATTAGGTAAGGTTATCCTTGTTAGGGCACTTAATAACGAGTGTGCAGGATTGCAGAGGAATCACGGGATCAGCAGATACTATGATGCCTGGTTTCAGGTATATCATTTGTGGATAATTTATATGTTGTATTCCTATACATATTAAGTGGAACAGTCGACAAGAAGGGCGACACACATAGCAGTGTAACGTAGCACAAGGTGTCTCTTCTCCCTGTGGGTCACGTTTTGTGTTAACGCCCCGCTGTTGTGGTGTACGATGCTTCTTGTGTGTGCGCACACAACAGTATGAACTATAAGAGTACACTTGTACGAACAGTTTACCATGCACACCTTGATACATGGAGTTTGGAATGTTTTCTAATCACATTTTCACTAATACCATAAGCTTGTTTTCAGCGTAATAATGCTTTGACGATAATTACTTGTTAGTGTGAGCACCGTTATGATCGTAGGGCAGATTGCTCCGCCATGTCCTGGCACTGACTACGCAACTGAGCTGGGGGAAGACTGCTGCCACCTTTCCTTGATAAGGATACAATTGAATTCTTAATCTGAAATAGGAACAAAAATAGGTAATGATAGAGAGAGCGGCAAGAGGACTGTGGTATATTTTTCACAATTAAGTACGATTAAAATCATAAAAGAAAACTTTTGTCACGACAGCTAGTGAAGGAAATTTATTATTTAATGAGTCTCTAGTCATAAGGATTTGTTAAAAAGAAAGCATAATACATAGTATAATGATATTTAATGAAATTCTCCTAATTCAATTGCAATTTTAACCTGTACATACACGCATGCATATTGCATACATCTATATAACTACAGTGTACTGTATAATTATGGAATGTTTCGACCAAACAGAGAGTTCTATCTCACAATTTATATTTTTTCATAGACGTGTTTATTTATTAACCTTGTTGTGCATTTAAAAATCTTAGTTGTTGTTGAAGATCAGGAATGCATTATAGCATCAACATAACCAGTCACTTTGACCTGGATAGGAGAGATAAGGGAACAGCCCCGGTATAACGTTCTAGGTCAGATGCTCGACTTCTTTTAAACATACAAACTTCTATTGAGGGTAATTTTCTCTAAAACAAGGCGTTTACTGAATTTACATTTTCCCATATAATTTTATCTACAATATCTGATCACAGTTTCCGAGAGTCAGGGTCTTTCTGGAATGTGGTGGCCAAGTAGATACAGTACTCGTCTCCTGCCCTAAGAATCGCAAATTCGCACTCGGGACATCCTCAGTCCACCCAGCTATGAATGGATAACTAAATTTACAGATGGGGAAGTGAAAGCGGTAGAGTGCAGTGCCGACCACACTGCCTCTACAAGTCTACAGTATATACTGTATACGAGAAGGCTTTAGTGTACAGTATGCTGTAACAACAATGCTCCTAGCAGACAGTCAGAGCTATGAGACCCATTTTTCACTTTCATATCCCATTCATGTCTTCATGATAAATGTTTCTTCTGGCAGTTTATAACATTTCTAAAAACATAGCTGAAATGGCACCAACAACAAAGGTACAAAAATTATCTGTGAGCAATAGTGTCTCAGTATGTCGCGGTATGTCACTTTATCCCAGTCAAAATAACAAATTTACTTAATTATTCACAAACGAGGGGGAAAACCGGTTATAAATTAACATATTTTTTTAAAGTTAATTAAGACACTAGAATATAGAAAGCCAAGTTAACCTCATTTATATTTAAAATGACCTTTAGTACTACACAACTAAAAATTACCCAGTAAGATCAAATTTACATATAGAGAAGGTCATTTAGAAACTCCCTTTATTGTCTTAGCCATATTTACGACTTTCAAAGACACATTTCACTTGGTAAAATCCATTGACTTATATCACTGTGCTGACGACGTGTAGTGTGAGACATGTCTTTATATAAATACGAAACGATTATCAATCACCGGGCATTCGGTCTTGACACTTATATGCTGTGACCCCCCAAGTGGGAGCTACGGCATAACCTTCGCGAGACCCCATGTGTGGCCTCGTATCTGGAGGCTGTGTTGAAGGTTTAGTAGTCCTGCTGGTGTTGATGGTGCTAGGGAGGATTCACTCATCTTGCGGCTCCTGGTGGAGGTGGTACTCGTTGACCAGTTAGGCGTGTGATCCAAGATTTACCCTGCACTGGTAAGTTGACTACTATGCTGATGGTTTGGTGTTCCTTGGAGTACAGTATGTGTTTTACAGAGAGGAACCCAAAATGCTGTTTAAGAAGTGTTGCAATTGAAGAGAGGTCAGTATGCTTCCATTCATTGTTTTGTCTCCTTAATTATGAGCAAAATTTCGTCAGGAATAGGACAGCGGTGGAATCTTACTACTCATGTGATGATCTAGCTAACTGAATATAGGTAGCTGATTAAAAAACTTGCAAGAAGTGTGAAGTATGAAAAGAAATACTGGTATACCTTGTTCATCTTCGAGGCTTGGTGTAACTCTTCCACCCTGCAGAGTTGAGAATGAAGTGCAGTTAATAGACAAACAGACAGACAGTCAGGTCCGTCCAGTGTCTTGTCTTGAGTTTTTCTATGTCGGGCGGAGCATATCCCGCCTGATGATTTAATCACCCTAACGCTACCGGGGGGTTAGGTTACCATTAGGATGTTTGCGAAATAACCTGAGGGTGTTAATCTTGGTGTGATTCTATTTTTCTTTATTAACTACAGAAAATATCGAGGCATAAAGATAGTTGCAGACGGAATGATTTTTTATTCAATTTGTAGCAGACAACGGCTTGTTTATTGTACACCCCATACTAATCCTGTGAGCAGTAGCTCAAAAAGGATTACACGGTGGAGGTCATGAAGGATGTTTACAGTTTTCCCAGTACATTGCTCATACAGCCATGTATATACATATAGGAATTGACTTATTCAGACCTGCGTGAGTGGCTTTCTGCAGTTTGAGGCCATATATTTGAATTCAAGTACATTGTGTTTTTAGTTCTATAATGTGCGTGGGGGGGGGGGGGGAGGTCCTCCTGGCTTGGGTATGTCGGTGTATAGGTCTTATTAATCGTATACTGTACATACTATTACCATCTACAACAAGAGAGTGAGGGTAATTACTCCCCACAGTTGTATTACAGTAGTGCTCCATCAACTAGTTAACGGGTCTGTCACCGGCCTTGCCCTTGTCGGATCTGCATAGCATGAGTGGGTTCCACTGACTCATGTGACAGCAAACGAGAAGCGCCTCAACACAGCCTTGTTCACAGAGATGACTCACCTCACCCAGGCTCAAGAGTTCAGTGTAGTGTCCTATATAGTACATGTACTCGTAATCTCTACAACCTGTAGATAATATTTGCACTTGTTTTGCTACGAGGATATTATAGTATTTATTAAGAACTAACCAAACTAAACCTAATCTATCCTATAGCCTACCCTAATCAAAACTAGTTAAAACCAAAACGTAACTAAACCAAACCAAACCTAATCTAGTCAAACCTAACCTAGCCTAACCAAACCTAATCTAACCTAAAGTTCATATTTTAACGTTCAAAATACAAGACAGTGGGTTTGTATTTGTTTATAGAATGACCAGCAAGAATTAGTAACACGAGAACCCACCGTCTTGGCAAAATTCGACCTCAAGTTACCACAAGTTGCTCCCCATTTACATAAACTAAATATATTCTAATTGACCAATATTAACACGAAGAAAACCTGACAAGTTCATCTTACTATACGTTGAATGTGAACAATTAGCCGGCGGAGGATTAGATGACAAGATTAACTTACGGATTGGATTAGGCGGTTAATAGGCTACTATGAGTTTAACTTACAGGCTATATGAGGAAGTTAACAGACAGGCTATGTGATTTAACAGACAGACTACATTAGGTGCTACTATAGTGTACGGTTTACAAGATATTTTAGTTAGGTTAGAGTCAAGATATCTTTGTAGATCGCACGCTATAGTCGCACCCTACATTAGATTGACAAACAGGGTACACGATATTAATACACACACCCACACTGCGTAATATATTGATAACATCGAAATGACAAACTATTTTATTCACGGTGCAATCAACAATAAGTTATCAATAGCATTCTTTTCTTAGATAATAATACTTGGAGGTGATATAATGGTCTTTTTTTCGATTAGTTTTGCCCAACTTTCAAAAGTAAGTCTTCGCTGCTCTAGAAAACCTTTCTTGATAATTGGCAACCCACACAAGAAGGTTTTATGAACTGTAGACAATGATCGTTAAGTATAAGTACTGTGCAGTGTTGTGGTTCGTCATGCTACTGTCGACGCCTGCTAGCACACTACGTCGTTTTAAAAAGTACAGTATCAGTACTAAACTACGTTATATAAGACGGAATTATCTAAAGTTGGTTACTGGCAGAACTCACCGGGTAGAAACAGCTTTTATTATTCCCTCATTCGAGATAACAGATAAATATGAGGAAAAACGGTCCGTGATAAAGTCCTTAACTATTATTCTTAATCTAATTGGACAATATGGATACAATGTGCTCTATACTCTAGCCTTTGTTACGTAAAGAAGCAGCGTGGTCGCCAGTGTCCTCGACAGTTTTTTTCCCGGACTGTCGAGTTAAGTACCCATTTACAGCTAAGTGGAATGCCCCAGGATCGCTTCAGCGACTTAGAGGCGAGCGCTGTACCCACTCGGCCGCCATATCACATTCAACCTAATTCGACTAGACTAAAGCGTCATACTTGAGGTGTCCGGTCTCCAGGCGCTCCTTGAGCTTCACGAAAGAAATAATTTGATAAACAAAACATTAACCGTCTCAAACCGTAACACTTTTTTTATGACAGCAATTATCTAGTAAAGTAGGTCACTGCATAAGGTATCCTGTTGTCTCAGTCTCAACCCCCCCCCCCCCCTTGGCCTTGTCCTTGGTGAGGGCACTTGTCTGTCGTTGTAGAAAACGGTTACTACGCTAAGGTTCCATCCTTAACCCCCTTCACTACGGGGCACCACTGTTAATAGTTTATTTGACTAACGCCAGACGATTTTATTTAGTACAGAAAGATCCCTCGTAGCTCGTATCTAAAGTACCCCCACTAATTGTACGTGACCTCAGTAGTTGAAAAAAAAATTGGATCCCGGATCTTTAAAACAATCACATTTCGCTATTAAAAACATATGTGTTGCTAATATCAAAAAAAGAAAAACCTTTAGAAGTCTAAGGATTTAATTTCGTTAGTAGTATTGGTATACTGGTATGTGTCTATGGAATAATGTACCACTTTCAGTAAACAATATCAAACTAAAGATTTGTTTATAAATCATGCTAAATAATTTCTATGGCGTAAGCTATGTGCTCAAAATTAAAATGTGTGTATCCTATTTCATATTGCTGCCAGCAGTCATTTTGAACCATATATCGAGGACCTCATTAGGAATAAGTACTACGTTACATTTAGGTTAAATGTGTATGCAAGGTATTGTATGAAATTTTAATCATTAAATTCAAATCAAATCAATGTGCAGAAACATCCCGAGGCTAGGAGCGTGTTGGATGTTATTTTGAACGCTAAACTTGTACAATTTCCGCAAGATAATCGATTATGATGAGCGATGTTATTAAATTCTAATGTAACTACGTACAGCAATGTTTAGTTTAAGGCAACACCACCTTAATATCATTGTTACCACACTATAATCACTATTTTCGCTGATATTCCGAACCTAAACATGTGCACTACCTGATTCACCTATTCTATTGGGTATATATTTGATGATTTGAATTATTCTATAAAAAAATTAAGCTAATACGAGTGCAGGGTTGGATGAAAGTCCCGGTGTTGTCTTGAGAGAGAGAGAGAGAGTCTGAGGCTGGTCTAGCTTGTCATTTTCATCTGGTCCTTCATTGAGGGGGGACAAGAGACGGACTTTTATATTTATTTTTATTGGGAATTCATAACATGTCTAGTTTAATAAAATACAGTATAGGTATGAACAACAATTACCAGTAAATACTTATCATATATTACATATAATAGTACTCTAAGGAGAACACAAAAAGAGTTTTAGATTGCCCCCGAGGGGGCTAGTTTATTGGGCACCCCATTACATCCTGTGCAAGGTGAAGCGCTGGAGCGTTTACAGCGCCCATCTGGGAAGCATGGGGAGTTCATGCTTGCCTTTATGACTCATGCATTAAGGGCGTAAAAGCCTGAAGGGTCTGGGTTTTGTCAGCAAGTTACATACAGTGACAGAATGAGTGTGTGGGGGGAAAATTCCCGGTACAATTTATCTGTTTATGACAGAGTCAGAAGTACTGGCAGTACATTGACCTTAAACATGACCCTGGCGTTGCAGCCCTCTCGCGTGGCGAGTAAAAACCTGGCATCTGGTGCAGTTATCCATCGTTGCTGTCAAAACAATTTGCGTAAACATAGAGTGGTTGTCTGGTCGCGATGTCCTCAGATATGAAGCTCGACGTCAACATTTAATATCACAGTACTGAAGTTGGTGTATTAATTCTCTTGAAACTTAAGACATGATCAGATTTAATTTGCATGATTCAGCTGCATTTACAATTATTTATAAGAATTTATATTATGTATTCAAGCTATCGTCATACATTCTTGAATATGTGAAAGTAATCTCCTTTTTAGAGTGTAATAAATCTCCAGACCATATTATATAAATCTGTAAT
Source organism: Homarus gammarus (assembly GCA_958450375.1). NCBI lineage: Eukaryota > Metazoa > Arthropoda > Malacostraca > Decapoda > Nephropidae > Homarus > Homarus gammarus. Next base: position 4,473,071 of record CAUDMG010001846.1, read on the forward strand.
CAATACTTCGGAATATGAATAGCCATGCGCTCCGCATTTCCTTCAGACAATTATTCTTCAAAGCAAAATCCTATTCTCCCAATATGCCTCATCCTTCAATTTTTTTTAACGTGTCCTTGTTCTAGGGTGCTTCGGTAAATGCTTATTATTAAACCTTGGTTTGTCTCGGGACGTCCCCCTGGACCTCCACTTGACCTACAAACGCCAGTAAGGGCACATGGCATGGCGTCCGATGCTATACTTAACCAGTCTTGAGGGATTCCCTGTATACCGCGTCATCTTGACCGAAAGAGCGGTACGCCCCTTGCCTGCAGTCCTTATTGAATTGAATTGAATTGTAACAGTTTATTTAGCCAGAAAAATACAGATACAGAGTGGATAATAATAACAATATTAACATGGCTGAGCCAGTTGAGAACCTGAGCTCTCTTTGAGGCACCTGATATATTCTATACATTTATCTCAAGGAAGTATTATGTAACATTTAGTATCATCTGGAATAGTACAATCGCATGGTAGTAATAAGCCAGAGGTATGATTTATGAGAGACGACTATATTTTTCTTTTTGAGACAGTTATCATCAGGGGTTTCATCGTGCTAATGGAAACACTAACATAAGAATTAAGTATTTCTCTTCGATATAGGATTAATGTGGGTACAGTAAACACCTTTAAGTCAATATGTTGATGGCAATGTTTTTTAGTTATTGGCTCTGAGCATTAAAGCATTTATTATCACAAACATATAAGTTATAAAAAATATAACCCTGAACTAAGATTTCTATTTTTATTTTAGAAACGGTCATTTATGTGCATGTGTCAAGGTCGTATCCTTGAATCAAGTTTAACTCTCACTTCACTGTGTAAATCGAATCAAATTGAATATATGAAAAAATTCAGGAACTTTCATGCTGAATTATATTTGTGTTTAAATTCTCTTCTGAATGTCAATAGTTGATCCACTGACGTGGTTCAACCTCCGACAAACTCATCAATATAGCCATAACTAGTTTCCAGTTTATGTTTGCAATTATTTTACACTCGAAACACTATTTATTTATTACTGCCACGAAAAGGACAGCTTATTCTTATACGTGGTATTAATCCACAGTAATCATATTTGGAGAGCAACATGTGTGCTGTCCCATTGAGACTGTTTATGTGCAATACATTATTTCAAAATAACACAATTCCTACTAATTCATTACGAGGATTTTTTTCGATATTACATGTATTAATATGAAGAAAGAGGGTGTTTTATTCTATTGTTATAAACATCACTGCTAAAGTACAGTATCTGTTGATCACATTACAGGTGAAGTGGAAAGGTACTTTTAACAAATGTTTGTATTATAAGTGTATTTATTATTATTTTGCTCGTATAAAGTCACCGAAATAGTACCCATAACCTGGGATCCTCCTTTTCAAAAGTGAAGGGGCATGGCCCTTTTCTTGTTCTACCACTCCTTCCCCAACTCAGTATACATAAGGACATAAGAATGGAGGAAAATGCAGCGTGCCTATTGGCCCATACTGGGCAGCCCCATTTACACCAACCCCTATTGCTCATAGATCCAACCAACTTATGTTTGAAGCTATCCAGCGTATTCGAGTTAATGTTGATATTTGGTAACTTGTTCCACTCGTTCACTACTCTATTTCCAAACCAATGTTTACCTATTTCGCGCCTAAATCTAAATTGGTCTAATTTAAAACCATTGTTAAGAATTCGTTCCTGGTTGGATAGTTTGAGTACCTTTGTAATGTCCCATTTGTTTAGCCCTGACTTCCATTTATACACCTCTATTATATCGCCCCTCACTCTACGTCTCTCGAGGGAGTGCAAATTAAGATACTTTAACCTGTCTCTGTACTCAAGGTTCCTAATGCCCGGGATTAGTCTTTTCATTCTCTTTATACCAATTTAGTCAATGTTCCCTGAACTACAGTGAACAGATAGTTTCACTAACTTCTCAGAAAAACGAAATACTGTATACCGGATCCTACCACGCATCATCGTACCTAAGTTTAGGAATTCCCAGTGCTCTGAATGTCCAATAACTAGGCGTGTCTATTTTTGTCTACGAGCCCTCGAAGATGTCATTATTTTTTTTACCTTTTGAATGTTTAATGTGAAGTGGTTCATCGACGTCACCCATCTGTGAATATCAGGAAACACATAATTATGCATTACGGAAGACATGACTTCCAGAGATTTTTGCTGAATGGGATGAATTACCAAGCCTCGTCGACTATCCTAGTCCAGGCGAATTTTGTCAACAATCTACATTTCCCCTTTTGTTTTCAGTATGACTCGCAATATAACACATGTAACAAAAGTTTTATGTCTATATACTTTTTAATTACGACTAGAAGTGTACAGTACAATATACTTAATCTGGAGAGGAAGAAAGCTTAAAGAAAACATTAATTCGCATACCAACAAGAGGAATTATCAAAGGTACACAACTTTTCAACCACATTTTATGAAACAGGTTACTGGAATACATACCGGGGTTAATTTACAACACCGTGACTATTCTAGATACGAGTAATAGAAGCTCCAAAAGTTGTTGGTAGCGAAAGTCAGAGCGGGGAAGACTAGGGACGTCAAAGGGAGGGGGGGTAAGAGGAGAGGGCTAGGGAGTAGTACTGTAGTGATCCCCTCCGTCTCTTCTGCTACCACTGCCTGGTAGCCTGCATCCTTCATCATCGCCAGTGTACTACAAGACGCTGCTGGGCGATGGTGGTCAACTTGAATCTCCCTCCGATACACTTGACCCGGTAGTATATTTTCTTCGCATTGAATCTCTCGTTCAGTACATAACTGTACTCAACTATTCCAGCACGCCGGATCTCTATAGTTACCTATTTTATATTAGAGTTTCACGGTGTGGAGAGCACGTGTTGTGCTGAAGGGAGATGCATTGACACCGTATACTTCCCTCCTTCACTCGACCTGCCACGTGAGTTGACTGAACTTTATACAGTCTATAAATAACGTGTAAATATTCAACTACTTACCCACGAAACTAGATACAGTTTACACAGTCTTACAAGTACTGCCTGAATGCCGATTTAATCAAAACATCTCAATGATTGTTGTCAAGTGTTTACACTACTTAATGTTCCCACATGTCTAATCAAATTTGAACAGATTTTTTCATTTTTTTAAAATCTTACTCATTGGTATCCTGACGTGAGTGAATGTTTTTCTGCCTTATAAGTCTTAGCGAAGTCTCTGTATGAGCAAAACGTTTGTATGAGTGAATGCCTACCTTTATGAGTAAACATCTGAACTTATGAGTAAACTTGTCCTTGTGAGTAAACATCTGTCCGTATGAGTAAAAGTCTTCTGCGTAAGTGCGCGGTGCTTTATTATGTCTCATGTCTTGTAAGTTAAATGGCACACACACACACACACACACACACACACACACACACACACAGTTTGGTACCAGAATCAAGGAAACATTCTCGCTGCAACTTGTTTAATGTATCGTATTCTTCTGATACCTTTCCCTTCTTCGTGTCTCATATATTTACCTACAGAATAATTATTTTAGTCTTCTAAGTCCCTGATCTTCCAAGGGTGGCACATGAAATTTCTCCAGGACTGACCCTTGTGATCTACGGCATCAAGATGACAGCCAAAATAGTATATAAATTAATGCTCTTCCACTTTAACATAATTAAATATAATTCTTGATTCTTTGTTGAGAGTAAAAAATGCTGGCAGTAACTGTTAAGACTCCAGATCTGAGGGACAGGTGCCTGTGTTGTTATCAAAGAGGTAGGCTTCAACTCACGTCTACCTGAGTATTTTTATTGCGTCAGCCACTCAGGCGTATATACTCGTCGATGCGTCACACCCTGACCACATTAAACACAAACTACCAGGATTTACAAATGATGTAGAAAGCACAGCTATCATCATATCCGGTTTTGATGCAATTAAACACATCCGTGCTTTGAATGGGAAGATAATCTGTACACCAGTTTTTAGGTCTTTACGCTCCTTACATAGGGACGGCGATCCTCTATACACAGGCACAACCGGCCGTCCTTTTTTTTGTGAAGTAAATCATTAATAAAAAGAAGGAAGAGAGTAGGAAAAAGAACAGATCCCTCGACAACAACTGCCATGGATCGGTTCTCAAGGAAACTAAAAATTAGAGCTTTGGAGATGTCGAGGGCCACGACGAAAGTTTCCCCATAATCCCTAAGAGAGGATGAATAAAGATGGGTGCAGTAGGAGAGCAGATCACTAGTAGATCTCGCCTGGCCAAAGCCATACTGGTGATCTGACAATAGAGAATGGCGTCTGCTTCCATTTTATCTTTCTTGTTGCGTCTACTCGCATTGTGTCTGCTCTCGAAATTACTACTATTCCCATTTGGTCTAGGCTAGGTTATAGGACATAGGTTAGGTAAAGTAACTTTCAAAAATCATTAATTGATAGTAGACACTCTGAGAATATGTGACATTTTCAGAGTAGACATAATGAGATTACACGAAATGGGAATTTGGCAGTAGACTAAATGGGTGTAGACAAAATTGGCATACCCGTCGCAGAGAGCTACTGATTCAGATCATTCAGTACGCTAGTAGTGGGAAGAATTACCCAAATTACACACGTGTAAGGGAAGTTGTCCGAATCTTTAGGAATTTTAGCTAAGTTAGTGTTTTTTATCATGAAGGGGAGATAAGGAAAAAAGTTTGTCTCGGAGAACTACAGAACTATTTTATTATTACTGTGAATTTCTTGTTGTGGAATACATAGAATGCGAAGTTGTAGTTATTATTATTATTATTATTATTATTATTATTTTTATTATTATTATTATTATTATTATTATTTTTAGTAGTAGTAGTAAAAGTAACAATATTGGTAGTGGTAATAGTAGGAGCACAGTATATTCATTGCAATTGATAAGTTCATAAGCACCAGGGAAAACGTGTGGTGGTGGGCGGGATGAAAGTCAACTGTGAACTTGACCTACATTACTGTATATGATGCACCAGACACCTCGTAAGTGGTTTTTACATCCTTGCTGACTTAGGTGTTGTGTAGAGCGAAGGATCTGTCTGTATAACCGGATATTCTTTTGGTTCTCATAAAAACTGATGGATATTATAGCCGGCTGTCTATTGGTTTTACGTTATACATAATGGGTTCTAGCCAAACCTGACATATTTCCATGCACAGTGCTTATAAGTTCCTTTCTCGGGGATATCTCGCTTCGACATTTCCGTATTTAGTGGTGCTATTTCCTCGTAATTAAGAAATGTGACACTACTAATTAAAAATCAATTTCTTCTCTGCAGGATGTGTAGAACATATTTATTAAGGCGAATCGAAGAAACACGACACGGATGCTAATTACAGAGCGCCTTTGAGACGTTTCGTTACACTGTTTGCATCTCTCTCTCTCTCTCTCTCTCTCTCTCTCTCTCTCTCTCTCTCTCTTGATGAATGTCCCCTCACATGACGTTTAATTAATGGAACATTGCCTTTTACTATGCGTGTGTTAAATCAATTCACCTCTGGTCCTAAACCTGCTCTGTGAAGGTGAATAAGTCACCTCTTCCAGGATAGTTTTTAACTAGTGTCACCATAATTAGCCTTAACCTTAAAATTGGTTGCCGGAGGTAGAGGATATGATTCACAAGTCTTCCCCAGAGGGAGGTGTGTGTCGCCTGCTTCCTCTAGCGAGGCCGCTAGTAGGCTCTACCTCTCGCTCCTTGTTTTAATGTGTTATTCTTGAGAAAAAAATAAATAAAAATTAAAAAAAAATATGTCTGAGAAAATTTGCTGCTCTACTAGAAACTGTTCATGTTTAAAAAGACTGGAAGGATTGGTTGTTACGTTACGTTATGGTGGTTGTCGGTGAAATGAGGTAAATACTATGAAGTAATGGAAAGGATCTGTAAGGTTTAATAAAGAAACTAATGATTTACACTCACAGTAACTATCGAGGATAAGGCTATGCGCTGATTCCCTGACCGTGTTTATTGTTCCAGAAACGAGGGCATTGGATTTGAGGACTTCAAAGCGGAATTTAAATTGTTGTTGTCTGAAATACTTTGAGGCCCAAACATGATAATTTGATTTTTCTTCTTTCCAGGTGTTGTCTCGCACAGTAACTTGTTGAGTTACTCCATCTTCCCTGAGTCGCTGGACGAACCACTGGTGGCTGCAGGACCACCTGTATACTACCTCAGCCAGAGTCATCTACCTCATCTCTACGCCCATCTTGTAACGTCATATTTCCCTTGTTGCTGGCACCATGGCGTCCGTGGATGAGTTGGTGGATCGCTTCACCTGGATTGATTACATGGTGTTCAGCTGCATGTTGTTGGTGTCGGCCGTCATCGGCATTTTTTATGGCTGCTTCAGTAAGAAACAGGACACCAAGGAGTTCTTAATGGCTGGCAAGTCCATGACTGCCTTCCCAGTAGCCATGTCTCTAATCGCCAGGTAAAAATTATCTTCATCTGTTGATCTTCGTCCATCCCCTTACCCTCTTCCTCTCTCCTCCCTCATATAGCTTTTTCACTTTCGGGATCTGTGTTATATGTATATAAAAGACTAGAGATTGGGAGAGGTGATTTAAGCCACACTACAAAACAGGTGATAAAGCATCCAAGAAATGGTGAATAGATGACGCGGTAAATGAATCTATTAAAAGTGAAGGAAATATCTTGAATTTATTGACCGTAGAAACTGTTAATGGTTGTTGAAAGAGCGGGTGAATGTCATTGTCTTCCTGTATGAAGGCAAGGGAAATATGAAGAGTGTAAAAACTGGTAAAAAATAGTCTTCGGGTCATGGTATGTAAAGTGTATGAAAAAAGTATTGGTTGATCTTTTAGGAAATATTACAGCTTCACTCACAGGTGAAAAATACAAGACAATTTTGGGAATGGAAGAAGCTGTATTGATCAAGAATTTGCATCAAGACGACTGGCGGAGTGAAAGAGAAGAGAAGAAATTAAATGCTGTTCTTGTACTCAAAGAAAGTGTATGCCAGAGTAAGTAAGAGGACTCGGTGGGAAGTGTGTGGAGTATGAGGAAGCTTAATGAATGCTGTCATCAGTTTGATGATGGAAGCATCGCGCATGTGTGTGTTTGACGGGTGTGTGTGTGTGTGTGTGTGTGTGTGTGTGTGTGTGTGTGTGTGTGTGTGTGTGTGTGTGTGGCGTGGACTAAATGAAGGAGTGTGTGAGGAGCGTGTGATGTTACCTTAGTTTATTAATGTATTTATGGATGATGAACTGGTTATGGCAATATATATTCTCTTGTGTCATGACAGCTTCATGTCGGCCATCACGCTGTTGGGGATGCCGTCGGAAGTGTACCAGTTCGGGTTCCTCTACTGGCTCATCGGGTTCTCTTATATACTTATGACGCCCTCTGCTGCCTACCTCTACTTCCCGGTCTTCTACAAGCTCCAGGTACACACTTCTTGCCTATGCTATAAATTCTGATATTTGTCTTAGTAGTCAGTGAAAAATGGTGAATACGTCAGAATAACTCATCTACAGTGTATTGCCATGCTACAGATGTTGCGGCAGAGGTGAGTCTTGTTTGGTGTTAATTGTGAAAGTTATGGCTTAATGTCCTGAGAAAATTTAACTCCTGAAAGAGAGGTCGACCCACTGGTTGTGGCCACTACCTGATACCGAGTTTCTCCTGCAGGTCACCTCCGCCTACGAGTACCTGGAGAGGAGGTTCCACAGGTCGGTGCGCTGGCTCGGCTCCTTCGTGTTTATTATCCAGGTGAGTAGTAGAGGTGGTGATGGACTAGGGAGATGAGGTGTGGGGGGTCAGAGGGACAGACGAAGGTTGTTATTGGCCCTTCTCAAGTTGTGAAGTATTACACTTAATATTAGAGATTTGATGCACAAATAAAAGTACAAGAACACGTTTAGAATCGCCGAAAGAATCTTTCGCTTCGCGAACCACCCATTGTTTGAGAACCACTGTAGCCTAGAGTGTCCACCTGACAGATTTCCATCCCAGCTCTCTCCAACTAATTTAATCTGTATGTAGTAGGTATTAGGCAGCTACAAAACAGGGAGGTACTACCGCCTGGGAAGATATTGGAAGCATAATGTGTTGTCTATAGTAGACCCTGCTGCCTTATGGCATCACAAAAATTGTGACCAAGTCTCAGGTTGCTGATCTGACTTTCTGCCTCATTTACACACAATTGCAGGATCTCAATTGTTTCACTTACTATTGACAAGACAACATACATATACTGTTTCTCACTTTTGATCTTTTTATAATTTTTGCATTTCTTTATGGTTCTTTTTTATTATTATTATTATTATTATTATTATTATTATTATTATTATTATTATTATTACATGTTCGCCCCCCAGGCCCTGATGTGGGTCAGCGACCTGTGCCGGGGTGGGCTAATCCTCGTAAAAAAAAAAAAAAAAAAAAAAAAAAAACCTAACCTCAGGTCGCAGTCTACCTGTACTAACAAGCTTGTTATGTGTACAGATGACGCTGTACATGGCCATCGTGGTGTACGCCCCAGCCCTCGCACTAGAACAGGTCACCGGCCTTAACGTCTACATCTCCGTCTCCCTCATCTGCTTCGTCTGCATCTTCTACACTACACTCGGCGGCATGAAGGCGGTGCTCTGGACCGATGCTCTCCAGGTGAGTCGTCTTCATCATATTTATAAGTTTGAGGGTCATTTTCAGGCGGTGATATATATTTCGACCCTAAGATAGACAGATAGCAATGAAGTGATCTGCCCTGTATGGGCCAGTCGGCCTCCTGCAGTATCCCACTTTCTTATGTTCTTATGTTCTTAAGATGAACATGTAAATGAAAAGACATCTAAAGAAAACATGTCTATAGATAGGTATCGATAATTAAGCTGTAAGAAAACAAAATGAGTGTACTCTACATTCACTTGTAAATAGCGAGACAAACAGATACAAAGATAGAGATTAAAAATGTGAGATTAGCGAATAATGACGGTCTTGCCCCCAGACGCTCATCATGTATGGGAGTATGATGTTCGTCATCATCAAGGGCGCCATCGACATTGGCGGCTTCGATGTTGTGTGGCAGAGAAATGCAGACAGCGGCCGAACTCAGCTGATTGACTTCGACCCTGACCCGACCACCCGCCACACCTTCTGGACCCTTGTCATCGGAGGTTATTTCACCTGGATCACCATCTACGGTGTTAACCAGGCACAGGTACAGTGTTGGATCAGTGGTGGAGGTGTTCTCTCTTGTTGCGTAGGCACTGTTTGTCAGTTTGTCCCAATAAAGGGATCGGCTTTCCACTAACCGAGTATCGTTACATACTAAGATTAATATTTCTGTAGAGTTATATATCTGAACAGCATGGCTTTATTTTAATTACATATATTTTTTAAGTACATTGTCTAATTGTAGTTGGACTTCACTACTTTTTCTGGGTGCAATATTGACTAAGAGACAAACAACATCTAGAAGACAGACAGCATTAAGTTTCCTACCATAACTTTTCTCTTAGAAACACCATAGAAAGTCTCTTCACTATATAATACAATATTTATGTGAATGTTTAAACTAAACTTTGATCTACACTGCTCAGATTCAGCGATACCTCAGCGTTCAGACTAAACAGATGGCCGTCAATGCGCTGTGGATCAACTTTGTGGGACTCTTTATACTGATGCTCACCTGCTGCTTCGGTGGGATGGTTGTGTACGCCAATTACCACGACTGTGACCCCATCCGCTCAGGTGTGGTTGACAAGGGAGACCAGCTGTTCCCGCTCTTCGTTATGGATACCCTTGGCCAATGGAGAGGTCTCCCAGGACTCTTTGTCGCTGGAGTATTTTCCGGGGCTTTAAGGTAATGCTGCTTTGCCTGTATATATTAAAATTATGGCTGAATTTTAATAATCTTTTTTTATCTCATGACAAAAACTTTCTGAGGAATTTATACAAACAATTCTTATTGTTATCTGAGGAACTGAAGAATTATAAAGCAACAGACGTCCAGGTAAACAAACCAAAGGAGGTTCTGTTCCAGATTTGTCTGGGAAAGTCTCCAGATACTGAATCATTTATTTATACAGCACCTTTAACTAAATTATGTAGTGCTCAACAGATCAGGTGAAAATTTACATTTGTAATGCCAACAGCACCGTGTCTTCCGGAATGAACTCCTTAGCGGCCATCGTGTTGGAGGACTTTATCAAGGCCGGCTGTTATCCCAACATCTCTGAAAACGCTGCCACCTGGACTTCCAGAGCACTCTCACTCTTCTTCGGTCTGCTCACTTTTGCACTCGTCTTCGTAGCAGAACAACTCGGCAACATCTTAAATGTAAACATACTTTTAATTTGTTCTACTAGCACTCCTTTTGCAAAAGAGTATTTATAGATTATCTTATAACCACTGAACCTTCGATAAATTGGCATGCTATTCCTCCGGTCTTGCTGAAATAGTAAATATGCCGATTTTTCGCACACTTTCAAACTTAAAGTGCTCTCTGAGAGTCCATTGTGAGTTTACGAGTCATATATATATATATATATATATATATTTATATATATATATATATATATATATATATATATATATATATATATATATATACACACACACAAGGCGTCCCGAAAGTCTCTCTCCGGTTTTAAATATTTAGTATTAAAAAACCAAAGGGGATATAATAATACAGTTTGCTGCATCATATTCCATAGTTAATCGAGTTTTTTCTTTGCAGGTGCAATTAAACGACCTCGACATGTTTTGTGGCTCTAAGCACATCCAGCCGATACGCGATTTCTCTCCAAGTGTTGGCTAGCATATCTGGTGTTACCATCCCTATTGCATCGGTTATTCGTTGACGTTGGATTGCAACATTGGGTACAGGTGTTTTGTAGACACAATCCTTTACATAACCCCACAAGAAAAAATCTACCATTAAGCTCCAGTGTGGAGGCACCTCATCTTGCTGAATGATCACACTTGGTTGCAAATCATCCAATTGGGGGGCTACATAATTGTCTAAGACATCGAGATGGACATTGTCCGTGACGTTTTTATAGACAAGGAAGAATGGGCCTATCACACGATCATGCATAAGCCCAAACCAGGCATTAATTTGGGGGCAGTGACGAATGTGCTCTTGATGCATGTGTGGGATTTCTGACCCTCCTCATGAGTACATTATGGCGGTTGACACGTCCACACACATGGAAAGTTGCTTCGTCGATGAACATCACTCTGTCTTGGTAGTTGTGGTTCTCTGAAATTTGCTCCAACATTAAGCATGCAAACTCTTTACGTCAAGGTTTGTCGTCCAGCTCTAATGCTTGGACTATTTGCACTTTAAAAGCATGCAATTTCAGTATTTTATGGAGTACTCGGTGTACGGATGTCTTAGGTAGATGAAGCTCCATTGATGCAGCGCGAACAGACTTTCTGGGACTTCGTTGGACTGCTTCCTGAACATATTCAATGGACTCTTCAGACATCCTTGGGCGTCCACTTCGGGGCAAGTCACAAACGCTGCCTGTTTCCAGAAAGAAACCTGCCCTAATGCTGGGTTTGAGGGTGGCTCTTTACCACACCTCTGGCGGTATTGTCTTTGCACTGTTGTCACTGACTTGCTCTCTGCAGACCAGACAACACATTGTGCTATCTCTTGATTGACGCCATTGTTACGCCTTATCTTCTCCACCAAGATAATACCTCTCAAATCCACTGCACCTGTAAGGAAAAAAACTCGATTAACTAAGGAATATGATGCAGCAAATTTTATTACTATATCCCTTTTGTTGTTTTAGTAATAAATATTCCAAACCGGAAAGAGCATTACTTTTCTGGTTGCATATATATAGAGCAGCTGTGTGCTGGCGAATTAAGAACACTAACAAACAATAGAGCCTCTGTGTCGTATACACCTACAGTAGAACCTCGTAATGAAGCTCTCAAATATTTGTTTATCTGTATTTGTCACATACAAACACAATTTAAAGTCATTTTTTCATTTTGTGCTCGCTTTCTACCAGAACCCTGTTAAGAGTATCATTGTACCACCACTTGCACCACACTGAGTAATCTATGTTCCATCTCAGGCGGCGCTCAGCATCTTTGGTATGGTCGGAGGGCCTCTGCTGGGAGTCTTCACCCTCGGCATGTTCTTCCCCTGGGCCAACTCCACCGTAAGTTTTTGTTTTCCTCTTTGTCATATATCATAGTCACATTCACATCTCTTTAATAATTAGTGAAAATACAGTGATAGTGAAACAGTGTAAATGGGTTCTATAGGCTTGACAGCCCTTTAGGGCAGGTGAGCTTGCAGCACATCGTATTTCATGATTTCGGAACACAAGGAGGCAGTTTGGTCGACACAGCATTCGAACGCCATTACCCTCTAAATGTTTGAGCTAGGTGGCCATTTACATTTGTTGTGCATCACGGATAAAGCATCCATTTACTGTCATTCATCCAACAGGGAGCCCTCGTTGGTGAGGTGGTCAGCTTGGTCTTCATGTTCTGGATCGGAATCGGTCATCAGGTGGCCAAAGCTTCGGGTCAGATACACTTGCCTTCCCTGCCCACAAGTATTGATGGGTGCAACTTCACCGTCGCTGAACCGACCTTCACCCCTCTTATGTAAGTAGGCTTGTATTACTTTTCTGCATATTTATTTGGTTATATATGTCACACATAGTTAGTTAAGGTTAAGCAAATTAATATTAGAATAACAAGTCATAACGGAATCTTATTAGAGACCATCTTGCATATACAATACTGTACTCTTGATCAGCGAAGCTTTTTATCAATAACAATATCATGGGTCAGGGGAGTTTACTTATTCACCATTTAAAGTTTTGAACGTGGGCAGGTCCTCAATTCAATTTCAATTTAAATTGTTTATTCCTTGATAGAGGAAGTGGGATCCTAGTGCGTTCACTAGGTACCCCTGTACAATGACACCAAAAGCATCTGGCAAGTGTGACAAGTATATACAGTATAAATATTATAAAGGGGCTTACTAAAGCCTAAGGAAGGAAGGATATTCCTTTAACACATAGTCAATGTTATTTACAAAATATCTGGCCAGTATGGGGAGGATCATCGTGTCTCGTGTCGTGGAGTGGTGGTCCAGCAGGCGTCACGGGAGCGTTGTGTGTGGGGACATCTTAGGAGGGGCAGGTCCTCTGCTAAAGTGAAGCATCAGTGACATCTATATCACAGCTCATTTTTAACTTTTTTCTTCTTAAGGTTAAGCATATATTGAACCTATACATGATGTTTGTACAATTCCGTTACATCAGCATCACTTAAAGCATTATGAAAACTGGTTAACACATTACTAGAAATAGGCAAAGGATATGTTGTAAAGACAGAAGTAATAATTGTTTCTAAATTTAAAACAAATTCTTATGGAATATTCTTTTACAAAGGGGAACTTAAAAACAGATGAAAGCTTTTGTAAATATGGTAAATACTGTAATAGCCTTTTCCAATCATAAATTCGTACATTATAGCGTGGGCTTGCCGATGGCAGAACAACCATTTGGTGGATTAGCATCTTGCCAAGTGGGTAGGGAATCACTTGCTGCTGAATGCTTAGAATCAGATAAATACCTAACCTGTTACCCTGCATCATATCAAGAAAACGCTTGTGCATAAAAAAAAAAAAAAAATATATATATATATATATATATATATATATATATATATATATATAAATATATATATATATATATATATATATGCAAGTAAATCACTGTAGGTGCGCGTGATCTAGGTATATGCTGATAACCACCAGGAAAGAAGAAAACACGAAGTTCCCAAGCGCTTTCGTGTAATTAGTAGGGTCATTACCTGACCATTGTGGACCTGGTCTCACCCTCCTCTGTGTATATATTCATCTTGTTCTGCATTACTCTATCTAGTCTGTACTCACCCCTGAAGATGTGAATTACACGAAAGCGCTTGGGAACTTCGTGTTTTCTTCTTTCCTGGTGGTTATCAGCATATATATATATATATATATATATATATATATATATATATATATATATATCATATATATATATATATATATATATATATATATATATATATATATATACGTAAAACGTTATGACCACAATTTAACCTGTCCACAGTGAGAGTGATCCTGGTGAGCCTCTGGCCATATACCGCCTGTCATACATGTGGTATTCTGCCACGGGCTGCTTCACCGTGATCGTGGTGGGTATGCTGGTGACGCTGGTGACTGGTAAGCAAGACGTAAGGGCCCTCGACCCTCGTTGCCTCTCTCCCGCTGTCTTGTGGCTCAAGAATTGGATACCAGGACTGGACGGTCTTGGGGAAGACTATGTGAGTATTGGGTTGTTGACTCAATTGGTTTTTAAATGCTTCCCACATTATATTAATATTTTTAATTTCCTTTGATTTTGTCTGTTTACTATTCTTTTGTGTATAATATATCTAGAATATTGGAGAAAAGTTTGCACAATACAGTAAAGCTAAATACTGTGGACAAGTGTGCCCGTATTTCCTGAGAATATTCAGAAGTGAGACTATACTGTAGACCATTCAACGTTTTTCTTAAGCGAGATGTCCCGCTCCCTACAGCTGATTGGTTGCCTTATTTCAGCGGAATTTGGGAAAATTACAGCACCTGCTCATTTCAGTAATATTTCTTCAGATTCAGCAGTTTATCTAATTTAAAACATTCAATCCTCATCTGGATAAATTTGTAACCCCTAGACCCATTACATTCTGTTTCTATTTTGTTGTACCTCAGTAAATTTTGCAGGAGTTTAATATGAGAAAAAAAATGTTTTATCAGTTTCGACATAACAAACGTTTTATATTCTGAACACATTTAATTTTTGTGTTCTTGAATGCAAACTTATACAGTAGCTTATATGTAAACAGGCAACAGTTAGTGTATGATGTTAATGATTGAGAGAATCTTTACAGCCTAACCATAAGTTTCTAAATCAAGTTTTATTTTATTTCTAGGAGAGTAAAATTTTTGCCATACAGTATAGATTGTGTAGTTTCTAAGTTCATTGCTAATTATATTTCTGTCTTTGTAGGAAAATGAGGAAGAGGGACTGAAAGAAAACAAGAGCTCTAGTTCCCTTGGCACCACCAACTTTGCTTTTAAGACAGTATTATCTACAAAATCACTCATTGGACATTCCTCTGATAGTTCAAAGGTGTAAGACATGACTCACTATTAGCTGCCAAGGATCAAGTATCAACACATTACATATCAAACAATTTATGAAACAGCCTTAAATATTTGAGATGTAAGTGAGTATGGCTTACAGTTTATGTAGGCAGTAGAATAATTTAATGACACTGCCTGTGAAGTATGGACTGCTGTAGTAAGGTACACAGTTGATTGTTTCGTTGTAAGAAACCCACATGAAAATATATTTATTGCTTCATTACCTGACATGAAAACCGTACATCAATACACAGTGCACAGATTTGTAATTTGATTATCTATAACTAATTAAACCCTGATAGATTGTTGCACACGTGAACAAAATCCAATTTGATCACGACACGTTGCCTGTTAAGATTCTTGAACAGTATAACCTATATTGCTGGGTAGTAAGGTAATAAGTTAATTTTTATTAGACTTTAATATTTCCGGTATATATCACTTTCTTTATAAGTACTGTACAACAAAGCTTTTATTTAAACTATACACATAGCTAGTAAGACGTTTACGGTAAATGTTCTATGTATTTTTATGATGAAAGTCTTTAGTATATACCTCTCACTCTTGTCTTGCAAAACAGTTTAGTGTGTTATCAATGTATTTGATGTCAGTTAATATTGCAGAGAACATTATTTTACCATATGTAGTTATTGAAGTTTGTTGATCTACCTAAACTTATTTATTCTATCCATATTTATTAACAATATATAATAGTTGATGTTAAAAAGTAATGACATTATTATATCTTTTTGTTATCATTATATAATCTATATATTTTAGAATTACATAATTTATTTGAAAATCATAGGTATTATTTTTGCTGTAAGCAGAACTTCTATGGGAGATAATTATGAATTTTATCCTAATTTAATTCTCATGTTTCTAAGAATTGTACAAAACAGCTTGGTAAGAGAACGTCATTCTTTTGTTGAACAAGTGGATTGCTAAAAGCACTCGTAATTTTTTTTAGAATTTTCCATTAGGGCATCGTAACCTTTCTGGCACCCATGGAAGGCGCAGTTGGTCCAAATATTTAATGAATAAAACTAAAAATTAAAATCTGGCAGCGGAAACAAAACACTGGTATGCAATGTGGTGACGTTTTCTTGGCTAAGACAACTACTTGTGTACCCATTTCACTGCTGTATTCGGAAACATTTTAACTCCTGAGTGAAATACGTGCATTATATATACAGTATATATTAGTGTGACAGTAGGTATTTGATGATGAACGCTATTGTCGTCTTTATTAACACACTCATCATTCTGTCACTTTATGTAACGTGCTGACAAAACCCATGACCCTTCAGGCTTCCACGCCCTTAATACATGAGTCATAAAGGCAAGCATGAACTTAGCATGCTTCTGCGCTTCACCTTGCACAGGATGTAAGGGGGTGCCCAATAAACTAGCCCCCTCCGGGGCAATCTGTAATCTGCAGTGGTGACTTTGAAGGCAGTGTGCAAATGGCGGCCCTGTTTCCAGGTAAATAAACTTATCTCGTCTATTATAGCAGGACTTTAAACTTTTATTACAAATTATTTATACCGTATCACTCTACGAACGAGGCAGAGTGTAATTTTTGGGTGCCCAACAAGAATTTTGTCTTGTCTCTCCATCAATTAAATTGTCACAGATTTTGATATAATTATTTCATAATGTGGATCACACTACACGATCCATCTTACTACCTAAATATTTGTTCCAAGGTTGTGTTTACATACTCCTCTATGTTGATATGGAGGTGTGTCCTTGGTTGTTTGTTTTTTATTATACTATTCCTTAGAGTTAATCTACCTAATGGTCTCGACAGTACGTGATTACTACGTTGGGGTAGGAGGCCTGTGAAAGATTTCTTCCCCAACATTATTTTGATAGTCTGTGCCCTTGGTGTGGTAAAATATTTGAAGATTTGTAGAGTTAGTGTCAAAAGTTGTATGGTGCTTGTAGCGTTATTGTCAAAAGTTGTATGGTGCTTGTAGAGTTAGTGTCGAAAGTTGTATGGTGCTTGTAGAGTTAGTGTCAAAAGTTGTATGGTGCTTGTAGCGTTAGTGTCAAAAGTTGTATGGTGCTTGTAGAGTTATTGTCAAAAGTTGTATGGTGCTTGTAGCGTTATTGTCAAAAGTTGTATGGTACCTGTAGAATTTGTGTCCAAACTTGTATGGTACCTGTAGAGTTAGTGTGAACAGGTGTTTGGTGCTCGTAAAGTTAGTACTTTATTAATCTCAATGATAATCAACAGATATTGTTAGTTTTAAGTAATAACTATTCTGTATGTATTAATTAATTCTTATTTATAATTAAAAGTAAAAGAACTGAATATGAAGGAATATTCTAGGCTTTATGAAGACAATTTTAAGTATAGTATTTATAACAAAGTGAGCAATGTAAATTATTATTCCTTCTTATCACATGAATGTGTATTTAATAACTGAATATCATGACAAGCTCGAGTAGATTTATTTAAATTCCGTTTTTTTTTGTGCGCGTGTGTGTGTGTGTGTGCTTGGGGTATAGATTGCGTTGAAGCTCGAAGTTGAAACCGCGAGAAATTCACTTCGTAACACCAGATGCAACATTGTACTGTACATGAATTTTATGTAAGGTTTGATCCACTTTATTCATCTCATACATATACTGTATCTTCCATTATGATTGTTTTTATATTTCTCTGTTTTCATATATGAAAATTCTCTGGGTTTAAATTATGAAAATACCAATTAACCACTTCTGTATGTGATCCACTCTGTGCTGAATAAAATCGTTTTGGCGTTAGCCAAATAAAATATTAGAAGTGGCGTTCCCGTAGTGAAAGGGTTAACACACAATAAGCAGTGTTGTCTTGGTGTGTTATATTGAATAATAAAGTGAGTGTAGACCAGTTTCTATAGTGATTCTAAATTGTAGTCTTACATGTGTTTAATGGACCTTTCCTGTGTGATGAAGTAAACATTCGTCTCAAGTAACTTGCCACTGTCAAACGGTCTGCCAGCCAGACCCGGGGAGCACCCTGCCCACAAGAGACGCCAAACCAACATTGGGAAGTAGGAGGCTACATAATTAACTGGCTGTTAAGGATAAGCTAGCTAGAAATGTATCACTCTTTGGGATTCCTTCCAATATTAGTTGACACAACCGAGAGTAAACTTCGTATTCACTGTCAACACTTCTCTGAGTAGGTTCTAAGAAATGATGTGGTGATCCCATGCAGATAGTACAGATTATGTGGCTTCTTATTAAATTCATGGAGTGCAAAATGAAGCCATGCGCATCATTCTAGGATGCCCAAAATCAACCAGGAAAGAGCTCGGACTGCCTTCCCTACATCTGAGAGGATAGCTCTATTTAATACCATGTTTTGTGTCAAAGTTTTGAAGAACAATGGTCCCCAAACTACAGCTCAAACTGAGTTGATGTTCTATCTAAGTACTCCTGACTATCTCGCTAACCTTCCACAAAAGACTCTCTTTGGGGAGTGGCTTCATAAAAGTGTTGCAGATCTCTTGAAACTGAATATCCCAATCACCCAAGACGAACCCATTAATGCCAGTCCTCCTTGGCTGGATATATTAGTTCCTATTAAATACACTCCTGTTGGTAGTAAGCAAATGTTAAACAACGATGTGATGAGATGTGTCACACTAGAAACTATTAACAGACATGTAGAGAGTATTAAATCAAGTGAATGTTATGCTTTTACTGATGGTTCTGTGCAGACAAACACAGGTAGAACAGCCTGTGCAATTGCAATATATAAAGAAAAAGAGATGATAGTGTCAAACAAGCAAAGGCTGAACAACTGGGCCAGCACAACACAAACTGAACTAACTGGAATCTACTTAGCCACAGACTACCTCAAAGAAAATGGAGATGGGGTGATATTCTGTGACTCTCAAAGTGCTTTGAAATCATTGTGCAGTCCGTCAGGTTCTATGTCTAAAGTTGTATGTGATAATAAAAGAAATGTGATAACTGCTAATGAGAACAACTCTCGTATCGAATTTGTGTGGATTCCGTCCCATGTTGGAATTAGGTATCATGACGGAGCTGATAGACTGGCCAATGAGGCCTGTCCAATGCTGTTCTTAAAAACATTCAAGTCAGAACCATGAACTCTGATCTAGAAAAACTGAGAAATGCGGAGAGACCTGGCAGTTGTAGCATTAGTAAATATGATAAATTTTGTGACGAGAGGTACCGGTATGGCCAGCATAAGGACAGAACCAGACAATGTGATGTAGTCGTGGCCAGAATTAGGCTAGGATACAGACACTTCTGGCAAGTTAGTAACACCGGAACACTCAGAATGTAAACTTTGTGATAAACCTTTAAAGCATACACTTGAACACTATATTATTGAATGTGACACTGTCAAAGACTTCAGGCCACATGGCTTATTGTATCATGAACTTTGTAATTACTATATTGAATCGGGGGTGCTTGAGGATATTCTTGCTTTTTATCCAAAATTTGCAAGCCCACACTGATTAGTCTTCAATTAGAATATGACATCCAATGTATATGAACCACTGTCTTGCATGGCAGCGAACAGTGACATCACCGACATGACTCTGACCTATATATACTGTCAATGAATATGATGTATTTCTTTGTGTACGAACCGCTGTCCTGCATGGCAGTGAACAGTGACATCACCCACATTAATCTGATCAATGCATATATATGTAGATATGTGGATGTGTATGTGTATATGTATGCATATATATATATGCAAGTAAATCACTGTAGGTGCGCGTGATCTAGGTATATGCTGATAACCACCAGGAAAGAAGAAAACACGAAGTTCCCAAGCGCTTTCGTGTACTCACCCCTGAAGATGTGAATTACACGAAAGCGCTTGGGAACTTCGTGTTTTCTTCTTTCCTGGTGGTTATCAGCATATATATATATATATATATATATATATATATATATATATATATATATATATATATATATATATATATATATATATATATATATACTGTTAATGAATATGATGTATTTCTTTGTGTATGAACCTCTGTCCTGCGTGGCAGTGAGAAGTGCTACTACCACCCTCAGTGTCAAGACCTGACTGAATTACTCAGAGTAGGTAAACTGTGCTCCAAGCTTTGGCAATAAATTTGTTAAACTAAAAAACTATGGATTTTTGGCGTCGGGTTCGAAATGTGTGATTTTATTTTCAACTTTATTTAAATATAAAACCAAATGCTTTTCCAAGAGGCAAACCAATAAATTTTACGGAGCGTGTGATTCCCTCACTTTCAAAACAACTTCTTGTTAGCCCTCAGTATTTCAAGCTAGTGTAAAATAAAACTGTCAACACTGGGACTACTAAGTATTAGTGGAAAGTTCCCGGAAAAACAAAGGCTTGAGGTCGACAGGGTTAGAGGAAATGGGAGGGGGAGGGGCATGAGAGTGGCCGTGGTCCTCTTCAGCCGACACTGACGCCTCACCTGGCTCACCACCGAGTCGCCAGTTTGTTACCTGACGCGTCCAGTTGAAGGCGGCTTGTGTGGAAAGTCCCACTATGCGCCTGGCCCAAAGAGTGTTGTACGCATCACACAACTGCTGTTTACAGTAGATTTTCCCCTGTTTATCCCCTGTGTTTACTAAACAACACGAAACAAACGTTATAGCTTCTCGAATTTCGTGTTTGTATGTGTTGGAAGCGATGTGGTGATACCATACCTTCCAGCCATACCTCGCTGTACCCACCTAACTACACGACCCTTCACGTGAGTCAGCTTACTGTATATAATATTTGTGAGTAGTCTGAATGATGTGTAAATGTTTACCCGCTTATTCTTGTGGTGTTAATACTGCCCTAATGCTCCTTCGATTGATATTGACTCAACATTTAAGTATCTATGCATCTTTTATGAAATGTAAATGGAAAATTTAGCATATGAAATTATTATATCCATGATGGATTGTTAAACGAGTTGATTTCCATATAATTTTTAACAAAATCCATGAAGCCCGAACTCCTACCAGATGAAACTAAAGTGGTAGATTGTGCTGCATTTACAACGCGAACAGATTCTTCTTTTTAAAAAGGCAGTGTTAGCCTATGTTGCCTAGTGTACCCTGAGAAAACGGACCAGTAAAGGCGTAGTGTAACTTGGTTTTTCCTTCACGTTAATCCATCTTTCTATCCTGGCGTTTGATAACACGTTTTGGTGGCATAATCCTGACAGTGGTTCTAGTTCACTGGATGTTGAGGTCGTGGGAAACATCTGTGTTTTAGTGTGCCTCTCCAATTCACACAATATTTATGGTTATTAATGGTGAGGGTTTTGTTCAAATAATCTCTCTTAAATATATGTTGAGGTGAGTAGATTCAACGATAAATTAATTTCCGTCTCTCGTGTTCATGTGTTGCTGGGTGAAGGCATTTAAATCTACTGGAGTGACAGAGACCCCATACAATCCAGAATCTTTTTATTTTTTTTAATACGGGTGATCTATTTGTTAAAAAATATATGATATTTGATTTGAAGCTGCTCTTCACGGCACATTTCTTCACTTACGAAATGGCCATGACTTAGACCATAAAAAAACAATAATTAAAACTTACCTGAATGTGGCATTTGGGGTCTGAAGAGGTCACCCTTTCTGCTATCTCCGACTGCAGCGATAATTTTGAAACGAGTGACGCCATTGCAATAAACTTATCTCGAATATTATAGCAGGACTTTAAACTTCATTACAAATTATATATACCGTATCACTTTAAGAACGAGGCAGAGTGTATTTCTTGTGTTTACCCAGAACCGTCAACTCGTCCATTCTTCTTGTTGAATGTACAGTCCCCTTCACTAATGTGTTTTCAGGGGCTCATCAGCTTTTTTGCAGTGTTGCAGCCGTGTGTTTGTTTATATTCGACAGAAGGGAACTAACAATTGTAAACATACTATGGAATAAAATTAAAACAATATTAAAACAAATATCTCAATGATAATGATTTGTGGAATATTTTTATAAGGAGCCTCTGTTAACGCAATAGTGAAGGGGACTGTACAGTGTACATAGTCAGCGGAGGAATACAAACAGTGTAAACAGTTAATAGATTCTTGCAGAGATAACTCAACCAAACCATCATAAGCTTATTTCCATTGGTACGTTAGGGGACTGCGGGGGACGGGTGAGCTGAATCTATGTCTGTGTGTGTGCGGTGCTGGGGAAATCATGTTATAGGGTGTTTGCCTAGATAAACATTTTTTGTATCTTTGCGGTGGCTGGTCGTTTCATCTTTCGGTTTCTTATTGCTAAGTCACTACAACAAGAGGGGTGCTAACTAAATGGTTCTGCTGCTACTTCTTGGTAACTGTTCCTCATTTTATTACGCACAACAGATGTCAGTAGCAGCGCGCAACACAGGAACCTTGCTCTGTCGCCCAGATTTCCGGCTTCACTTTCACAGTAGTTGCTGCCATTGGAGTGCCTCAGTAGTGTCACCAGAAAATATTTGTTCGTACACACACACACACACAGGGTACATTACTTACATATTTTGGTTGCCCTTCGTGTCAGAGGCTGGATGATCCCAGGGTCACCTAGGCGTGAATTTTACTTATTTAATTTAAAGGCGTAGAAGCTGTCGCCAACACAGCAACCACACTCTGTTAACTAGTTATATAACCCAGTGCCAAGGAATAATCCAAGAAGACCGGACAATTCGCTAACTGCACTGGCTTACCATTACCCTGGACCACGATCCGTAAATCGATTAACTTTCAGGTTTCCAATTACTGCTGGGTAAACAGAGGCAAATGGCATAAAGCTACTTACAACGTGTTGATCGTTACGTCACGTGTATGTGTGTCAGGGTGGCAGTTTCTTCCTGCCATTATTATGACTCAAAACGAAGAAATTTTACATTTATAGAAGTACGAGCATTCTTTTCACGTTTCCCGCAGCAGGAATTATAATAGAGCTCCGAGGATAACACAAAAGTTAAGATATTCAGTAGTAGTAGTACTAGTAGTACAATATATTCATTATAATTGTTAGGTTCACAAGCACCAGGGGAAACGTGTGGTGGTGGGCGGGATGAAAGTCAACTGTGAACTTGACCTACTGTATATTATGATGTACCAGACACCTCGTAAGTGGTTTCTACATCCTTCTTGACTTAGATGTTGTGTAGAGCGGATTTTCTTTTGGTTCTCTAATACTGATGGATATTATAGCCGGCTGTCTATTGGTTTTACGATGTACATTATGGGTTCTAGCCAAACCTGACATATTTCCATGCCCAGTGCTTATTCCTTTCTCGCTTCATCAGCCTGTATATGGAGGGCCTATAGCCTAGTTCCCTGACCTTAAGAAATATGACATTTTAGATTCAAACTGAGTTGCATCTCTGCAAGATGCGTGTTATATCTTTATCAGTGTTAATCAAATCAACATGTCACGGAAGTTGATTACAGAGTTCCCCTGAGACATACTGGTGATGGTATTTCCGATATCTCTCTCTCACGCACTTGATGATTACACCATTACCTGACATTTAATTAATGGAACATTTGCCCATTACTGGGCGTGTGTTAAATCAATCCACCTCTGGTACTAAACCTCTTTCAGGATTGAGTTTATCTAGTGTCACCATAATTAGCCTTAACCTTAAAATTTGATGCCGGAGGTAGAGGATATGATTCACAAGTCTTCCCCAGAAGGAGTTGTGTTGTCTGTTTCCTCTAACGAGGCCGCCGCTGGTCGCTGGCCATGATGGGCGACTAATGCACTTCCTTGGTGCCTGGATAACATTGACCTGAGAATTTTAGTCTTGCTTATTATGTTTTATGAGTATGTTGACTCGTTTTATTTGTATATGTGTGATGATTTTTGTTGATTTGTTTCCGAGTGTATGTTTGAGTGTTTGCTATTGTTATTGTATTTACCATATATCGGCAGTGAAAATGTACACTTAGTACATCTAAGTTTCCAACGATAAACTACAGTATTAGAAATTTTAAATTCTATGTAAACGAATAATGACAATGTGGAAGTCTTTGAGTTTACCTCTACCGCGCCTCCACAGAGAATATTTGTGGACTTGGTGATATGCTTTCTATGATTCATTATCACGCCCTGAGAAAGGACGAGTTGGCGGTTCTGGGTAAACACAAGAAATACATTGCCACGTTCGTAGAGTGATACGGTATGTATAATTTATAATAAAAGTTTAAAGCCCTGCTATAATAGTCGACATAACTTCATTTCTCTAGAAACAGAACCGACATTTACAATGACGTCACTAGTTTCAAACACCTCTGGGCTGCAGTCGTAGGCAGTAGAAAGGATGCCCTCCTCAGACCCCAAATTCCACGTTCAGGTAAATTTTAAGGATGTTTTTTTATGGTCAATTCATGCATATTTCGTAACTGAAGAAATATGCCGTGAAGACCAACTTCAAACATAGGTTGGATGGATATATGAGCGATTGGGGTTGAGTGTAAATGGGCCTGCCCTCTATGGCCTGCTGCAGTTTCTTCCATTCTTATGTTCTTTTACTTTTATCCTCTTCACCACTCATCGACTCGTTAGCTGCTTGGGCGATCGGTCTCGCCTCTGTTACTTTTCCTTTTCTTTTATCCTCTTCACCAAATGTTGGACTCGCTAGCCGGTTGGGTGATCGGTCACGTCTCTGTTACGCACTGTTGGCAAGTACTGGGCATGCGCCGGCTCCTGAATGTACCTGAACCTGCTCCAGTGTTGGTCAAGTCTTGTCTTGAAAGAGCTCAGACTCGGTGCCGTCACAACACTTTCTGGTAGATTGTTCCAAGAGTTCACAACTCTCACTCCAAAAAAGTTTGCCCTCACAGTTTCCTGGACTTGCGGCTTCTTCAATCTTGAACTGTGACCCCTTGTGGGGCGAGCGTCCGCCAGCTCCAAGTAAGGACACTCGACTGAGTAGTGCCCCTTGAGATGCTTATACACCTCAATTAGTTCACCCCTTGCCCGTCTGTAGTCAAGGCTAGTTCAGGCGCTCTAATCTCTCAGGGTAGCTGAGGTACCGAAGGGCAGGCACCAGTCTGGTGGCCCTCTTTTGAACATTTTCAACCAACTGACAGTCCCTAGCTTATCTCGGGGACCAGACGGGGTGACAGTACTCCAGATGGTTACCTCTCGCTTTGCGGATCGCCCTAGTCAGTGACGTCACAACCAACCACAGAGCTTTTCGCAGTCACGTGACTTTCTAGCAACTTTAACCCTTTGACACCTTTTGACCCAAATTATTTAAAAATATCTTTACCACAGTGAATTTAAGCGTTTTCTTTACCCATTGACCTGCCATTTTACGAAAAAATTCCGACCGTCAACTCGTCCATTACAAGACCTGAAAGACTAAACCAAGAGCAGAAGACTAAACCAACCAAGACCTGAAGACTACTCTAAAACCTGGAGAGTAAACCAAGACCTGAGGACTGAACAGAAAAATGGCCGATGAGGACAGTTGAATTTTGCTTTTCATCATCTTTATTAAACTTCACTCCTTTCATGTCTCAGCGATTGACTCTAGCAGCGATTTTGCACACTACTGTTATCTTTATTACAATGTGGAGATCAGCACACCTTTATTGGAGATTAACTCTCATGTGGCATATACATTTTCTTCATCAGTATCTTTATCTAAGACAACCTATTCCCACTGACGATTATTTCACATGGATAGCGAATAACTTTACCTGCAAATAACCGTGGCGATCATCTCCTTACGTTGGACTCTTTACCAATGCTCTGTGTACCAAGCCATAATGTACAGTATCCCCTAAGAGCAAGTACAGTACAGGCAGAGTGTGAACCTGGGTAGTGATGCAAGTGTTGTTTACGGACAAAATAACAATATTATCGTTTGGTGGATGGCTGCTCACACACTGTCCACCAGGTTGATTCTTACACATTCCTGATGCAGTTGTGGAGTTACGTTCTCTTTCTCTCTTTGTCTATTTGAATTTTATGATTTCTATTTCTTTCTCTTTAATCCATATGAATGGTGAAGTGCTTCTCTGTTTGGAGTACTGTCATCCCGTCTGAGAATGTCCAAAAGGTTTTTTTTAAGTGAGAATTGTGAACTCTTGAATTAATCTGCCAGAGAGTGCTGTGACGGCACCGAGTGTAATCTCATACCTGACAAACACTGACGTAGGTTCACATAAATTCTTGAGCCAGTACGTGCCAACAGTATGTAACAAACGTGACCGACAACCCAAGCGACTAACAGACCGATCAGTGGCGAAGAGGATAAATTAATGTACTGAGTGTGGGGTATATTACGCTAGCACTAATAGATACATCTTGGATTGCTTTCTTGAAATATGTTTTGATGAAAGAATATAACGGGGATGTTTTCTTTTCACGTCAGAAGAGAAGGAAGGGCGTGTTGTGAGCCTGCGGTGGTTTACGTGATTCAGGATTAAACAGGTTTTTAAAAGACCAAACTTAACCTATTATAGAGATACAGGATTAAACGGGTTTTAAAGAGACCAAACTTAACCTATTACAGAGGTACAGGATTAAACGGGTTTTAAAGAGAGCAAACTTATCCTAATACAGAGGTCTTATTACAGGTTTTTAAAGGACCTAACATAACCTAACCTATCATAGAAGTCCTGGATTAAAAGAGTTTTTATTAGCTTTATAGTTCTTTGTAAGTATTTAATGATAGAATTGTTTTTAGGGAAGTCGTGATGGTTGTTTGTCATCTTCTGCAAATACTTCTCGGCTTTAATGATGCAGCCTGGGAGTGTGGGTGGGTGGGTGTTGAGGGTCACCTTGAAAACTCGGCATGCGTCCTCACTCACATACATACATGCAGTAGATGTAGGTTTGGTTGGCTCGTGTAACTTGATAAGAGTCTTATGGTCCTATTCTTTTTTTTCATTTTACATCGGACTATACAAACCTTATCTGTTATAATTTATATTTCAATCAAACCTAACCCATCCTTATTCAACCATATGTTTAGGTTGTCCAGTTTGTAAGTTGTTTTGCAAAATAACCGATTTCGCAAAAAAGAAACATTTTAATTGAAAAAAAAATAGAAATGGAGCTCAAAGTTTTTATATATCACATAAGTACAATGGTGCAGCGACCAAGTGGATACAGAACTCGCCTTCCGACCCAAAGGTAGCCGGTTCGAGTACCTTGGCCGGCCTCTAAGCGAGACACCTCCAGTAGGGTGTGTCAATTTAGGGGGTGAACTGGCTAAATTGAAAATCGAGTAATTTGGTAGCAATTTATTGTAGTCTTTAAGCATGCAAAACAATATTCTGGCATAAATTTTTTTTTATAATTAGTCCTACCTACATCAAATGGATTTTTAAATGTACATATTTGTGAATTTATAACATAACCAGCGTTTGCACACATGTTACTGTTTCAAGTTTCAAATTATTATATTTTATTATCCGTAATCTATTTGAAAGTAACCAATGCCTTCATACTCTCTTTGCTTTGGTTTCTTGTCATCAGTAGTCTGCTTGCTATTTGTGCTTTGATGTAACCTTCTCGCCTCTCGTGGCTGTAAACATGGCCCGCTGCTTCTGTGACCATTTTCACACATCTCTCCACACTTTGAGTGTGGGAAGGCCACTTCGGCACCTGCATTGTAGTCTCTTTAAGGTTTCTCAATTCTTGGCTAGTTAGACTTGTTGTCAATGGTGGCTCTAAGACTTCCAAACTCAAGTCAACCAATTCTGACAATTTGGTGGCATTGACGTTTATTGGGGGAACTTTTCTTGAATGAAACGAACAGTCTCCCAACTGGTCGTCATCTATTAGCGTTCCTCTAATCTTTAGAATGACTTCTACAGCCTCGGTTCGGAGATTGGTACATTGACTGCAAAGCATTGCTTGCAAAACTGCTTCTGATCGAGCATACCAAGCGGACCTTCTTGCCACAGGTAACACGATGTCCCTCACTACCTTTCTCTGTGTTCTTACTAGCTGCAATTGAAACAAAAGGTGATTGGGCCCATCCACCCACATAGGATTAAGTTTCACACTAAACCACTGGGGAAGATAAACTCCAATAATAAATTCAACAATTAACCTCAAATTCTTCAGCACTTTGCCCTTCAATTCGTGTTTGGAAATCCAAATCCTGCAGAAACGAAGAGCTGTAGTTAACCAACGGCTGTGACTGACAGGTCCAATCTCCAAGAGAGCCAATGACTGAGGCACTTCTCCTGATCTTATTGCTTGAGCA
Source organism: Homarus gammarus (assembly GCA_958450375.1). Classification (NCBI taxonomy): domain Eukaryota; kingdom Metazoa; phylum Arthropoda; class Malacostraca; order Decapoda; family Nephropidae; genus Homarus; species Homarus gammarus. The sequence continues at coordinate 4,501,525 of CAUDMG010001846.1, forward strand.
ATACGATAAGCATAGGATTGATCTGTGCTGAGATCTTTGATGACTCCTTCAGACAACGCCGGAAGGGGAGGGCCAACTTCGACCTTTGGAAAGGTTGTATATATTTCTAGTTGTGTTGCTTCATCCAGCATGATGCCAAGGGGACCTGACGAATTGTTGTTGCTCTTTGTAGGACCATCAAGTTCCTGGATGAGATGACGAAGAGGTAGCTCGCCTGTATGTAAATCACATACAATCCAAACAAGTCTTCTTCCTAGTTTTTTCTCTAAATGCGTCATTACACCCCCCTGCCATCCGGTGTTCACTGTAGTTGAATCTCCACCAACAGCCTGCAGTGAACTGCCAAGTCCTCTCTCCTGAACCCAACATAAAATATGATCAGCAATGACCTCTGCATGTTTCTTCCCTTCTACTTCAGTTTCGGGAGCAAAGTGAAACAAAAACCGACCACCAGGCTCAGAACAGACAGAGAAGTGTTCTTCTTTGATGAGACCTGGAAACTTTCTGTTCACTCCCTCTACTTCTAGCAAAACTTTTGTGTCATCTATTCTTCCATCAAACAAAAGACAGGAGAGCCCTCCCCCGCTTAAATCTTTTTCATGCTGATCAGATATTTCCTTCATTATTTTTTCTTGTGCTCTTCTAATTTTATTATGATTTATCACCAAAGATACATCCTCTCGGCTGATGAGGCCTGCATCTATCCAAGCGGCAGTTGCAATTTCTGCAGCCTCACGAAGTCCAGCATGGTGGCGAATACTAGCTAAAGCAATGTTTGAAATATTTCTTGTGTTGTATTTCATTTTCTTTGGTAAAGGTTCAGATGGCTCTTTGGAACTATCATCTGATGTTGCTTCCTGTTCATAAGAAGAACTATCAAAGAAGTGATAAACATCTTGACACAGCTCTTCCTCTCTTTGGATGGCTTCTTCACTCTTCATTTTCTTCTTTTGTTCCCTCTCTCGGATTTGTTCTCTCTTCTTGGCATTAGCAATCTGCTTCTTTGTTTCTGAATAATCTATTGAACCCATTTGCATACTTCCTTGGCCTTCTGCCTTTGTCCTCTGTGCCTTTATAAATTCAAGCTCTAAAACAGGGATCTTCTTTTCACGAGGACAACCACAATCAATGTGGGAATTATTTTCTCTCTTACCTGAGTGAGAACAGTTGGATTCAGAACATAATTGTATGGAGCACTTGCAGGTCAAAATGTCAAACAGAGTATCAAGTGTGTGCAGAAATTCATTTTTCCTGGCCAAGTTTCCTTTACCAAGTGATGTTTCAACTGCTTTGTGCCATAATTTCGTTAGTTTTAGCTCAATAGTTCGACACTGATTAATCACAGGTGGTTTGAATAGTGCATTAGCTTTTGTCCATTGATGCAGAAGAGGGACTATCATGTCATTTATGAGTTCTTTATCTGTATAGTTCCTTCTGTCCTTTGCATTTTTTTCTCGAAGGAGTAACCCTAATCTTAGCCTGTCTCTCACTGTTGGAAGTTCTGATACAGGAAGCTCCTTCCCTTTACCAACTAGCAGGCTCAAGTGGGTTGACAACTGACTTCTTGTCTTCAATTTTGACATCTTCACACTATCTGACAAATAGAAAAATATTTCAATGTTTCATAATTCAATTGTTGTTTCAAAAAATATCAATTTGTTTATCAAAAATGCTGTAACAGAAATAACATAATAATTTCTTAGAACATAATGTTTTATACAATGATATAAGTAACTGCGACAATCAATATGCCCTACTTACAAAAATTAATATGTAGAATTCGTCTGGTAGAGTAGGTGCAAGTGCAATGAGAGCAAACCACCGTCTATGATATCTAGAGAGAGAGTGAGCCGGGCGCCTTATCCTCACGCTTGGTACAAGTCAAAACAAGAATTAAACTGTCCCACACGGAGAGCCTGTTCATGTTCATGTTCTGACATGCATATTGTACACAAGCTATAGAACCATAAAATACTCCATAATCCATATGCTTACATGAGATTAGTTAATATCAAGTGCATAATTCTAATCAAGTCTCATTAATTTGTTGAAATACTGATATTTGAAACTTTAAGGTATAATTGATGTAGGTGAGGGTTATTTCAATTCATTTTTGTTTGCTAATCTCAAGTTTAGACATAAAGAGGCACAATATTTTGACTACCAAATTTGATTTTTAACATGTTGACAAAATTGACACACCCTAACCTCCAGTCGACCCTAAAACAAAATTTGCCACTCTCTTTAGTTCTTGTTCCCACATGATATTTTCCACAAGATTTATAGTTCTGATAAATTCAAGGGAACAAGCTCCTCAGTTCGGACAAAATAGTTCAACTGTAACTTGACATAATGTGCACAAACATGGTGGCTTATTTGTATAAATGATGATTGTAGTGCAGGTTAAGTACGGCTTCCTGCTGGTGCGCTCCTCCCACCATAAAGGCATCAAGGCCACCCAAAAAACAGGAACACTTCAAGCAACTTCCTGGTATTCTGAACCAAATTATGAATCTGCTACAACTTATTGATATTTTGTATATGATTTCCTCGTCGTACAAACTGTTGTAAAGTGTTGTGTCCTGAGGTTGGATGGCGATATATAATTCCTGTGATTCTTCCCTGTTATACGTCATCATTCACATTGAGGGGGGACTAAAAAGTTGTTCTTATTTTTATGTTTACGTCTGTATTTAAGAGGTTTTTTTTACGGGGATTAGCCCACCAAGGCACAGGTCACTGACCCACATCGGGGCCTAGGGGGCGAAAATGTAATAATAATAATAACAATAATAATAATAATAATAATAATAATAATAATAATAATAATAATAATAATAATAATAAAGAACCATAAAGAAATACAAATTGAAAAACAAATTGAAAAACAAATTAGTGAGAAACAATATACAGTATATATGTTGTGTTGTCAATAGTAAGAGAAACAATTGAGACCCTGCAATTGTGTGTAAATGAGGCAAAAAGTCAGATTAGCAACCTGGGACTTGGTCACAATTTTCGTGATGCCATATGGCAGCAGGGTCTACCATAGACAACACATTATGCTTCCAATATCTTCCCAGGCGGTAGCACCTCCCTGTTTGGTAGCTGCCTAATACCTACTACCTGGTAAGAAGGGGACACCCACATGCAGCAGGGTGAGACAGGGGGAAACACCAACATAGGACACCCTCAACACATAGTGAGAGACACAAGTGTTTTACACCTACAACACCTGAAACAATTGTCCTCTACGGTAGACTGGCGCTGTTTACACACTTTGTACTCCTCGTTCACACTATGCGGTTCGCCGCACCGGGGAGACCACGGTTTTCTGCCGCACATTCGTCCGGCTGCCGCGTACAGCGACCCAACTTTGGAGGACTCTTGTCTACAGTTTGCAGCGTATGGTCGCGGAACCGAACAAGTCCAGTGAGACGCCGCACATGCAATCCGGCGTCGGACTGGCGAATTCGCCGCAACCGCTTAGTGTGAAGAGGTACAAAAGAACTGTCAGTCGACTGCTATGTCCGGCACCGCACCGCATCTCCATGCGGCGAGAAACCGCATAGTGTGAAAGGGGCCTAAGTGTGTAAACAGCATCAGTCTACCGCAGAGGACAATTGTTTTAGCTTGTCATCAGCAATTTGTCGATGTCATTGTTACTGCGTGTGAAAAATTCAAAGCCTGATTTACATATATTAACATGCTTCATTTGCATATCCGGATAAGGCGATGCCGAAAAGAGCTTCATAAGATAACAAAATTAATAAGTAAATACATATATATAATTTGTGATCATAATACGATTTTGTCATATTCTCAGAGTTCTGACTTATCACTACGCCTCGCATAATGAAGCACCGCTGGCATATTTATAACATATCGGAGATTATTAAGAGCTTATTTTTCTTCCCCGGGAGCATGACGTTAGCAGCCAACACTATTACAGCACCACGCCCATTCCTCCCCGCCTCCCACTCACATACAATGATAGCAGAGACACGTTGGTGACCTTGCTTTACCAGAGTATAGAGTTATCCCCCAGCTAATGTACACTATATTACAGCTTGTCCTCACTCATATTAGTATATAATTCATGCAAATTTCGGTACGTATAATTTTGTACGTATGAAATAAATTTCTATACGCAGTATGTTTTGCTGGTTTAGAAATCAAAAGACTTGTGTGTATACGTTTTCGTACTTGTCAAGTCTGTAAGTTTGCTTTTAGGATGGCTTAACAAGATAATGCTGGAAATTATACTTATTTTGTACGTATCTAACCGTACATAAATATTAGAGAAAATGTACCTCCGATATTCATGTATACAGGCAGTTCAGCTAGGCAAGGAACGATTAATTAAGTTTGGACATATCAAGTGCGTAAACGTAGACCTTTTTGAGAACTGAACCATTTTAATAGATCAATGCAAGGTTCATTGATTCATAATACTGATGTTATTTTTCGTATTACCTTCGGCAAGAATAGTATTGCACCGGTAAATATTTTATGTAATCTTCTCTATTAATTTTTCAGATAATCATTTATAGTTTTTTGTAGATATTGTTATATTTTCCTGTTATAAAATATGACGATATATACTGTATATTACCATCAACATACTGTATATATTAGGATACAATTATAAATGCAGATCACATTTTCTAACGCCATATGTGATAATTTCCTCTTATTAAACACTTCATGTTTGAGGGAGCCGGATATATTGCACAAACATATTTTCTATACGTTTTTTTTTTAACTTTCTTCTTTACAATCAAGTACCTATCAAACTGCCCTTTTTATATAAATGTAATGTACAGGACTTTTAATAACTCTTGGTGAAATAAAATTTGAGGTAACTGGTATACTTGTGGCAGATTTTTTTGTCATATATGAAAAGGTTCCAAGTGGTGCTATAGCATATGAAAAAGTTGGCTCTACTTAACATCTGGCAACAGGTTTCTCTTTGCACGGTCTCCTGGATAGAAAGACAGAGGAGCCTGCTGGTCCAGAGGCTGCTGCTATACACTGGGTTATCCTAGTTGCCATATACTCTATGTGAAGAGGCTAAACATTCACATAGTTTCACCCCTATAAGTAAACGACATAATGCAGTGAAGAATGGCGTCTCAAAGAATGATTATTGTTAGACGCCTGGAAGCCATTTACCCACGGGAAATTTAAAATATATATTTTTTTGTAAATTTACCGTTATCTCTCACTAAACGTCAGTATACTTGTCAGAACCTCACGACCACCACAAGCAAAATTTGACCGCGATGCCCAACGTTAATATCTATTGTTTAAAGTGTGATTTAACCATAGCATTCATTTATATGAACAGTTTACAATCAAATTGAAATTATAACTCGTGACCACTTTTTGATGACTTTGTGAAAATTATTCGATGAGGCTAAACTGTCCAGTTTGATAATGTAGGCATTTATTTTCAGTTTCATATTCCAGCCTCCATAGTTATATCAAACCTTTCTTTTCACCGACAATAAATCGCCTATAATAGTTAATACGGAAAAGCTGCGTTATAACAAAAAAATATTTCACTATAACACTTGACAAGAATTAAACGCTGTACTGACGTCAGCCAATGTGTCAAGGTGCACGAGTCCGCCACAGCAGCACACAGCTTGCGGGATTATGTGTATTGGTATGTCCCTTCCCACAAGCTGTTTCCGGAGGGAGTTTATATTACAATAATCTAACCATTTATATCCTACACTATCTATTCTACAAGGTTACATCATCGGCAAGGAATAGTTTTTATTTACTTTTGGAATGTATACAGCGAGGGAACGTTTCCTGTAGGGTTTACTGATGAGTTACAGGGCGAATCGATTGTGTGTAGCTCACAGGAACAGTGTATTGTCGAACCTTTCATCGTCTCACGTAGTTCTTACGATTGGAATTTTTTTGATCCACAGGGCCTGGCCAGGTGGTCGGCTCTCACTAAAACGCCCACGACTTGATCAACTCGTCTTCCTGAAACATTTATCTGAATTTCGCCCACACTGTACTTATCATAGGTGAACGGAAATAAAGTCGCAGGAAAAAAAGTCACATGATTTGTACACATTGACAAAACAATATATATATGATGGCATTGCACGTTGGTTAGGTTACGTTAGGTTTTTTCCGTGCCTTTTCTTCTGTGAATTTTTTCTTGTGACTTTTTTCCTGGATTATTATTATATACCGTCTAAGAATTATAGAATATCCGTTTAAAATGGTACAAAAGCACAATGTACTGTACTATATGATAATCACAGGATATAGTCGAGGACATTACGGTGAACAGTGCCGAAATATATATACAGCACAGAGACAAGCCCTTCTTCGATGTTTTGAGAATACGGTTAAACTTTAAACTGTCGTATTGCTTTACGTCCAAATCTCCCTAAAACACGTACATCCCCTCTCTTCCATATCCCAAAACCTAACGCGTGTCGGATCATGTGAAGATTAGCGCCTCCAATTTATTTCACTTGGTGATTAAACGACCTAACCTAACCAAACCTAACCTAACGTAATCTAACCGAACCCTCTAGATAGCGTTAGGGTGTTTACATCAAGGTGAAATAAGATAAAGGTGTCAATCTTCATATTATGATCATCCCTAGTTTAGTGACGCGGCGTCTCCTCTCTCTCTCTCTCTCTCTCTCACTAAACCTGGGCAACGTCAAGGTGGTTCCGCTCCCGTCCACCCACACTGATTATCCCTCCCCAGACCCAAAGGGCAAGAGTGACCTTGAAGAAAGATTCGACTTCATTGTAGTTTTCTCTTCACCTGTCTTCCTCCTCCCTCTACCTGTCTTCTTCCTCCCTCTACCTGTCTTCTTCCTCCCTCTACCTGTCTCTTCACCATTCTCCTCTATCTACCTAATTTCCCCCTCCCTCTACCTGCCTTTCTTCAGCATTCTCTTCTATTTACCTGTCTTTCTCCACCATTCTCCTCCACCCACCTGTCTTTCACCACCATTCTTCTCCATCTACTTGTTTTCCGCTCTTCTCCTCCATCCACACTTCATCCATCTCCACCATCTGTCTGCCACCTTCCCCTACCCCCTTTGTACAGTCCCCTTCAGTAGTGCGTTTACAGGGGGTCGTCATATCTTTGAGATATTTGTTTTAATATTGATTTACTTTGATTCCATAGTATGTTTACTATTGCGAGTTTCTTTCTGTCGAATCTAAACAAACCCAGGGCTGCCACACTGCACAAAACCTGACGAGTCCCTGTAAACGCCCTAGTGAAGGGGACTGTACATATAGTCGACTGGTCAAAATATCTTACCAAAGAACTTGAGACGAAATTTACGCATCATGGTCCTTGGTGGCACTTCTGGATGACTGCCGCTGTGTTCGTCGAGACTGTGTACTGGGGACTTAAGGAAAAGTTGGATAGGTGGAGGAAGTTGTTGGGATTGGGAAGTTTGGGAAGTTGTTGGATTTGGGAAAATTGGGAGGTTGTTGGGGATGGGAAAGTATATTTCATGTTCCTTTGTGGCTGACATCCACAGCACCAGTAGGCACTTGACAAGAGACAAGCCGATATTGTCTCACACATGAAGAAAAAAAGAAAGATAATGTAACACTCCACTTGTCAAGGCTTACTGCCTCAGGGCAAGTTTGAGGTCTTTAGCTAAGTGGTGTGGGCATTAGGGTGTGTCAATTTAGGGGGTGAACTGGCTAAATTGAAAATCGAGTAATTTGGTAGCAATTTATTGTAGTGTTTAAGCATGCAAAACAATATTCTGGAATAAATTTTTTTTTATAATAAGTCCTACCTACATCAAATGGATTTTTAAATGCACATATTTGTGAATTTATAACATAACCAGCGTTTGCACACATGTTACTGTTTCAAGTTTCAAATTATTATATTTTATTATCCGTAGTCTATTTGAAAGTAACCAATGCCTTCATACTCTCTTTGCTTTGGTTTCTTGTCATCAGTAGTCTGCTTGCTATTTGTGCTTTGATGTAACCTTCTCGCCTCTCGTGGCTGTAAACATGGCCCGCTGCTTCTGTGACCATTTTCACACATCTCTCCACACTTTGAGTGTGGGAAGGCCACTTCGGCACCTGCATTGGAGTCTCTTTAAGGTTTCTCAATTCTTGGCTAGTTAGACTTGTTGTCAATGGTGGCTCTAAGACTTCCAAACTCAAGTCAACCAATTCTGACAATTTGGTGGCATTGACGTTTATTGGGGGAACTTTTCTTGAATGAAACGAACAGTCTCCCAACTGGTCGTCATCTATTTGCGTTCCTCTAATCTTTAGAATGACTTCTACAGCCTCGGTTCGGAGATTGGTACATTGACTGCAAAGCATTGCTTGCAAAACTGCTTCTGATCGAGCATACCAAGCGGACCTTCTTGCCACAGGTAACACGATGTCCCTCACTACCTTCCTCTGTGTTCTTACTAGCTGCAATTGAAACAAAAGGTGATTGGGCCCATCCACCCACATAGGATTAAGTTTCACACTAAACCACTGGGGAAGATAAACTCCAATAATGAATTCAACAATTAACCTCAAATTCTTCAGCACTTTGCCCTTCAATTCGTGTTTGGAAATTTAAATCCTGCAGAAACGAAGAACTGTAGTTAACCAACGGCTGTGACTGACAGGTCCAATCTCCAAGAGAGCCAATGACTGAAGTACTTCTCCTGATCTTATTGCTTGGGCAATACGATAAGCATAGGATTGGTCTGTGCTCTGATCTCTGATGACTCCTTCAGACAACGCCGGAAGGGGAGGGCCAACTTCGACCTTTGGAAAGGTTGTATTTATTTCTAGTTGTGTTGCTTCATCCAGCATGATGCCAAGGGGACCTGACCACTTGTTGTTGCTCTTTGTAGGACCATCAAGTTCCTGGATGAGATGACGAAGAGGTAGCTCGCCTGTATGTAAATCACATACAATCCAAACAAGTCTTCTTCCTAGTTTTTTCTCTAAATGCGTCATTACACCCCCCTGCCATCCGGTGTTCACTGCAGTTGAATCTCCACCAACAGCCTGCAGTGAACTGCCAAGTCCTCTCTCCTGAACCCAACATAAAATATGATCAGCAATGACCTCTGCATGTTTCTTCCCTTCTACTTCAGTTTCGGGAGCAAAGTGAAACAAAAACCGACCACCAGGCTCAGAACAGACAGAGTAGTGTTCTTCTTTGATGAGACCTGGAAACTTTCTGTTCACTCCCTCTACTTCTAGCAAAACTTTTGTGTCATCTATTCTTCCATCAAACAAAAGACAGGAGAGCCCTCCCTCGCTTAAATCTTTTTCATGCTGATCAGATATTTCCTTCATTATTTTTTCTTGTGCTCTTCTAATTTTATTATGATCTATCACCAAAGATACATCCTCTCGGCTGATGAGGCCTGCATCTATCCAAGCGGCAGTTGCAATTTCTGCAGCCTCACGAAGTCCAGCATGGTGGCGAATACTAGCTAAAGCAATGTTTGAAATATTTCTTGTGTTGTATTTCATTTTCTTTGGTAAAGGTTCAGATGGCTCTTTGGAACTATCATCTGATGTTGCTTCCTGTTCATCAGAAGAACTATCAAAGAAGTGATAAACATCTTGACACAGCTCTTCCTCTCTTTGGATGGCTTCTTCACTCTTCATTTTCTTCTTTTGTTCCCTCTCTCGGATTTGTTCTCTCTTCTTGGCATTAGCAATCTGCTTCTTTGTTTCTGAATAATCTATTGAACCCATTTGCATACTTCCTTGGCCTTCTGCCTTTGTCCTCTGTGCCTTTATAAATTCAAGCTCTAAAACAGGGATCTTCTTTTCACGAGGACAACCACAATCAATGTGGGAATTATTTTCTCTCTTACATGAGTGAGAACAGTTGGATTCAGAACATAATTGTATGGAGCACTTGCAGGTCAAAATGTCAAACAGAGTATCAAGTGTGTGCAGAAATTCATTTTTCCTGGCCAAGTTTCCTTTACCAAGTGATGTTTCAACTGCTTTGTGCCATAATTTCTTTAGTTTTAGCTCAATAGTTCGACACTGATTAATCACAGGTGGTTTGAATAGTGCATTAGCTTTTGTCCATTGATGCAGAAGAGGGACTATCATGTCATTTATGAGTTCTTTATCTGTATAGTTCCTTCTGTCCTTTGCATTTTTTTCTCGAAGGAGTAACCCTAATCTTAGCATGTCTCTCACTGTTGGAAGTTCTGATACAGGAAGCTCCTTCCCTTTACCAACTAGCAGGCTCAAGTGGGTTGACAACTGACTTCTTGTCTTCAATTTTGACATCTTCACACTATCTGACAAATAGAAAAATATTTCAATGTTTCATAATTCAATTGTTGTTTCAAAAAATATCAATTTGTTTATCAAAAAGGCTGTAACAGAAATAACATAATAATTTCTTAGAACATAATGTTTTATACAATGATATAAGTAACTGCGACAATCAATATGCCCTACTTACAATAATTAAAATGTAGAATTCGTCTGGTAGAGTAGGTGCAAGTGCAATGAGAGCAAACCACCGTCTATGATATCTAGAAGGAGAGTGAGCCGGGCGCCTTATCCTCACGCTTGGTACAAGTCAAAACAAGAATTAAACTGTCCCACACGGAGAGCCTGTTCATGTTCATGTTCTGACATGCATATTGTACACAAGCTATAGAACCATAAAATACTCCATAATCCATATGCTTACATGAGATTAGTTAATATCAAGTGAATAATTCTAATCAAGTCTCATTAATTTGTTGAAATACTGATATTTGAAACTTTAAGGTATAATTGATGTAGGTGAGGGTTATTTCAATTCATTTTTGTTTGCTAATCTCAAGTTTAGACATAAAGAGGCACAATATTTTGACTACCAAATTTGATTTTTAACATGTTGACAAAATTGACACACCCTAGTGGGCATGTCATGGCATAAGGAAACAGCTTGTTGACATTGAGAGGCATGGCTTGTTGACATACACTGTACGGAAAGCTCACAGGTTTGTATTTGCTAGCAAGAATCTGATTTCTCTTCTTGCACAAGGCACCAACTGTTTTCAGCTGTAACAGTAATTTACTGTTCCTACAGGTAACTTAGGATGTTTAGTGTCTGGGCCCAAAGATTAGTTCAACTAGATTTTCTTGTTTCTTTGTATTTTTTTTTTATCTGAAGTGATGAGCTGGTACAGTGGTGTTTAATGCTCCTATTCAGAAGTATGTGTATTATAATGTGAGATCAGTCTGTTAATTTTTTTATTAAAGCAATATTGTTATAATCTTACCAGCTAGATCCATAAATCTTAAACCTTTCTGAGGACAGTCAGCCCAGAGGCTATTACAACATCTTCATCATCCATCAACAGTAACATTGGTCGATATTCATATTAATATAATTCCCATCACTTTTTGGTGAGTCTTCGTTCGAATTAAACTGCTCCGTTGTCAATTCCACTCTGTGTGTTGGTGGGAGGTTCGGCGTAGTGACTTGCCGCCCAGGAAAGGTGTAACGGACTATGCACCTTCCACCGCCAATGTATCACGAAATTCTGACCGGGACGGTACATCCATCTACAAAGGATCTCCCATATTTGCCTTGAAATAATATTATTCACTGAAGTTGTTGAATATTTGGGAGGCTTGAATATGATAATTATATATTATTTTTTCCTTTCCAGGTGTTGTCTGGCACAGCAACAATTGAGTTACTACATCTTCCCCGAGCCGCTGGGTGATTCACTACCACCTACGCGACCACCTAAACCAGAGGCCTCCTACCTGGTCTTTATAGAGGGACTTTCCTTGTTGCTGGCACCATGGCGTCCGTAGATGAGTTGGTGGATCGCTTCACCTGGATTGATTACATGGTGTTCAGCTGCATGCTGTTGGTGTCGGCCGTCATCGGCATTTTTTATGGCTGCTTCAGTAAGAAACAGGACACAAATGACTTTCTAATGGCTGGCAAGTCCATGACTGCCTTCCCAGTAGCCATGTCTTTAATTGCCAGGTAAAAATAATTCATCAGTTGATCTTCATCCGTCCCCTTACCTTCTCCTTCTCCCCTCCCTCATTTTTTTTAGTTTTGGAATTCTCTGTGTTATATGTATATAAGACTAGAGATTTGGAGAGTTGATATAATGTACGATGGTAGAGAAAACACTACAGAACAGGTGATAAATTAGAAGAAATGATAAATCGAAAGGTATAGAAGGTATGTAAGTGATTCTATTAAAAGTGAGGGAAAATGGATCAATATTTGCATTGAGACGATTGGAGGAGAGAAACAAAGAACAGAAAGAGGCAAAGCTGCTCAAATATTCAGAAAAAGTGTATGACATAGTAAATAGGAGGTGTGCGAAGTGTTGACCTTGTGTGGAGAAGTGCGTGTGATGTCTGTCTGGTTATTTACTGCCTGTGTGGGACAGATAAGTGTGAATTGAAAATAAGAATGGGTGACAGTGGAAGGAAACATTCATAACGGTACAGAGATGAACTGTCACATATGTAAGTGGGAAAATTAGAGAATATAAGAATATATTCTGATGAACTTTGCGAGAAAGAATGTTGAATGTTAATGTTAATAGAAAATAAAACAAAAACAAATTAATGACGTTTGCAAGATAATGGGCAATAGGAAGAAAGGGTAGAACTGGATGTGGGTAAATAAAGCAACTTTAGGTCTCCATGACGGCGTAACAAGGGAAAGTCTTGCTTGGACCAGAGTGATGTAGTGGCCGATTCAATTGAAGAATTGACAATGGCAAATAAATCTGGGAATGTGTTTTAGATGAGATGTTCGGGAGAAAAAGAAAATCTGATTGTGACTGAAGAATTAATTGGTGGTAAAGGTTTGGTGTTTCAAGTGAGTTGTAGAATGTTGAAAGGTAGACAGGTTAATAGGTTAACTTTAGCTTCTGTTATGACGCATGTGATGAGATGAAGAACACAAGTACCTGTACTGTCACGTAATAAATTAGGGAGTTAAAAATAAGAAAGAAGGATTTTTACCTTAGACAAAATAGAAAAATTCGATATAATAAGATATAAGAGTATTAGAGAGATAATTTATGTAGCAAAATATGTGGATGATAAAGGGAACACTAGATGAAAGATAGCAAGGACATCAAGGGAGGATAGGTAAAACATTTAAAGCGGTGTTTGAATGTAAGAGTGTCGGAACATATATACAGATTATACTAACTGTAGAAGTCTCTAACAATGACTCATCAGGTATGACAATATACAGTATATTCTCTTGTGTGTCATGACAGCTTCATGTCGGCCATCACGCTGTTGGGGATGCCGTCGGAAGTGTACCAGTTCGGGTTCCTCTACTGGCTCATCGGGTTCTCTTATATACTTATGACACTCTCTGCTGCCTACCTCTACTTCCCGGTCTTCTACAAGCTCCAGGTACAACCCTCTCTCCCCTCTCTTGGTTCTTATTGAATTATAAACGATGGTATTTGCCTTGGTAGTTGGTGAGGAAAATGTTGCTGTAGGGAAGTGCTTCTCAGTGTGACCTTTCTGTATTCCATGCTGCAGAGGATATTGCGGCAGAGGTGAGTTCATACTGAGAGTTAGTAACTGTAACTAAATAATAATGGTCTTGAATGATGTCAATAGTGAAAGTTATGGCTTAATGCCCTGCGAGAAATCGACCCACTGGTTGTGGCCACTAACTGAAACCGAGTTTCTCCTGCAGGTCACTTCCGCCTACGAGTACCTGGAGAGGAGGTTCCACAGGTCGGTGCGTTGGCTGGGCTCCTTCGTCTTTATTATCCAGGTGAGTAGTAGAGGTGGTGATGGGCTAGGGAGAAGGGTCTACAGCTTGGTGGTAATGTAAGGAAGGTAAAAATGTGCGGTTGGGGAGGGTGGTAGTGCTACATCAGTCAATTAAGGAGGTGTGGGGACGTCATGGGGATATAAGAAGTATAATCACCTGTGAAGTATTCTAAGATTTTCAGTGATCTGTTTTGAGAATATCTGGCAAGAAACACAATAAGGATTATGGGCGTGAACCAGCAGGGAACTAGGGAAAATGAACACTGTTTTATGATAATAATAATAATAATAACAATAATAATAATAACAATAATAATCATAATAATAATAATAATAATAATAACAATAATAATAATAATAATAATAACAATAATAATAATAATAATAATAATAATAATAATAATAATAATAATAATAATAATAATAATAATAATAACAATAATAATAATAACAATAATAATCATAATAATAATAATAATAATAATAATAATGGTATTTTTGTGTTTTCAAGCAAAAAAAAAGTTTCTCCTTTACTATAACACTCTGCTTATCATCAAAACCAATATTAGCATCAAACAAGTAAAAGTTAAAACTAAAAAATAGCCAATTATGCTTCAGCGAAAGAAGAGAGTGAGTTTTATATTACTAGCCATACAATATTGTAATACTGAAGTGATCCATCGTTCTCGGATAGTTTAAGTAAAATGCAATGTTTGTTGTACTCGACTATAAATTTCCACGTTTATTGTAACCAAGCCTAAGCAAAGGACCCTAGTAGAAATAAACGTCGGATGGCTTTGTTAGCTGTACTTGGTCGAATTGACCTACTATTTACCATTGTTTGTATACCTGCACTTTTAGGTACTGTATGTTGTATACCTGCACTTTTAGGTACTGTATGTTGTATACCTGCACGGTCTATGTATGTTGTATACCTGCACTTTTAGGTACTGTATGTTGTATACCTGCACGGTCTATGTATGTTGTATACCTGCACGGTCTATGTATGTTGTATACTTGCATTGTCTACAGTATATACATTCTAAGTCGAAGTAAATTTGTATGTACATTTTACTGATTAAGTATATTTACCAATATAAAAGAACAACTACATATTTACTGTAGGTGTAAAATGCATGAACTGTACAGAAATTATATGTGGTGACACTCTACCTATACTAACAAGCTTGTTATGTGTACAGATGACGCTGTACATGGCCATCGTGGTGTACGCCCCAGCCCTCGCACTAGAACAGGTCACCGGCCTTAACGTCTACATCTCCGTCTCCCTCATCTGCTTCGTCTGCATCTTCTACACTACACTCGGCGGCATGAAGGCGGTGCTCTGGACCGATGCTCTCCAGGTGAGTCGTCTTCATCATATTTATAAGTTTGAGGGTCATTTTCAGGCGGTGATATATATTTCGACCCTAAGATAGACAGATAGCACTGAAGTGATCTGCCCTGTATGGGCCAGTCGGCCTCCTGCAGTATCCCACTTTCTTATGTTCTTATGTTCTTAAGATGAACATGTAAATGAAAAGACATCTAAAGAAAACATGTCTATAGATAGGTATCGATAATTAAGCTGTAAGAAAACAAAATGAGTGTACTCTACATTCACTTGTAAATAGCGAGACAAACAGATACAAAGATAGAGATTAAAAATGTGAGATTAGCGAATAATGACGGTCTTGCCCCCAGACGCTCATCATGTATGGGAGTATGATGTTCGTCATCATCAAGGGCGCCATCGACATTGGCGGCTTCGATGTTGTGTGGCAGAGAAATGCAGACAGCGGCCGAGCTCAGCTGATTGACTTCGACCCTGACCCGACCACCCGCCATACCTTCTGGACCCTTGTCATCGGAGGTTATTTCACCTGGATCACCGTCTACGGTGTTAACCAGGCACAGGTACAGTGTTGGATCTGTGGTGGAGGTGTTCTCTCTTGTTGCGTAGGCACTGTTTGTCAGTTTGTCCCAATAAAGGGATCGGCTTTCCACTAACCGAGTATCGTTACATACTAAGATTAATATTTCTGTAGAGTTATATATCTGAACAGCATGGCTTTATTTTAATTACATATATTTTTTAAGTACATTGTCTAATTGTAGTTGGACTTCACTACTTTTTCTGGGTGCAATATTGACTAAGAGACAAACAACATCTAGAAGACAGACAGCATTAAGTTTCCTACCATAACTTTTCTCTTAGAAACACCATAGAAAGTCTCTTCACTATATAATACAATATTTATGTGAATGTTTAAACTAAACTTTGATCTACACTGCTCAGATTCAGCGATACCTCAGCGTTCAGACTAAACAGATGGCCGTCAATGCGCTGTGGATCAACTTTGTGGGACTCTTTATACTGATGCTCACCTGCTGCTTCGGTGGGATGGTTGTGTACGCCAATTACCACGACTGTGACCCCATCCGCTCAGGTGTGGTTGACAAGGGAGACCAGCTGTTCCCGCTCTTCGTTATGGATACCCTTGGCCAATGGAGAGGTCTCCCAGGACTCTTCGTGGCTGGTGTATTTTCCGGGGCTTTAAGGTAATGCTGCTTTGCCTGTATATATTAAAATTATGGCTGAATTTTAATAATCTTTTTTTATCTCATGACAAAAACTTTCTCAGGAATTTATACAAACAATTCTTATTGTTATCTGAGGAACTGAAGAATTATGAAGCAACAGACGTCCAGGTAAACAAACCAAAGGAGGTTCTGTTCCAGATTTGTCTGGGAAAGTCTCCAGATACTGAATCATTTATATATACAGCACCTTTAACTAAATTATGTAGTGCTCAACAGATCAGGTGAAAATTTACATTTGTAATGCCAACAGCACCGTGTCTTCCGGAATGAACTCCTTAGCGGCCATCGTGTTGGAGGACTTTATCAAGGCCGGCTGTTATCCCAACATCTCTGAAAACGCTGCCACCTGGACTTCCAGAGCACTCTCACTCTTCTTCGGTCTGCTCACTTTTGCACTCGTCTTCGTAGCAGAACAACTCGGCAACATCTTAAATGTAAACATACTTTTAATTTGTTCTACTAGCACTCCTTTTGCAAAAGAGTATTTATAGATTATCTTATAACCACTGAACCTTCGATAAATTGGCATGCTATTCCTCCGGTCTTGCTGAAATAGTAAATATGCCGATTTTTCGCACACTTTCAAACTTAAAGTGCTCTCTGAGAGTCCATTGTGAGTTTACGAGTCATATATATATATATATATATATATATATATATATACACACACACAAGGCGTCCCGAAAGTCTCTCTCCGGTTTTAAATATTTAGTATTAAAAAACCAAAGGGGATATAATAATACAGTTTGCTGCATCATATTCCATAGTTAATCGAGTTTTTTCTTTGCAGGTGCAATTAAACGACCTCGACATGTTTTGTGGCTCTAAGCACATCCAGCCGATACGCGATTTCTCTCCAAGTGTTGGCTAGCATATCTGGTGTTACCATCCCTATTGCATCGGTTATTCGTTGACGTTGGATTGCAACATTGGGTACAGGTGTTTTGTAGACACAATCCTTTACATAACCCCACAAGAAAAAATCTACCATTAAGCTCCAGTGTGGAGGCACCTCATCTTGCTGAATGATCACACTTGGTTGCAAATCATCCAATTGGGGGGCTACATAATTGTCTAAGACATCGAGATGGACATTGTCCGTGACGTTTTTATAGACAAGGAAGAATGGGCCTATCACACGATCATGCATAAGCCCAAACCAGGCATTAATTTGGGGGCAGTGACGAATGTGCTCTTGATACATGTGTGGGATTTCTGACCCTCCTCATGAGTACATTATGGCGGTTGACACGTCCACACACATGGAAAGTTGCTTCGTCGATGAACATCACTCTGTCTTGGTAGTTGTGGTTCTCTGAAATTTGCTCCAACATTAAGCATGCAAACTCATAACGTCAAGGTTTATCGTCCGGCTCTAATGCTTGGACTATTTGCACTTTAAAAGCATGCAATTTCAGTATTTTATGGAGTACTCGGTGTACGGATGTCTTAGGTAGATGAAGCTCCATTGATGCAGTACGAACAGACTTTCTGGGACTTCGTTGGACTGCTTCCTGAACAGATTCAATGGACTCTTCAGACATCCTGGGGCGTCCACTTCGGGGCAAGTCACAAACGCTGCCTGTTTCCAGAAAGAAACCTGCCCTAATGCTGGGTTTGAGGGTGGCTCTTTACCACACCTCTGGCGGTATTGTCTTTGCACTGTTGTCACTGACTTGCTCTCTGCAGACCAGACAACATATTGTGCTATCTCTTGATTGACGCCATTGTTACGCCTTATCTTCTCCACCAAGATAATACCTCTCAAATCCACTGCACCTGTAAGGAAAAAAACTCGATTAACTAAGGAATATGTGCAGCAAATTTTATTACTATATCCCTTTTGTTGTTTTAGTAATAAATATTCCAAACCGAAAAGAGCATTACTTTTCTGGTTGCATATATATAGAGCAGCTGTGTGCTGGCGAATTAAGAACACTAACAAACAATAGAGCCTCTGTGTCGTATACACCTACAGTAGAACCTCGTAATGAAGCTCTCAAATATTTGTTTATCTGTATTTGTCACATACAAACACAATTTAAAGTCATTTTTTCATTTTGTGCTCGCTTTCTACCAGAACCCTGTTAAGAGTATCATTGTACCACCACTTGCACCACACTGAGTAATCTATGTTCCATCTCAGGCGGCGCTCAGCATCTTTGGTATGGTCGGAGGGCCTCTGCTGGGAGTCTTCACCCTCGGCATGTTCTTCCCCTGGGCCAACTCCACCGTAAGTTTTTGTTTTCCTCTTTGTCATATATCATAGTCACATTCACATCTCTTTAATAATTAGTGAAAATACCGTGATAGTGAAACAGTGTAAATGGGTTCTATAGGCTTGACAGCCCTTTAGGGCAGGTGAGCTTGCAGCACATCGTATTTCATGATTTCGGAACACAAGGAGGCAGTTTGGTCGACACAGCATTCGAACGCCATTACCCTCTAAATGTTTGAGCTAGGTGGCCATTTACATTTGTTGTGCATCACGGATAAAGCATCCATTTACTGTCATTCATCCAACAGGGAGCCCTCGTTGGTGAGGTGGTCAGCTTGGTCTTCATGTTCTGGATCGGAATCGGTCATCAGGTGGCCAAAGCTTCGGGTCAGATACACTTGCCTTCCCTGCCCACAAGTATTGATGGGTGCAACTTCACCATCGCTGAACCGACCTTCACACCTATACCGTAAGTAGTTTTGTCTTCCCTTTCTGCATTTTCAATTAATTTTACTGTATGCAGTATGTTACACTTTTATGTTAAGTTCTTTAGTTAATTAATCCTAACAGTGCTCTGATATTTGTTTGCTAATATTATACTTCATGAACGTTATGACCACAATTTAACCTGTCCACAGTGAGAGTGATCCTGGTGAGCCTCTGGCCATATACCGCCTGTCATACATGTGGTATTCTGCCACGGGCTGCTTCATCGTGATCGTGGTGGGTATGCTGGTGACGCTGGTGACTGACAAGCAAGACGTAAGGGCCCTCGACCCTCGTTGCCTCTCTCCCGCTGTCTTGTGGCTCAAGAACTGGATACCAGGACTGGACGGTCTTGGAGAAGACTATGTGAGTATTGGGTTGTTGACTCAAATCAAGGAAATAGTGTCGATTGGGTGACATCAACTACGGGGCTGTAATATGTTTCGTGTGAACTGTACCTCAGTAAATCAATCATAAATTTCAGTCTAGAAACCAGGAAGCAAGAATTAGTGAATGATGTTTTGAAGTGGGAGAATCTTTATCTGTATGAGTTTACTGTTTCATAATAACTACAAGTTCTAGATTTGTAGTTTAAGCATTATTATATTTTAGGAGAATTGCTTTCTTACCATATATGACAATTTTCAGTAATTATTTTGTTTTATTTTTTTAGGTTCATGAGGAAGAAGGTCTGAAAGAAAACAATAGCTCTGTCTCCTTGGGCAATGTCAACCCAGGATATAAGTCAGAAACAACTGAAAAAACGCCAAATGGATATTCACCTGAGGAGAGTTCAAAGCTGTAAAATGTATCTCACAGTAAGCAATGTACTTTCAGTTCAACAAACTTGTAAATGATAAGAAGAGTTTGCTGTTAATCAGATGAAGTATCAGTACGAAGCTAACTTTCGCAACCGAGGATCAAGTATCAAAACAGTACAATACATCTCAGACATTTTATGAAACAGCATTAAGCATTTGGACATGTAATTCTTGCTTCATTACCTGACACATAAACCATACATCACTTGTAACACAGTGCACAGATCTGCAAATTATGTCAATACTGTGTACTGTATGTCGAACACCGGCGTGCAGGGGGTGGTGGTTGTTATTCCGTTGCCTAACTGGTTATTCACTAGACATGGATCCAATGACTAAGAATGTAGTCTAACCAGGAATCTTCTCTTGTGTGTTCGACTGAAGCCTAATAGTTGTACACATGAAAAATCCAGTTTCATTGTGATACATTTTCCTAACAAGCCTTTTGAGGTTATTTATGAAATAGTTCATATTTTTTATAAACTGTACTATACACTGGATAGTAAGTGTAATTTTTTCCTATTTAACTATCCTATATTTCCAGTATTACTTATTTACTGTAGAGTTACAACAATACTTAATTTGAACCTTTTTTGTACTGTATAATTGTGAATTGGGTGTAAATGTTCAGTGTATTTATCAAGTAAGGAGAGTCTTGAGAATACCTTATTACGTACTTTCTAAGTCTTTTTAATTTTACATACATTCACTAATGTATATATTTGAGGATCAGTGTATGTATAATTGTATTATATATAAATATGTAAATTTAATCTACATGTAGTAGACATTTGTCAACAAGTAGTAGATAGCTACCAAACAGGGAGATACTACCTCCTGGGAAGATATTGGAAGCATAATGTGTTGTATAATGGTTGACCCTGTTGCCATATGGCACCACAAAAATTGTGACCAAGTTCCATGTTGTTGACCTGACCCTTTGCCTCAACTACCCACAATTGCAGGGTCTCAATTGCTTCCGTTACTTTGACAACACAACATACATATATTGTTTCTCACTCTTGATCTCGTTTTTTCCATGCCTTTATTATTATTATTATTATTATTATTATTAGTAGTAGTAGTAGTAGTAGTAGTAGTAGTAGTAGTAGTAGTAGTATTATCATTGTTATTTCTTCATTCATATTTTTATTTATTTATTTATTATTATTATTATTATTATTATTATTATTATTATTATTATTATTATTGTTATTATTATTATTACATTTTCGCCCCCAAGGCCCCGATGTGGGTCAGTGACCCACATAACACCAGTACTTTGATGATAGAAGAGGTATTTTATTATTTATATATTTAAGTGTTATGTAATTTATATGAACATTATTTGTACAGCGTATATTTTTTTTAGCGTATAAACATACTTTTTACCTTATAACTTCATTCCGTTTTCTAAGAATCTTACAAAAGTGTGTTAACAAAAATTAGCCTACATTTTTTCTTTGAATACATTGTTGTTAAAAGTCTTTCAATTTATATAACTGAGTCCTCCCTACAACGTCACCATAACTATAATAACCGAAGCGTTAGACAAAACTTATTACATACAGTATTTATATTTCCATTGTACTTAAATTTCTTACTTTTATTCTACTCTTTTAACGACCCAGCCTATGGTATAGATTTCAGAGCTCTTCGAGTCAACCATCTGAATTTAGTTGCTATTACTGACAAATATTCTATTTGATGGGAGTAAGGCCGACTTAGTCATTGGTTGGTCTTGAGAGATTTTACACACACTCAGACATATATATATATATATATATATATATATATATATATATATATATATATATATATATATATATGTATATATATATATATATATATATATATATATATATATATATATATATATATATATATATATATATACAGTATATATATACCTCTCCTGGGCTCATGTCTTTGTACTCACTATAGCCAAGCTTTAATGTTATAAAAATCATTATCACCTATGCTATTCTGTACTAGTTATTTATAAATTCCTTATAACATTGTGTACATAATAACATGTTTTTAACTAATAAAGCAAATCGATTTACTTTTTTGTTTTTTATTGAGTGTACTGAATATATCTGCCACCACTCACATTTCTGGTCCTCGTAATGTGGGATAATGAAAATGTCCTTTAATTAAGCAATTAATTATAAAGGCATTTATGAACCACTGAAAAATTATTGAAGGATGTCATAAAATAGAGGACTCCGATAAACTTATAATTTTTATACCAGCCCAGTCCTTCATCTAGACATTTAGGAAATATCGGTAGGCGTTTTTATGTAGCATATAACCGAAATTACACAATCATTAACTAATTATTTTGTTTTTTATGGCTACTTCAATTTTGCTGAAAGAATAGCAGTTTTATTCTCGTCTGCAGAATAAATATAATATTGTATAGACTTAAAATTTGTGCAGAGTAGCTGTGGAGAGATCCTTCAAGGGCAATGCAAAGATTTCCAGTTATGTAAGGAAATTCACCAACGGAAGATGTTAAGAGATATACAGCATACTGTACAATAATACTTACAAGCATGAGAGATGGTTTCTGTAATTACTAAAGCCCATTTAAGTGTAAGGATATTAAATATTAATAATAATATTTATAAACTGCAAATTAATGCCAGTTGGCTTGTTCTAATTGTTTAAAATTTTCTTGTTTAATGAGATGAGATATTTTCACAAGGACGCCCTTGTTTTGTTTTATTTTATATCGTACGATTCTTACGAACTTCCTGGACCCGTTGTTGGATTTAGAGGGTGCACTTATTTCTATTATTTGACCTCATATCTTCGTCCCTTGTCAAGTACAGTAACTTGAAAGTATACCTCATTAAATGAAAATGATCTTACTGCCGGATTTAACAAGCTACACCAATTTACCAACTTTTAATATCAGCTGGCGATTCAGAAATAAGTATGAATATAATGGTGGTTTAGATGTGAAAACAGTGAGTGAAATGTGGTGAAACAGAGGAAAACAGATCTATCAGTAATATGGTTTACGTTAGATGGCGGGCAAAGTTAGAACGATAATTGTTCTGCATTTTCTAGTGATATCAGTAAATCTGTCTGAGCACAATAGAAGACCGGAAATACTCCTTGACGGGAAGAATAGAAGATCCGTTGAAGAACTTTTTGATCGGTGACTGTTGCAAACACTGGATGAGGGCGAGGAATTACTCCACGATATCCCATATTCCCCCTCTCCGCTCCAAGCAATGACGTCGCAACAAGGACGAGGAAAGGAGTTGTTTACGGGGTAAACAAAAGCCAATTCCCAAGTAACAGAGTGATAATGGGTTTGTGTTTGTTTGTTTTTTTATTCAAGAGGTAAGAAAGAAGTTTCATATATAAATTTGTCCTAAAGTTGCTCGGTAATATTCCATTTAACGAGCGTAATGTATAGGGCCCGGATAGTTATGCACTAAAAAACTATGAAATATGCATGCAAATATGCACTAAAACAGGGGAAATATGCATTTATATGCACTAAAGAATATCACTTATAAAGACAAGAATGCAGGTCATACGGAAACAAAATAGTTAATATAAACTAATGTTAATGTTTATTAAGCAATATACGTAATGTATTTAACATATATATGTGAAAGTGCTTCAAAAAATATATATGAACATGTATTTACATTATAGACTGACATATTTTCAGACATTACAGATTGTGGTTGCATTTGATGATGACATGGTGGCGTAAGTTCTCAAAGTTAAAACCCCTCCTGTTGTCTGTCAGCATGGCTTTATATTCTGAGAACACCCTTTCTACATCACACGAGACGATTGGTGCATGTTTCATACATCAGTAGTAAATGCATCAAATTCCTTTACATATGATCTCAGCACTTCATTTTGGTTTCTTTGTACTTTCGGCATTTTCACGAGCAGCAGCACTGTTCCTGACTGACTAACTCACTAGTCCACTCTGCTGCAGCAACAACAGTCAGGGGGTGGGGTTAACCCAGAAATACCAATGAGTCATGACCAGGTGTGGAAACGACAGATTAAAGCGACGTGACCTCACCTCATTTCACCTAACCACACCTCACCTCACCTCCCAGTACCACGTGTGCTCATTCAGTGGCAACAAAGAGATACTGCCAGATGAATATTTTACCAAAATATGCATTTATATGCAGTTATCTAGGTAATATGCACTTATCATAGAAATCACGCAAAATATGCATTTGCATATGAAATATGCAAATGCATAACTATCCGGGCCCTAGAGTGTGTTTCACCATCAGGCACCGTGCACTCTATAGCTTAGCCCACCTAGAGTGGTTGATGCCCCCTACACCGGCTTTATAGACCCATGCCTGGTATTGGCGGGATTGTTTCTTCGACAAATCGTCAATAGCCAAGGAATAGGTCCTAAGCGTAGCTATATCAGTGTTTGTAAACCGCAATGCATAATGGATTAAATGGGTGATACTGTCCCCAGGATTATCAAGGATAATCTCACACACAGTAGATTAATTTATATACCTATGATTAGCAAGGGCAGTCAGAGAGACAGTGGCAGGACAGGCCAAGACCGCTCCGGTTTATATTCAATAGGTGTATATCTTTCCATTAATCTTAGTGAAACCTAATTAAACTCAGGTGAGGTCAAGTAGTTTGTGGTCAGGTAAAATAGCTGTCAGATCGGTTATGTGTGGTCAAGTAAGATATGGTCAATTCAGATCAGCTGGTTTGGTTTGCCCAAGAGGTCTGTGCAGTTTTGTGCAATACAACAATCACCGCCTCAATTCTTTCATGGGTTTGTGGTTGAAATGAAAATCTAACTAAATCAAACCAAACCAAACCCAGCCTAGCCTAGCCTAACCAAACCCAGCCTAGCCTAACCAAACCCAGCCTAGCCTAACCAAACCAAACCTAGCCTAACCAAACCTAACAGTAAATATCTTATCGTATGTTAATTGTCTCGTGCAGACAGCGATTGCTGCATTGGTGACGGGTTGCAGTTTTCTATGATGCCATACTTCACAAAACTGTATATTGCATCATTGTTCGAGATGTGCATTACTTTCACAATGTTCAAGAAAGATTAATTAAAATTGTCGCAGATCCATGTTTCAGGATATGGAAGTTGTAGCTAAAACAGGCGGGAAAAGATAGAATCTTAGTGCTCACCACTGATTGGCTGAATCAGAATCTCGTCGACGTTGATTGGTCAGGCGGCATACGCGGCACAAGGGACCTGGGAAAAATACCCAGGGTTTTCTTAATATGAACCAGCGTAAATATTGGTTTATATCCATTTGCATAAATTTTGAAGCATTATTTCACGCGTGGTATTTTTCTTTGAATCGTTTTTGAAGGTCAGTGTCTTAAGTAGTCGGGTTTTAATCATATACATTACTGTTTTACAAGAATGTTCATCCAATACTGTGTTTCATGTTTTGTTACCATATATTGTGTATATACATACATTTACGTCGATTGTTTTAAAATACATTCTTATACTGTAATTTACAAAAAAAACAGGGTGAGGCTTGTACTGCACATCGCCTTAGAACTGGAGTTCATGGACTACAATTAAACTCTAAACCAAATGCTTTAATCTTATATATTTTTTGTTTATGTCAATGATTTTATAAAACTGTAAAGGACTAAAGCTACTTTTTCTCTACAGATAAACATTTGACACTCACATAGCTCCTACAGACACTCACATAGCTCCTACATAGACACTCACACAGCTCCTACAGACACTCACATAGCTCCTACATAGACACTCACACAGCTCCTACAGACACTCACACAGCTCCTACAGACACTCACACAGCTCCTACATAGACACTCACACAGCTCCTACAGACACTCACATAGCTCCTACAGACACTCACATAGCTCCTACATAGACACTCACACAGCTCCTACAGACACTCACACAGCTCCTACATAGACACTCACATAGCTCCTACATAGACACTCACATAGCTCCTACAGACACTCACATAGCTCCTACAGACACTCACACAGCTCCTACAGACACTCACACAGCTCCTACAGACACTCACACAGCTCCTACAGACACTCACATAGCTCCTACATAGACACTAACACAGCTCCTACATAGACACTCACACAGCTCCTACAGACACTCACACAGCTCCTACATAGACACTCACACAGCTCCTACAGACACTCACATAGTTCCCACAGACACTCACACAGCTCCTGCATAGACACTCACACAGCTCCTACAGACACTCACATAGCTCCTACATAGACACTAACACAGCTCCTACAGACACTCACATAGCTCCTACATAGACACTCACACAGCTCCTACAGACACTCACATAGCTCCTACATAGACACTCACACAGCTCCTACAGACACTCACACAGCTCCTACATAGACACTCACATAGCTCCTACAGACACTCACATAGCTCCTACATAGACACTCACATAGCTCCTACAGACACTCACATAGCTCCTACATAGACACTCACACAGCTCCTACAGACACTCACATAGCTCCAACATAGACACTCACACAGCTCCTACAGACACTCACATAGCTCCTACAGACACTCACATAGCTCCTACATAGACACTCACATAGCTCCTACAGACACTCACACAGCTCCTACAGACACTCACACAGCTCCTACATAGACACTCACACAGCGCCTACAGACACTCACATAGCTCCTACAGACACTCATATAGCTCCTACATAGACACTCACATAGCTCCTACAGACACTCACACAGCTCCTACATAGACACTCACACAGCTCCTACAGACACTCACATAGCTCCTACAGACACTCACATAGCTCCTACATAGACACTCACATAGCTCCTACAGACACTCACACAGCTCCTACATAGACACTCACACAGCTCCTACAGACACTCACATAGCTCCTACATAGACACTCACACAGCTTCTACAGACACTCACATAGCTCCTACATAGACACTCACACAGCTTCTACAGACACTCACACAGCTTCTACAGACACTCACATAGCTCCTACAGACACTCACATAGCTCCTACATAGACATTCACACAGCTCCTACAGACACTCACATAGCTCCTACATAGACATTCACACTGCTCCTACAGACACTCACACAGCTCCTACAGACACTCACACAGCTCCTACATAGACACTCACACAGCTCCTACAGACACTCACACAGCTCCTACAGACACCCACACAGCTCCTACAGACACTCACATAGCTCCTACAGATACTCACATAGCTCCTACATAGACATTCACACAGCTCCTACATAGACACTCACACAGCTCCTACATAGACACTCACACAGCTCCTACAGACACTCACACAGCTCCTACATAGACGCTCACACAGCTCCTACAGACACTCACACAGCTCCTACATAGACACTCACACAGCTCCTACAGACACTCACATAGCTCCTACAGACACTCACATAGCTCCTACGTAAACACTCACACAGCTCCTACATAGACACTCACACAGCTCCTACAGACACTCACACAGCTCCTACATAGACACTCACACAGCTCCTACAGACACTCACACAGCTCCTACATAGACACTCACACAGCTCCTACAGACACTCACACAGCTCCTACATAGACACTCACGCAGCTCCTACAGACACTCACATAGCTCCTACAGACACTCACATAGCTCCTACGTAAACACTCACACAGCTCCTACACATTCCACTCAAATAGAGTTGTATATTAAATTTGTTTTTATTTTTGATGGACTAGTGTAAATACTAACCTAGTTAAGCGCTTAGTGGCTGAAACACAGTAATAACATTATACCCTTAACGAGTCAATCACCCAGTTGCCACAGACACTCGAACATTTACTGCACAAGAGAAACACACAGCTGTTACACATAGACACACAGCTGCTACCTAATGGCTTACACAAGGGTGGAGGGCGAAGTGTGAGTGGTCTAACTGGTCGCTTATAACCTGATCAGTTATTTTTTTTTATAAGGCTCAAATTCCCCATTCCCCTTGCTTCATTGTGGCGTAGCTTGCTTGTGACCCTGAAATTCACCTGGCTCCCTTTAGTTCACCAAAATCTCATCAAACTGCCTGAATCCCATCAAACTGCCTAAATCATTTTAGTTTACCTGAATCTGCGAAGTTCACCTGAATTATGCTGGTTACCTGAGATTTTTTATTTACTTAACTAACGTAGGTCATCTAAATTATGTAAATTGTCAAGGTAATTTAGTTTTGTTATCTCGTGAGTTTTAGTCATCGGCTAATTAGCAGATTAAAACGTTGGGTCCAAAACATCCACAAACCTTTAACATGTCACCAGTGCATGATATTCGTGTGCTTATATCCTGTGTACTGACGTGGAGAGTACTGTATCAACATTTCTGTACTGTATATTTATGAGAGAGAGGTTTCCAAAGCATCAACTATCCATGCCACTATTTTTGTTCAGGCCAAACGTGTATGTTAAGTTCAGCTTTGAGTACAGATAGTATCGGCTACCTCACCATGTATGTTGCTATGACCATCTGTCGTTCTTGATGATAACTGTATGATTACATTAAGGAAAAGATGAGTAAGAACAGATACGTGTAAATTCATTCAAAATGATCCTCTCCTTTCCCCCTCTCCAGCGAATCAGGAAAAGTACTTCCTCACAAGTGTATTTCAAGTGTCTTGGTGATTTTGAATTTTGTAAAAGTCGTCTTCGTCACGCTCCAGGTGAACCCTTGTCCTACTTGAGTGGTCGAAGTGGGAAAATCTACGGAGTGTTGATTTACTTTCGTCTAAAACAAACTATAAATGCCTACAGTATTTTAACTTGTAAACAATAAAACTAGTAACCACAACGCATACCGGTGGTCAGTTGCAACATCGGGGCTGCCCTACAATAGTGGTAAGTTCCCAATAGACAACACTCTCAGGGTCGACAGGGTTCGAGCTAAAGGGAGGGGGGGAATAAGGACCCTCGTCACTGTTCCACCTCCACCGAGTCGCCACTCACTCTCCACGCCAGTTTATTACCTGCCGCGTCCAGGTAAAGGTGGTTAGCGGGAGAGCCCTACAACACTCCTGCCTCATCGACTGTGTTTTGTTTTGAACAGACACACACACACCTACTTAGGATTATAATTCGCCGTGTTTATCCCGTGTCAACTTCACAATACGACATTAACATTACAGTCTTGTGGATTTGGAGAGTTTGTTGTTCAGTGTGGATGAGGTGAAAAGCTTCTCGCAGTGCTGGAAGCGATGTGGTGACACCATACCTGGAAGCACACCTGTAGTCACGACGTTTCATGTGAGTTAAGCTTAAATATTATCTCTTATGCAGTAACTGAATGGTGTGCAATTGTTCACCGACTCGTGTGTTCTCATTACTGCCCAAATGTTTCCCACTCCTTAAATGAATACCCTCACCAGGTATTTACTCAGCATTTCCGCTACTTGATACATCTTTCCTGATATATTGAAGAGGTATCTTGTATATTCTGTATTATTGTTATAATGAATTGTTAAAGTAGTTGTATTATTAATTAATAAGTGCCCTGAAATACACCGTGCTCCGTTAACACTACATTGTGTATTGTTTTACCTATATTGTGCACAGTTTCCATAACGTCGTGCACCAGTTTAATGACTGTGCACCATTTTATCTACTTTGTGCACCATTTTATTTACATTGTGCACCGGCGGTATGTTGTGCATTGTTATATCTACATTGGGGTGAAACTATGGGCAAGTTTCTTTACGCCATTTGCCTCTGTCTACCCAGCAGTAATTGGGGGCCTAGATGTTAACCGATTTGCGGATCGCATTCCGGGATAATGGTTAGCCAGTGCAGTTGGCGAGTTGTCCGTCTTCTCGGAATATTCCTTGACATTCGGTCATGCAACTCGTTAACTCAGGGTGTGGTTGTTGTGTTGGCGACAGCTTCTACACCTTAAACAAATTCACGCCTATATGTGGCCCTAGGGCCGGCCATCCTCGTTACACGAGGGGCAACCATCATTTACATTGTGCACGGATTTAAGTATATAGTGTATGTATACGATTTTTCAACTTATTTGTACACTTATGTACATCGTGCACTGTTTTAATGTTTATTATACATATTAAAACACTCGTGGGCTTAGTTATACCATGAGCTTATTTCAAGTATCGTTATGTTGTTTTTGTTGGTTCGCTTCATGTTGTGTTTAACTAGAGACAGATGAGGGTTAGGTCAGGTCTGGTCTTGTTAGAGAACATTCAAAACCTAACCTAAATTCATAAATAAATTGTGACTTTTTTTCCTGTAGCTATTTCCTGTTACTGTCGTGTTACGTCTGTTCCTTCATGCACGTATACATGGGAGAAAGTTCAGGGTTAGTCTGGAAGAGATTATAATTACCAGGAAACATCTCATTATCCCAACCCCTCTCCTCCCTTTTCCACACACACACACACACCTGGAAAAGAAGCGGGTGGCGATAATAAAAGAAAGAGAGATGGCTACCATGTTTAGCGGTTGTGTTAGGTTACAGTAGGTTTAAGGGATCACGTGATAATCTTCAGCAGGTAATAACTTTCCGTGACATTTTCAGAGTAGACAGAGTATAAAAATTTCTTGCTGGAATCAAAGTTTGCCTGTACAATATAATAATGGCATCGATACATGGATGCTGAGTTGCGTGGAAAAAATTCTTGGATTTACCGGTATAATTAACCAGCTGTGTTGAAGAATCCGGTGGGGACAAGGTTTGATGTGATCAAGGGGTTGAATTTCCCCCTTTGTTTGTGGGTTGTAACAACAATGACTCTACAATTATAGTATGTTCTTTTATGGAGCTGAATTCCTATTTGTTTTCTCTGAAGAGCAATGTAAAGATGAACTCTAACCACATATATTTTTTCATAAATTAAACATGTTTACTGTTACCATTAATCCGGTGACGCACTAAAACGGAAGAGAAACTCGTCATTTTCTCGTTACGTTATTGAAAAAGAAATCAATGAGAAAGTTAGGCAGTTTGATAAGAACATAAGAAAATAAGGAGTCTGCAATTGGCCTGTGCATGGCAGCTCCTGTCAAGAGTTACAATCACTCTCTGTCGTCCATGAATCTATCTAGCCTCCTTTTAAAACTTTCCACATACTACAATGTTGCTAAGCTTGTTCCACTCATCTACCACCCTATTTGTGAACCAGTTTCTTCCTATCTCCCTCCTAAATCTAAACTTATCTAGCTTAAATCCGTTGCTACGAGTCCTATCCTGCTCGGATATTATAAGAACTTTATCTATATCTCCTTTATTGATTCCTTTCACCCATTTAAGCACTTCTATCATATCTCCCCGCACTTTTCGTCTTTCTGGGGAATGCAAGTTTAGTTTTTTAATCTACCTTAATAGGGGAGGTTTCTAAGTCCCGGAATCATTTTCGACATTCTTCGCTGCACCGACTCCAGTGAATTGACTAGCCCAAGATATAATTGCAATATGACCTCCGCACTCTTATAACTTACACGTCTAGATATAGATCCTAATACTCTGTTTGCCTAATTTTGAAAATTAACGCACTTTTTTCTTGGCCGAAGGTCCGGGCTTGCGAGTACCCCTGAGTCTCTCTCACAAGTCGACTTCTCTAGGTTGATGTTGGACGCTATTGGGTCCAGACTTCAGCTTCTTCGCTCAAAAAAGGTACACTAGAATTCGCTCCGATACACAACAAGCCAGGCAGGACCCGTGAAAGACAAACGGATTAACCTTGAGTTTCTTGCGGCACTTGGAGACGAAGGGCTCAAGATAAGTGGTGTGTGTAGTATGTGTTTATACGATGTAGTACTGTATGTGTTGACACGCTATGACACTAGAGCTGTTGTGATATGCAGTAAAACAAGTGTTCATGGATGCTGGCTTCTTATACGCACTATTTTTTTTCTTAGTTTCTCACGTAATCACCACTGCTGAACTGCCACTGGTGGTGCGAAGCGATAGCCACGTTGATTGCTCGTGTTGATTAAATACGTGTAAAAAATGTGACGGTAATTTACACTGACACGCTCTGGCAGCTTGACCTCTCTTGTCACACGCTCTTCCACCATGAAAATAGTTTCCTCAATGTCTTATTCAAATAAATTTCGGGATAGTGTTTCTAATTGGTCGATATTTAATGACATCTGTATTCCTCAAAAGTTATTTTGTGACCTCGCTTTTTTTCTGAGGAGGTTAATACGACATTAAAATTAATAACAAATTGGCTGCTTTAACTCTGCGTGTGGCATATATTTCCATTAATTCTGCCGTAATCTCTCTTTAAAACCGAGAATTGGCAGCAACAAACTTTATTAAATCCCACACCACATCTTCCCCGTCGCTGTAACCAATGCTGTGACGAGGGAGGGCTGTGGAAGTTAATATTTAGTTAGAGACGTTCTGACGTCACCGCCTAAGGTCAAATAAACGTGAATCTGTAAGGATGATGAATCACGTTGTGGGATGGGGGGGGGGGGGGGTAGTGAAGAACCCTTGGGTGTGTTGGGTTGTTTGTGTGTTGTTCCTATTAATGTGTGTCAGACTTGTGGAGACAGGCAAATGTAGTACCCATATTCCAAAAGGGAGACAGAGCATCAGCGTCAAATTACCGGCCGATTAGTTTGACGTCAGCAAATAGCATCCGATCGCATTTACAAAACAAAATTAATCTACGACTCTCAACGTAGATTTACATA
Organism: Homarus gammarus; assembly: GCA_958450375.1. Taxonomy (NCBI): domain Eukaryota; kingdom Metazoa; phylum Arthropoda; class Malacostraca; order Decapoda; family Nephropidae; genus Homarus; species Homarus gammarus. The sequence goes on from CAUDMG010001846.1 coordinate 4,534,171, forward strand.
TAGAAAATCTTGTCTAACAAACCTGCTGACGTTTTGTTTAGAAAAGTCTATAGGGTAGTAGATAATTACAAAAGCTGCGATGTTATTTACTTAGACTTTAGCAAAGCATTTGACAGAGTTCCGCATCAGAGACTTCTGAGAAAAATTAAGGCTCATGGTATCGAGGGGAAAGTTTTAAATAGGATAAAATCATGGCTCACCGATAGAACACAGAGGGTCAGCGTAGATGGTGTTAAATCTGAGTGAGGCTTTGTAACTACTGGGGTTGCCCAGGGGTCAGTACTGGTCCCACTCTTGTTCATAATCTACATCAACTATCTAGATATTGGGATTAGCAGTAACATAAGCAAGTTTGCGGATGACACCAAAATAGGGCGGCAGATTAATTCAGGGCAGGATGCAAATGCACTACAGGAGGATTTAAATAAACTGCAAGAGTGGTCAGGAAAATGGCAAATGAAATTCAACACCAGCAAGTGCAGCGGACTTAATAATGGAAGAACAAATATTGTAAGCGTATACAGCCTTAACAACATCCAACTAGAGAAGTCGACTTGCGAAAGAGACCTATGGGTTCTCGTAAGCCCGGACCTTCGGCCTAGAAAACAGTGCGTTAATGTTCGAAATAATGCAAACAGAGTATTAGGTTTTATATCTAGCAGTGTAATAAAAGTGTGGAGGTCATATTGCAATTATATCTTGCGCTAGTCCAGCCGCACCTCGATTATGCTGTTCAGTTCTGGTGTCCTTATTATAGAAGGGATATCAACTCACTGGAGTCGGTGCAGCGAAGAATGACGAAAATGATTCCGGGACTTAGCAAATTTTCCTATCAAGATAGATTAAAGAAACTAAACTTGCATCCCCTAGAAAGACGAAGGGTGCGGGGAGATACGATAGAAGTATTAAGTGGGTGAAAGGAATTAATAAAGGGGATATACCTGTAGATAAAGTTCGTATAATATCCGAGCAGGATAGGACTCGTAGCAACGGATATAAGTTGGATAAGTTTAGGTTTAGGAGGGGGATAGAAAGAAAGTGGTTCACTAATAGGGTGGTAGATGAGCGAAACAAGCTTAGCATCTTTGTAGTAAGTGCTGAGACGCTGGAAAGTTTTAAAAGAAGGCTAGATAGATTCGTGGACGATAGAGGGTGGTTGTAACTCCCTACAAGAACTGCCATGCACATGCCAACCGGCCTATTGGAGACTCCTTATTTTCTTATGTTTGGTTTATGTCTGTATCCCTTTGACACGTGTTAAGTTAGGTTTATTTTTGTATCCCCTTGAAATGTGTTAAATTGGGTTTGTGTGTATCCTCTTGTTTTGTTTTAAGATTGTATTACATTTTCGAATGTTTTATCTCAGGTGTAATGCAACACTGCATAAATTGTTTACCAAAACCTTTGTTCCCGAAATATAACTTATGGTAAGGGAGAAGCGCCCGTAAGGTCAGCGATGAGAGGGTCGGATGTTGTGGGAGACTGTATTCTCTCCAAGGCCATCATTACCTTCCTTCAGTGAGACTTCATAAAACAACACGAGACAAAGTGAGCGTCACGTAAAGTAGGACCAGTGGGAATGAACATGATATATAGGAAATCCAAATAAATTAGAAGCGCCAGTAAACATAAAAAAGTGACTCAAAGGTTTTCACTGTGGCATTAAATATCACAGATTGTCGGAGTCCGTCATATTTGTTAAGTGGAAAAGCCTCTTATAGAACATTTGTCATTTCCTTCACACGCGCAGTAAACAAAGTGCAATGTCACTTGGACTTCCATACACACCACAGTTCTCAGTAATTATTTTTAACACAAAGAACTGTGATTCGGTGTGAAGTATGTATACGACCAGGCAGCTTTTCAGTTTAATTCATCGTATGTTGCTTTTTGACGCCTTTAACTGTGTTTAGTTTTCAGTTTCGATTTTCAAAAAAATTTCGCAAGATTTTTTTTAGAGTTACAGTGGCCAATTGGATAAAGTGTTCGCGTCCTCACATTAAGGAATCAATAAAGGAGATATAGATAAAGTTCTTATAATATCCGAGCAGGATAGGATTCGTAGCAACGGATTCAAGTTGGATAAGTTTAGGTTTAGGAGGGAGATGGGAAGGAACTGGTTCACAAATAGGGTGGTAGACGAGTGGAACAAGCTTAGCAACTTTGCAGTAAGTGCTGGAACGCTGGAAAGTCTTAGAAGGAGGCTAGATAGATTCATGGATGATAGAGAGGGGTAGTTGGCCATGCACAGGCCAACCGACTCCTATTTTCTTATGTTTACGTCGCTAAATCGTATACCCTGAGCATCCTAGTCTACCTGCCAGTGAATGGATACCTTATTTTACTCATGAGGAGGTGAAGACAACCGAAGACAGTGCCGGCCACGCTGCTGCCGTGTGTAACGACTTGGGGTTCAGTATAAAGATTGTGGTACTTACGAAATGGCATTTAGGTTGGTCTTGATAGAGCTGTCTCTCGACTGTGTTCCCAAATATTGCCCTTGACGCGAGGGAGTCTGGGGGAAGACCATGAAAACAGTGTTTGTAAGCGAGGTGATTTTAATTATTGGGTTGAAAAAGTGACAAGTGCGAATATTTTAGATATATTTTGTAATTACTATGAAGTGCAAAGAAACAGGATAAATCGCAGTGCAGTAATCCGTCAGAACTGGACACCTTAAGAAGATAGGAAGACTGTTTGTTGACACGGGGATGAGTTTGGGGAGCTAACAGTAAGAACAGTTGTATTGACATAAGATATTCGTTGTGGGGAAGGAATGTAGGAGACAACTAAGACCTGCCGAACATGTGCTCTTTCTTTTACTTTGTCTTCATAAATATTTTTGCTGCATTCTACAACCACCAATTAATTACGACACATCCATAGAACAATACGGGCGGTCGGTTTCTTTTACCTGTTTGTTATAAAGCCTCGAATCTCCCCATGTCGGCCTGTAATATGCACCTGGACTCGGCAAACACTCATCTGGTGGTGCAAACTACAGAATACAAGCGATAGTGATTGCAGATGACTCGTGAGATGTTGGTGTTTGTGTACCGGGCTGAAGATTTGCCCCGAGGAAATTATGCAATATCATTATGTTGGCTTGTGCAGTAATAACTATCTGCATTACCTTGAGGTTTCTGGTACCCACTTGCAAGGTGCCTTGGTGTGTGTGCGTGCGTGCGTTTGGCAAAATAAAGGACTCCGCCATCACAGAGTAGGAGAGAGTCAACACGGTTTCACCTGTGTGTGTTACCAAACATCAACACAGTCCACCTCTCTCTCTTCACACCCGCCGACCCACCCCTCTTGTCTCCCGGCAAGGTCTGAGTCACATTTAGCCTATACCAGTGTGTGTGTTGCTAGATCCCACTGTAAGCTACCGGCGGATGTGTTGGTTGGTAGTGGCTGTTGTGGCCTGGGATGGTGTACTGCATGGGTTATTACTGGTTGTTGAGATAAAAACTGTCTCTTTATACATGATACACCATTACCAAGTTATTAGGAGTAAAATGGAATGATGGTGTTGATATTTCTCGATGGTTGTTCATTGATATTCCGACGTACACACACACACACACACACACACACACTCACATGTCCACAATATATAAAAAGATACAGGAACCTTGCTCAACTGCTCAGACTTCCTGCTGCACCCATACCATTGTCGTTACTATACAGCGCGTGTGTGTAACTTGCATTCCCTAGAAAGACGAAGAGTGCGGGGAGATATGATAGAAGTATTTAAGTGGGTGAAAGGAATCAATAAAGGGGATATAGATAAAGTTCTTATAATATCCGAGCAGGATAGGACTCGGAGCAATGGATTCAAGTTGGATAAGTTTAGGTTTAGGAGGGAGATAGGAAGAAACTGGTTCACAAATAGGGTGGTGGACGAGTGGAACAAGCTTAGCAACTTTGTAGAAAGTACTGGAACTCTGGAAAATTTCAAAAGGATGCTAGATAGATTCATGGATGATAGAGAGTGGTAGTAACTCTCGACAGGAGCTGCCATGCACAGGCCAACCGGCCTATTGCAGACTCCTTATTTTCTTATGTTCTTATATTTAATAAGGAATCAAGCTACTAATCCCCTTATGAACCAGTGGACCTCACCCTTAATATTTTTAGATTAAGATTCGCTCCTCTCCTCCAGCCAATTTCACCTTAAGATTAACCACCCTAACGCTATCTGGGGGTTAAGTTAGGTTATGTTAGGTTAGATAATATTTAAGGTGAAATAAGCTAGGGATAATCTTCAGGTGACCCTATAAATCCACTAAAAGCAGAGGGTTCATAAGTGAGAGTGGAAAGGTGTGGTGCAGGTCGTCCGCTAAACTTGACCCACATTAACAGGTATCTACCAGGAAGTGCTGCTGCCCACATCCTCACCCCAACACTTGTTGTGGCTACTTATTTCCTTCTCCTATATATTGGCATCATTATATCTACTATACTAGTTCTGGGCCTTTAAGTAGACTGTCATCTTTGATCAAAATCTACGTCCATCTGTTTGTTCTTTATTGAACATAGGAACATAAGAATGGAGGAAACTGCAGCGTGCCTATTGGCCCATACTGGGCAGTCCCGTTTACACCCAATCCTTATTGCTCATATAAGCATCCAACCTATGTTTGAAGCTATCCAGCGTATTCGAGTTAATGATGATATTTGGTAACTTGTTCCATTCATCCACTACTGTTTCCAAACCAGTGTTTACCAATTTCGCGCCTAAATCTAAATTTGTCTAATTTAAAACCATTGTTACGAGTTCGCTCCTGGTTGGATAGTTTGAGTACCTTTGTAATCTCCCATTTGTTTAGCCCTGACTTCCATTTATACAACTCTATCATGTCGCCCCTCACTCTGCGTCTCTCGAAGGAGTGCAAATTAAGATGCCTTAACCTGTCTCTGTACTCAAGGTTCCTAATGCTCGGGATTAGTCTTGTTATGCTTCAGATTTTCTGAATACTTCATTTTCTTTCATGGTGAATGCACCGTGTGTCTTCATATGGCATTTAGTGTTTTGGGACATGTGATAGGTCATTTCACCTCTCTGTGTAGGGGGGAGGGGGGAGAGGCGACCAAGTCCCCTCTTTTTCAGGATGTTATTGTCCCTATGGGGGTCTTCATAATTGACCATGACCTTGATTCAAACGTATGCTCCAGTGTGTCTCCCTAAGGTCATATAAGAACATAAGAAAATAAGGAGTCTGCAATAGGCCGGTTGGCCTGTGCATGGCAGCTCCTGTCGAGAGTTACTACCACTCTCTATCATCCATGAATCTATCCAGCCTCCTTTTGAAACTTTCCAGAGTTCCAGCACTTACTACAAAGTTGCTAAGCTTGTTCCATTCGTCCACCACCCTATTTGTGGACCAGTTTCTTCCTATCTCCCTCCTAAACCTAAGTTTGTCTAATCTTAGCGGGGTGGGGAGAAGGTTGTTTGTTCACCAGATCTTCTTAGTCAGATATATACTGTAGTAGCATGTTAAGCCTCTTCACTTGTTTTGTTATGTGCATTAGTGAGTGACTGCTCGTGTGTCCTTCCATGCTGTCTGTTTCTGTGTTTGACTATTTTAAATTTCATTTATACGTGTGTTTACAAATGTACATGTTTATTTTAATTTTGAGTGTTTGGCTGTGTAAGTGTGTTCCTGTTGTGTGCGGGTTGGTTGAGGTCTGTATAAGAACGGGTATGTTTACGTGTGTGAGAGAGCCAGTGTTGTACTGTGTAGGTGTTCGTTTCCTCTGTGAAGTTGTAACACATTTGTAACATATCTCAGGTTCACAATTTTTATTTTTACAGGACTGTTTATTGCTTTAGTCACGTCCTTATTATTTCACGTTTGCGTGTTTAAATACAAGTCATGTAAGAAAAGAAAACTCAGCCACTCTTCTTGCTGAGTTTAATTTGTTGAGACGGCTGTGTACCTGACGATTAAAACCAAATGTATTCAAGTAAAATTGAAAATAATTTATCAAGGTTTGAAGGTCAAAGTTTGTCATTTCCAGTAAGGTCCCTCAAGAAAGCAAAAATGATGATAAATTCTGATGAGGCCCAAGACACAAACAAGTCAGAATCGATCCTCTTAGCGGAGGACTGAACTCACCAAGTGGGTTTTGCTTTACTGTACTTATTACCGGGCGATCAGTTTGACGTCAATAGTGGGGAAATTTCTTGAATCAGTTATAGCAGATAACATCCGATCGCATTTAGAGAAAAGCAAATTAATCTACGACTCTCAACATTGGTTTACAAAGGGAAAATCTTGTCAAACGAATCTGCTGACATTTTCTAGGAAAGTCTTCGAGGTAGTTGATAATGACGAAAATTGCGATGTTATTTACTTAGACTTTAGCAAAGCATTTGACAGAGTACCGCATCAGAGACTTCTGAGAAAAATTAAGGCTCATGGTATCGAGGGGAAAGTTTTAAATTGGATAAAATCATGGCTCACCGATAGAACGCAGAGGGTCAGCGTAGATGGTGTTAAATCTGAGTGGGGTCATGTAACCAGTGGGGTTCCCCAGGGGTCAGTACTAGGCCCACTCTTGTTCATAATCTACATAAACGATCTAGATACTGGGATCAGCAGTGACATAAGCAAGTTTGCGGATGACACCAAAATAGGGCGGCAGATTAATTCAGGGCAGGATGCAAATGCATTACAGGAGGATGTAAATAAACTGCAGGGGTGGTCTGAGAAATGGCAAATGAAATTCAACACCAGTAAGTGCAGAATACTTAATATTGGAAGAACAAATACTATCAATGTATACAGCCTTAACAACATCAACCTAGAGAAGTCGACTTGTGAAAGAGATCTAGGGGTACTTGTAAGCCCGGACCTACGGCCTAGAAAACAGTGCGTTAATGTTCGAAATAAGGCAAACAGAGTATTGGGTTTTATATCTAGAAGTGTAAGTAATTAGAGTGCAGAGGTCTTATTACAACTATATCTTGCACTAGTCAGGCCATACCTCGATTATGCGGTTCAGTTCTGGTGCCATTATTATAGAATGGATATCAATTCACTAGAGTCGGTGCAGCGAAGAATGACGAAAATGATTCCGGGACTTAGAAACCTTCCATATCAGGATAGGTTACAGAAACTAAACTTGCATTCCCTAGAAAGACGAAGAGTGCGGGGAGATATGATAGAAGTATTCAAGTGGGTGAAAGGAATCAATAAAGGTGATATAGATAAAGTTCTTATAATATCCGAGCAGGATAGGACTCGGAACAACGGATTCAAGTTGGATAAGTTTAGGTTTAGGAGGGAGATGGGAAGGAACTGGTTCACAAATAGGGTGGTGGACGAGTGGAACAAGCTTAGCAACATTGTAGTAAGTGCTGGAACTCTGGAAAGTTTCAAACAGAGGCTGGATAGATTCATGGATGATAGAGAGTGGTAGTAACTCTCGACAGGAGCTGCCATGCACTGGCCAACCGGCCTATTGCAGACTCCCTATTTTCTTATGTTCTATTTACAAACAGGATCCCACAGAAGTCCTGTTCCCAATCAAGGTTGTTGTGAGAGACGTAGAGCGAGGGGCGACCTGATAGAGGTGTATAAGTGGAGGGAAGGGCTAAACAAAGGGGACATTACAAACTACTCAAACTATCCAACCAGGAGTGAACTCGTAACAATGGTTTTGAATTAGACAAATTTAGATTTAGGCGTGAAATAGGTAAACACTGGTTTGGAAACAGAGTAGTGGATGAATGGAACAAGTTACCAAATATCATCATTAACTCGAATACGCTGAATTGCTTCAAACATAGGTTGGATGCTCATATGAGCAATAGGGGTTGGGTGTAAACGGGACTGCCCAGTATGTTCTTATGTGATGTCCGTGACATTACAACCGGACACACTCGCGCTTGTAAATTGTAATCCACATACCGAAGAACGTCATTTTCATTTACTGGTGATTAAACACAATCCCAAACGTAATTAAACATTGATGAGCTTTGTACTACAGTTATCTTTGCTGGAAATAGTCTGTGCTAACGTTTTTGTACGTGTATAATTTGGATATTGGTGGTACACTCGGACAGTCTCTCACCATTGCGTCCTGGGTTCTGTGCCAAGGGTAGGATGCGATAAGGGTGTTATTCAGTCTCACCCAACCAAACATCGCAGGTGTCAGCTGACTTCCCTGTGTCATAAATAAGAGGCTCAAGGTCGGTGGGTGTGGTAGCGGGCTTGGAGGGAGAGCGGTAAGGTTAACTGCTGGCGTGAGGCAGGTGAGGTGAAGTGAGGTCCTTAGTTATTGTGTGTGTAGACTGTAGAGACATCAGCTACGTTTAGTATATTTCTGGAGTTTACACATATTATGTAAGTCAACTAATGAATGTATTATGTAATTCAGGACACGAACATGCAGCAGAGGCAAAATAAAACACTATCTATGTACAGTTATGTATGTGTGTAGGGACTAACCTAACCTCTCATTAAGTAAAGGTAATCCTTACCTCACCTTGACCTAAAGAATTTCCCCCCTAACGCGACCTGGTGAAGGAGGGGGGAGGGGGGTTTTTATATAACACAATTTTCTATAATCAACGAGGGCCATTAACAAACCCCAAGAAAACCCCCTCTTAGATGAAGTGTCTTTCACGGTTGTACTTGGCGGCGCTGAGCTTAAATTAAAACGTGAATACTGTATTACACTGGTTTTCTGTATGAATCAATGATCTAATGTTTAAAGCAAAATAAAACACGTGATACTTTCCAATCAAGTGATAATAAATAGGAACTTTATTTGGATATTTTGAAATTTGGTAGAACCTTCACCTCAACCAAACTCACTCTTGAAAATAGAGAATATTTTGGATCAGTGAGGGGTGTGGCGGGTTTTTTTTTTTTTTTTACACCACACCCCTCCTCCCTCTCCCCCTATTGCAAACTCCTTATTTTCTTGTGTTCTCCAGATGGTACAAGAAGCTCAAGGTGGTTAGTTCTTTTGTTTGTCACGAGTCTTGGTTGATTGTTTACCTGGCGATATCTGAGGCACATCTTTAACAAGTCTTTATTACCTGCTTTTATTTAACCAATGAGGTTTTTATACGACTAACTGTCAAATTTCTAAGTACAACTGACTATTATATTGCGATTACAAATAAGGAAGCGGTAGTGGCTTGCTTAATGGATCAAGAGTCCCTGGCAACGTCTTAGCCCCGTGCACTGGAGCGCCATTTCCCCTTCGTTCTCAAGGTGTTTGGTCACTTGTTGCGTGTAATGTAACACTAGAAAGTGGCTCATCGTTAACCTTAGCAACAAGAGCCATTGAATATTTCATTTCCGTGACTCCAAATTTATAATAACAACATAAACTTGTAAACTGTTTTGGTGTTGCTGAATCTATTGCCTACTACATAACTAACGTAATGATATCATTAATTTATCATTCCTTCCGATATTCAGTTACTGTATTTAGATAAAACCATACAGTCGTGATCTTGCATACATACAGTACATTCGAGAGCCAGTTCCGATCTTCTCCCTCTTAAACAAGGCACAAAGAACAGCTTAATTACGCTTTTGATACCACAGTTTTCAACTTAGCTTACTTGAATCAATTAAATGCGTTATCACGTCTCCAATTAGTAGAAAATTTGACGAGTGAACTTTTGAAAATCCGGGTCAAGTCCTTTACAGCTCTTTGCCAATTGTTTCTGCTCTGGCGCAACATTGTGAGCGGTTCAGCAAGTCACGAACTATGTTGCCACACCCTCAAGGAGCATGCCAGAGCCAGATCAATGATGGACAATTTAATACAAAAATACATATATTAAAAGATAAACCAATTCTACCAGCGAAAGATTTCCTTCTCTGTGTATAAACATGAACTGAGAAACTACGTGAGCATTAGGCACCGTATCTTATATCACTTGATGGTTAAACACACTACTGCTAACCTAACCTATCCCAGTAGTGTTAGAGCGTTTCATCATCAGGTAAAATAAGCTTGTGTCTAATCTTAACTTGAAGACTAGACACTCCATCTGAGGCCAATCTTCTTGCTTGTCAACAATGAGTTCGAGAAGGTCATGCCAGACCGACATACCCTGAGACCTGACAGTGAGGTCAACTCAGGTCATCACCAATCCCCCTCCCTTTGAGATGTTACAGATAATGACGTCGGGGTCAACCTGCTTTCGGTCATAGAAGTTGACACAAAAAATGTTGTTGGCGTCATAGGTCAGCCTGTCCAGATCATTTAAATAGGGCAGTCCCAACAAATCGCTTCAGTTTTATGAGGCAGCTCGTAGTGTGAACTTGTGGATTAACATCACTGGAAGACTTCAGATTATAAGGTAACGGAAGCTGTAATTTTTCCTGGTTATGTTCACAGACAAATCTCGTGAGTAGTCATCCACTCCTTCGCTCGTAACAAATCGTCGCCGTTATTATTATTATTGTTAGTGTTTGAAACCAGACACAAAGAAAGTAATTTATATTTTTAAGGTCACGGAAAAACATCGTTGTGCCTTTGCATAAGTCCGACATCTAGAAACACTTACGTCAGATAGTGGGAACAATCAGTTTGGTGTACAGAGAACAATGGTGAGCGAAAGTTTTTAATATCCATAAGATTAACGAGTGTATGACAGGTTTTAATTATTATTTTTGTCTTTATTATTTGACATGCAAAAGTTTACATTAATTATATCAAAACTTCAATAGGGAAGTATTTTACAGTAGCACACATTAACGTTACTGTAGTGTTATGAATTTAAAAGTATTATACAGGTGAGGTATGAGGTAGACTTGTTCGATTCCTCAGGTATACATAACAGTGAATAAACACAGTTAAAGATTATTTTATATATATATATATATATATATATATATATATATATATATATATATATATATATATATACATATATATACATACATATATATATATATATATATATATATATATATATATATATATATATATATATACATACATATACATACATATATATATATATATCGATAAAATCACACGGAAAAGGGAAACAACGGAGCACCTTAGCGTCCATCTTTATTCAAGACATCTTCAGAGGCAACTGGATTACATGGACAGATAGAGGCTTAAATATACAGGGTGACCTTAAAAACATGAGGTCAGGTCATAATGATGTCATCCACTAATCCCCACACCAACACACACGTAGAGGAGCTTATGAGAAGGGGGGTGACGTGACTAGTCAGGTCAGGTCAAAAATAAGGAGCTCACTAAATAACTATCATACATCTAGATCAAAGGCCTATTGCAGACTCCTTATTTTCTTATGTTCTTATAACACAAAGCATAAAGCTGATGATTATAGATATAAAAACAGGCTTCAATTTGGGGGTATTTACCTGACTCTAAGACGATGAGGTCAAGCTTTATTAAGGGTAGGGTAAAGCGGTCAGAGGTCAGTACCTTTAAGTCAGTGTGAGTGAGCGGACGTCGGCTGATTAACAAAATACTGCAGAGGACATAACGCTCTCACACAAAATATCAGTGAAGTTGGATTTTCCATTTGTTCAGACACGCAGTTTCGGGTTACGGGAAGGGCTGTCCACATACCTTCTTGAACAACAATGTAAGTACTGTACATTATTTATTCCTTACAAGAACATAAGAAAATATGGAGTATGCAATAGGCCGGTTGGCCTGTGCTTGTCCAGCGTATTCGAGTTAATGATGATGTTTGGTAACTTGTTCCACTTGTCCACTACTCTATTTTCAAACTAATGTTTACCTATTTCGCACCTATATCTAAATTTGTCTAATTTATAACCATTGTTACGAGTTCGCTCCTGGTTGGATAATTTGAGTACCTTTGTAATGTAACCTTTTTTTGCCTTGACTTCCAGTTACACACCTCGATCCACTCTACGTCTCTCGAGGGAGTGCAAATTAAGATGATTTAACCTGTCTCTGTACTCAAAGTTCCTAATGCCCGGGGTTAGTGTGTGTAGCTGGTAGCAACAGGATATTCAACAGTATAACAATAAAACTCATATCTGATAAATGAATATAAGGTGTCCAGCCAGGGTCGCGTTAGGGACCAGGAAGATTCTTAGTATATTTCACACGTTCCTCTAACGGGAAAAGTACTTCCACCACTTCATATGGAAGTCCCCTATTGTTTTTTTTTATGTCCAGCTTATATTGAAATTTCAACGACCTTCTTACAGAACCTTCACAATCAAATGTCAAATACAAACATCCTCGTAAAGTGAGAATTGTGAATCATTAGTTCGATTTTAAAGACCAAACGACCTTGTTTAGCCTTCTTTTTCAACGTGTACCTTGACAGGGTAAGTACGTCCCGGAGTTAACCTCAAAATATATACTCAATAATGTTACGCCACACTTTAAATTAGGCCACCAATGTTGACAAGAACTGAAATTGAATCCAAAGGCTATCATAACCAACACTAACACACATGTCATCGTTTTTTTCATTTAAGCAGTTAAGGATCTGATTATTCTGATACACTGAATGATATCCAGTATGAGTTGACTAAATCTCAAGAAGACGCAATGAGCATCCGCATTTGTGGAGTGTCGCGGCACCCGGGAGCGTCAACAAAAACAACAATGGGTATTCTCTCGCACATAAATATTTAACATGTTTCACCGCCACGAGCACAAGATAATGTTGGTAGCGTCGGCCTTTACCGTATCAACATAGTCTATCGTTAAATCCGGATTGTCAGAGTGAGTTTTCCTTGAGTAGTAAGAGTTACGATAGACTAGCTGTTATGATAGTTTAACCGCAATCGAATATTTACATAAGAAAATAAGGAGTCTGCAATAGGCCGGTTGGCCTGTGCATGGCAGCTCCTGTCGAGAGTTACTACCACTCTCTATCATCCATGAATCTATCTAGCCTCCTTTTGAAACTTTCCAGAGCTCCCGCACTTACTACAAAGTTGCTAAGCTTGTTCCACTCGTCCACCACCCTATTTGTGAACCAGTTTCTTCCTATCTCCCTCCTAAACCTAAACTTATCCAACTTGAATCCGTTGCTCCGAGTCCTATCCTGCTCGGATATTATAAGAACTTTATCTATATCCCCTTTATTGATTCCTTTCACCCACTTAAATACTTTTATCATATCTCCCCGCACTCTTCGTCTTTCTAGGGAATGCAAGTTAAGTTTCTTTAACCTTTCCTGATATGGAAGGTTTCTAAGTCCCGGAATCATTTTTGTCATTCTTCGCTGCACCGACTCTAGTGAATTTATATCCATTCTATAATAGGGGCACCAGAACTGAACCGCATAATCGAGGTGCGGCCTAACTAGTGCAAGATATAGTTGCAATAAGACCTCTGCACTCTTGTTACTTACACTTCTAGATATAAAACCCAATACTCTGTTTGCCTTATTTCGAACATTAACGCACTGTTTTCTAGGCCATAGGTCCGGGCTTACTAGTACCCCTAGGTCTCTTTCACAAGTCGACTTCTCAAGGTTAATGTTGTTAAGGCTGTATACATTATAAGTATTTGTTCTTCCAATATTAAGTACGCTGCACTTACTGGTGTTGAATTTCATTTGCCATTTTTCAGACCACCCCTGCAGTTTATTTAGATCCTCCTGTAATGCATTTGCATCCTGCCCTGAATTATTTTGCCGCCCTATTTTGGTGTCATCCGCATACTTGCTTATGTCACTGCTGATCCCAGTATCTAAATCGTTCATATAGATTATGAACAAGAGTGGGCCTAGTACTGACCCCTGGGGAACTCCACTGGTTACACGGCCCCACTCAGATTTAACACCATCTACGCTGACCCTCTGCGTTCTATCGGTGAGCCATGATTTTATCCAATTTAAAACTTTCCCCTCGATACCATGAGCCTTAATTTTTCTCAGAAGCCTCTGATGCGGTACTCTGTCAAATGCTTTGCTAAAGTCTAAGTAAATAACATCGTAATTTTCGTCATTATCTACTACCTCGAAGAAAACAACAAAAGAACATAAGAACCACCATTCTTATGTTCATGAAATATTTCGAAGCGTTCTCACAACACCAGTTATGAAGAAGTGGTAAAATTATCACAAGAGCCTTTAATAATCATGGACCCACAGATCTAGAAATTACCTAGACACCCCCCCCCCCTCCTTTCACATGATATACAGACGGAACTAATTCTCCCGACAGTATGATCTTTCTTGATATCTAATATTTGTTTTCTAGTGTACATTCGATGCTTAAAGACCCTGTCAGCTGAAGCACCATACTATAATAACACTATTCAACAATAACGACCCTTGGCACAGGTGAATTAATTTATGGTGAGTTTTGGATAGGAACAAGTTGACTGACGAGGATAATTTATAGGTCATTAAGTTTGTGTTTGGTCTTAATTTACAACGAGTTTTGGTTAGACTGGTTCGGTTATATTCTGGTGAGTTTTGTTTATTCCGCAGCAAAGTTTTGAATGATTTGTCTTTGGATGCATTGTGCGGACGTTTGGTCACCTTAGAACTATCTCATCGTGATTTGGCGGACGTGTGGTTTGACTTTCACACCTCATAGTCACTGGGTCTCTTGGCGCCCTAGAATAAGGTCACTCCATTGACAGTTGGTGCTGCTTCACTTTTACTTTTTACTTTTACTTTTATCCTCTTCGCCACTGATCGGCTTGTTAGCCGCTTGGGCGATCGGTCACGTCTCTTTTCCTTTATATTCTTCACCAAAAGGTCGGCTCGCTAGCCGCCCGGGCGATCGGTCACGTCTCTGTCGCGCACTGTTGGCAAATACTGGGCATGCACCGGCTCTTGAATGTACCTGAACCCGCTCCAGTGTTGGTCAAGTCTTCTCTTGAAAGAGCTCACACTCGGTGCCGTCACAACACTCTGGTAGATTGTTCCAAGAGTTTACAACCCTCACTCCGAAAAAGTTTGCCCTCACGGTTTTCTGGACTTGCGGCATAAATGAGTCTTGTTTAATGATGGCGTTTAAACATTTCTCGGATTCTTTCCAGCTATTGATGATTGGCTATATTTTGTGATCTTTTTATCTTTTATTTAAACTTTTTACAGTTTACATATATACAGAAATAATACATATTAATGCCGGGTAAATTTGTCTAGCAAAGGGGCAAAAACCGTGTATACGGAACTAGACAAATATTCAGTGCAGTCCACAGCGTACCATACAGAGGGCTAATACAATGTTTATATTCAATTTTTACGATATAAAATAATACCATATTAGTTTTCTTGTTTCAGTCCTCGGCAAAAATAACGGTTACAGAGAGATACAAGTTAGTATCAAACATCGCTGTGTTTGTCAGTCATGAGAATATATATAAGTCTGGTGTACGAGAGAGAAATAATATACTTTGATTTTTTGTGACAGAAATTTTTAAACAGGGACATCGGTATCAATTCACCTCATGTAGCAAAGTGGTTAGCAATCCGGAAATTCAGCCCAGCACGTCCAGACCAGCCTGACCATGCAGTCACTGGTGCATAAATATCTGGATTGTTTCTCTCACCTCAGTGACCCAATTAGACTGTGCGGCGTTTCCGTGAACCCAACACATCTCTTACCAGCGGGTGACCTTGCCCACTGGAGTTTCTTTTTGTGACAATGGGGGTGATCCTGATTAGCTGATTCATATGCTAGGGGTTAAGTCTGGCTTTTCTGTTACCGTATGTGATTGCGTTTCATCTACGGTATTTCTTACTTATAGTAGTACTCACAGCACAGCTGTTAGGTCTAGCAGTAGTTATATCAACAGATTTTGTCAGCGATTATCCAAGTCAAGGATTTCTACATTCAGCGATTTTAATGTATTAGTTACAGCACAATAATTCTCCCAGCGAGTAGCTTGCTATATAGCGTACTTCCTGCACTGTGTTGATGATAAGCATGCTACTCCCGGGCGAAGGAGAGCTGGACGTTTGGGCCACGGACGTTTGCTGTGGCAATGGTTAGGTTAGATTAGGTCCTAACTAAACGTCCGTGGCTTAAACGTCCTACATTCATTTTGTCATACAGGGTTTGCTTACGTGCAGCCAGAGAGTTACATGACGAATAACAACCAGATAGTTCTCCGAGGCAAATATTACAATTACTTTCCCTTGTTGATGGCCATGCACACACATACATAGTTATGTCGACGGCGATCCCGACCATCGGGAACCCGAAGCTCATTGTGGCAGGCGTTATTCAAGAACATGCTTCCGGCACTCCGGATGGGGTGCACCTGTCTAGGGATGGGGTGGCAACCCTGGCTGGGTCTCGAGAGGGGGCAGTTCAAAAGATATAGAAGTCTTTAAACTACTAGGGGAACATATGGGCACGGGGGTGGAGGAGACTACAGTGGGAACGGGTACACAAAGTGAAAGATTACAGGGAAATAGTGTTAGGAATGATGACAAAACTAAATTAGACAGCGAGTTAAAACCTAAACGCGGCAAAGGGAGGACTCTGAACACAACTAACTTAAATGTCTTCTACGCGAACAGTAGAAGTATGAGAAACAAAATGGATGATATTAGGGCCTTGGTATGTACCGAAAAAATCGATATAATAGCATTCACTGAAACATGGATCAACCTAAACTCACATGAGTTACCTGTCGAATACCAAATTTCAGGTTACCAATTATTCCATACCGATAGGCGGAGTAGCAATCTATGTCAGGGATAATCTGAAGTGTGAAATAAATAAGGAAATAAAAACTGAGCGGAATACAGAAACAATTTGGATAGAATTAATCGACGGTAGGGAAAAATTAATCACAGGAGTCATATATAGACCTCCCAATCTTGATAGAGTCAACGAGCGACTTATCTGGGATGAAATGCGCAGGGCTTCCATACACAACAAAGTCTGTATAGTAGGCGACTTTAACCTTGGCCAAATAGATTGGACTGACCTTACAGTTAACTCAGAATCAGAGGATTTTCTCGAGACGATCCAGGACTGTTACAATCTTTTGGGGAAGTCTTTAGTATCCTCTGTTTGGGTTGCACACTCCCATTGTAAAACAATTTCTTGTGCATCAGATACTTAGAAATATTAGCACGAGCGGTGGGACATTGTGATTCACCGAGAGCCCGTTGCCTCCTCCACTCAGCTGAGAAGAGAACTTGTTTAGTTAGTTACAGCAAATAATTATTACGTTTAAGCTTCCATTACTCGAGTCCTGTTACTAGGAGATGTGTAAAAGGAAACACCCAGGTTAATTAATTAAGCAGGTAATCCCCCCCCCCCCCCCCCCCCCTGCTTGTCCCACTCACCATCGACCAACCTAATATGGGGAAGGTTCTGGGTGGGGAGGAAGCGGGAGGTGGGAGACACGAGGCAGCCTTATAACACAGTGAGAGGTTTAGCCAGGGCCGTGTTACTCGGGGAATGTGGAAGGTCCTGGCGCTAGTATTGAATTGAAACAGAATTGAATTGGGCAGGGCTTAAAGTTTACCCAATTTCAATTTAGCGGCTGTTAGGATCTCCATGCGTCCTACACTGTTAAGGGATCCTGACTAACGGTTCCACTGCATTCTGGGGACCCTTGGAATGTGTAATGGAATTCAGTGGTGATGTTTTCAGGATTTTTCCAAGGACATGGCTAGGGAGAGGGTCGCCAACCAAGCGTCGGGAGACACCTGTGCTGTTAATGTCAACAGGCAAGGAGATATTCACTTCAGCTGGTAAAAAACAGGATGTGCTGGCTGTTTGTCCATACACAGGTACAATTCAATGCCTAAGATGGATATAATAACTTATTTTATATATTTATCCATGAAACAATACTGACACGATCGATTATTAAATGAAAAAATATTAAATACACAACATTAAAAACAAAAGAACTGCGAGATTGTTACGCTTTATTGCAATGTCTCCATTATTAACTATATCCGGGATTTCTCGAGTTAATATTTCTTTGGGGAGCTTGACCAGACAGAGAGTTTTTGTTGATTATCAACTCTAACCACACCCCCTCCCGCCTCCGTTTCACCTTGGTCTACGCTCTACGGTGGAAGGTATAACATGGGACACAATGGCGAGCATACAAAAGTAATAAGACTGCCTCCCCCAAGGTAACGTGCATTATACTGTAGTGTGGTGTGGTAACTGAAAACTTCATTCTTTTATTTGAGGTTTTGTTTAACTTTTAAGTTCTGCAGAATGAAAAGCACGTTGAAAATTATTTAAAAGGAAATAGCAAAAATATCCGGTGTTATACATTCGTCATCTTAACTGCACTTAGGTAAGGTGACGACCATACTAGGGCAAAATAATGAACAAATGAGGATGGAGTACGACTAGTGTCCTTGGCACTTAGGCCCGGGTACTGTACATGGCTGCTTGGCCTTCATCAGCAGCAGTCGGGGGATTTAATCTTACTTGCCCTTGCTTCACCTTGCCACTGCTAAAGTAACCTTGTCTAACACGTGTCTCATCATATTGGACAAGATGTTCATGTTTGGCCATTCATAAATTCATTTTTCGGGCTGAAACGCAAACTTTTACTTACTGAAAGGTTTGTAAGAAAACAATAGCGATTCATTTTTTTTTAGTTTAACAAATTTATTAACAAAGGTTGTAGTACAGTTTGCCTATTCTGAGTAATTCAGTCAGGTCTTGACACTGTGGGTGGTATCACTTCTCACTGCCACGCAGGACAGAGGTTCATACACAATAAAATCCATCATATTCATTGACAGTACATATACATATATGTACACATACACATATATACATACACGTACACATACACATATATACATACACGTACACATACACACATACATATACGTCGGTCAGATTCATGTGGGTAATGTCACTCTTCACTGCCATATAGGACAGAGGTTCGTACACAAAGAATGCATCATATTCATTGACACTATATATAGGTCAGATTCATGTGGGTAATGCCACTGTTCACTGCCATATAGGACAGAGGTTCGTACGCATTAGCAGTATATATATAGGTCAGTGGATCACATACATTGGAGTCATATTCTAATTGAAGACTAATCAGTGTGAGTAATCTTTACCTCAACAGTATTCCATGTCTTCCTGCATCACTCAAACAACTCTACGTTTGTAAGAAAACGTTACCTTGGACGTCAGAACGCTTAATAACCGTGTTGAAGTGCTCGAGTCTGGCTCTGTCTAATTTATATGTATTTGGTCAAGAATTTGAATTTAAACATGGAAAATTCGAACTTTGATTTGGACTGAGCATAATTGACGTGATGACTCTAGCCTAGTGAAATTAAAATGTTTCCTCTGAATGGGTGAATTTTCAGTTGCATCACTGTCGTGTTTATGAATTAATACTGTTGCCTTTCCTTACAGCATCATATTGTATATTCTGTACAGTATACGGAAGAACGGTTACACACACACACACATACATAACATTGGTATGTCTAGAAATCCCACTGTTATTTCATCTATTATTATTCAAATGCTTGAGCTCTGTTGGGATACATTATAACAGAAGGCGGATTTGATGGTTAAACTGGTGTAGCATTTTTCCGAGCACATAACATGATTAGATTACAATAATGTTCATCTGTAACTAGAAAACTTCACCATGTTGGACTTTATGCGAGCTTTGTTGGTGTTGTAACGTGACGTTAAACACGCAAGTATTAGGTATGGTAACTTACAACACGAGTCTTGGGGCTCTTAAACTTGGAATTCAACTTGACAGTTTAACATCCCGGACTTGGTTGGGTTCACCTACAACACCCTCCTTACCAAACAACATCGTATTTATGAGAGGATTTCACAAATTTCACCTTAAACTTGAATAGAACACACGGGGCTTACTTTGTGACTTGTTATTTCAGTGGTAAGGCCAAGTTGAGGCGGGTGGTGACTGTGGTTAGGGTGTGGCGACAAGCATTGATACATTGTTTCCCCTCATCGATACACCAACAGGTACACGGCTATTAATTATCCCATGATTTAGCTTGTAAATATTAATATACTTTCAAAAATCCTTAAGTGCCACTGGTGAGTCAATCAAATATTGTGTTGGTGGTTACCCGTTGCTGATATGTACAATGAAAGACAAAAGTCGTGTCTTGAAATTTGGTGAAAACATATGCCGAAGGGCTTAAGCTTTTGGCGCGCTCTGCCTTGTGGTAGGGGGCTCTCATAATGTTTCACGAGTTATATTTAATCTTCGGGCAAAACCGTGACATGACTTTTGTCTTTGATTGTACAAGCCGATTATAAAACAAACACTTAATGTGTAAGACTTGTACAGACACTGTATTTATGACATTTAAGTTCAATTATGCAGATTATACACGTACAGTATACAGTGATATTTTTCTGTGTCGAAGACGTGCCTCAGTTCCTAAAGTTACCCACAACCTTCATAACATTCCAGGTGAAATCTTTATCCATAAAAATACTATTCTTGATTGCCGTGTACAAGTGTTTTGGAATATTTGGTGATGGGGTGAGACAAAATATTTAGAAATCACCATAATTTATGTTTACAGCGGGGAGTAAAGACAATAGTATGATAACTCCCGAGATGGACTTAACATGGGAGACAGGCTAGATCAAGAAGCTTGGGCTAGATGGTAACCGATCACAAGAACAAATAACACGAAACAGGTTTGAGTAATTATTCGTCAATCTTCTTGTTTACGTTTGTCATTATAAAAATGAGGGGGGGGGGGGGCGCTATTCTGTGTTAGAAGAAACGAGTTGTTTAGCTATAAATAACTTCGATTTATTCAACACAGTGAAAAATTATCACGCTGTTTTCCGTGTATTACCCTGATTGAAGTTCTTGGGTAAGATTGGATTTAGTTTAGGGTTACTGTTCAGTATGCCAATTTGGAGACTTTGTGTTATATGAAATACTGCAGTGGCTTAGTTCAAGGTATGTATTGAATGATTAATTCAGATACTTAAAAACAACTCAAGATAATAACGATGAACTTTGGAGATGTGTTCGCACCCTGCCTGGAACATATTTACCTACTGTAAGAGGGTCCCCGAGTGTATAAAACTCTAAATGCTTTGCTCAGAACCGGTGTGGGGAACAAGTTAATGAATATCAAATGATTAACTAAATTTAATAATGAAAAACTACATAAAGTAAATACATCACAAAGTTTATTATTTTTCAAAAAGTTTCAAGTGTGAAGGTAAATATGAACTTAGACGTGGTGTTCTTATTAATGATTGCGAATTATTAATTATGCAATTTGATTTGGCCATCCAAACTTGGCAGCTACTGGCTGGTTACCCCCTTCAATCGTGTTATTATTCAATCATCTGGTCCCAGGTACACAAAATCTTCACGGACTCTTGCTTGGTTAGTTCACTGATCAGCGATATTCTGCAGCTTGCCAGGTTTTATTAGGTCTACCCTCTTCTGTAAATACTTTTGTTTATGCACTTAACATCCATTCAACCAAGAAGCTGAGGAGACAAGAGGGTTGGGTGTGTGAAAAGTAAAACAACGAAACCAGATTGCCGAAGATATGAAACAGACACGATGAGGGGGTAAGCCCCAAGAAAATACAAGTCCTGGGGAACTATTAAAAGTTTGACGAGGCTCTGAAAGAAGTAAGTGTTGAAGGTGAAGTACTAGGTGCAAGTGTGGTGTACCTGGGAAGTCGAACACACCCGCTGTAGGTTGACGGGTCTCTTGGTCTGTTATGCACTGGGTGTCCATTTGAGGTGAAATTAAATTCATCGCGGGTCAGTCGACTTGTTTGTTTGTCGCCGGGACACTGTCATTGGATTTGTGGTCCTCGGTGAGTTGTTATCCGAAGTATCCATTTTGTTCACTAAAATCTTAACTACACCAATGATTATTGCATAGTTAGGTACGGGGGTCTGTTTATGCTGAATAAAATTGACTGGCGATCTCATGTATGAAGGTAAAAAAAAATCTAACCAACAGTCTCAATTTGTTACGAAATGTAAATATTCAAAATTTGAGAAAATAGATCAATGTATTTAATTTTAACTGATCAAGTGCTATCTTCTTATTTTGGTATGCGACTTGGCTCGGACGTTTTTCAGACCTTGTGAGGCTTAAAACGGCCGGTATAGTGTGGACGCCGGCGCCTATATCACCACTACTTCAAACTTTCACTTGCATCCCGTAATAACTTTCTCTACCTCACCCTGTCACAGTTCCTCCTCACCATCTCCTTCCTATCACAATGCATCACCTTTTTACACTATCATTGGAGGAAGAGATTGTGATGGTAGGGGGATGCGTTGTAACTTTGGCATGTGATTAGAATGCATATAACAACGCGAAGAGTGGAGGTAGTACGTGTCTGGTTACTGTTTAGAAATATTTTTACCAGAACAAACATTATTCCCTGCTGGTACGTATTCATGTTGTTATCAGACTTCGTTGTAATTCCAGTCGTTAGCGTAGCAAGTTGATGGCTATCGGTGTTGTGAACAAAACGCTAAGAAACAGTGGAAACTACTTGTCAGGTTTACTAAAAAAAACGGGTACATTTACATGATAATTATTGAGGTTACACGTACATTCCCCTAAAGTGTGACTAACTGCATGTTCTCTCTCTCTCCCTCTCCAGGTGTTGTTGAGTTAATTCGTCTTTCCTGAGCCGCGGGTTGATTTACTATCTGAACCAGTGATCATCTACCTCGTCTCTGCACTTGGAGACCTTCATCTTCTTGAGGCAGTCACGTCGTTGCTGGCACCATGACGTACTCAGCCAGTCAGTTTGGGGATCGCTTCACCTGGCACGACTATGTGGTGTTCGGCTGCATGTTGGCTGTGTCGGCCATCATAGGCATTTTCTACGGCTTCTTCGGTAAAAAACAAGACACTAATGAATTCCTGATGGCTGGCAAGTCCATGACGACCTTCCCAGTGGCCATGTCTCTAATCGCCAGGTAAACACCCTCATCATGTGTTGATCCCTGTACTTCCTTTCCCTGGTACCCAATTCCCGCTCCCTCCCCCTCCTCTCTCTCTCCCTCTGCCCTAAACATTTTTTCCTACCTTTGCATTCATGTTCCTCCACCTCAAACGTTTTCGGACTGTTTACACCCCCCCCCCCCTTCTTTTAATTTCTTCCTTTCCCTAGTCCTCCTATCCTCAATTTCTTTTCATTATTATCTGTATCATTTTTCACTCTTCCCCAAGAGTGTAATAAGAATATTTCATTGTTTGTATTATATAAACTTCCAGTATTGAGTTCATGGAATGACAATACAATACCAGAGATTAGATCATCAAATTGTTTAAGATACATTCACGAACTAATGCAACAAAGTAACATCTCACTGGGGACATGAGAAACAGAACCCTTGGGTATGTGGTCAGGTTTTCATAAATGTTGACTTTAGAGAGTAGATCAGGATGTGGTAACTGTCATCTCACTCCATTTAGAACTGATTAATAATATTCGCTGGATGACGATCTGGTCACAGGTGTACAATTTTCACCCAGAAGAATCCTAGGTCCTGAGTCACGGATATTGATGGTTACAAGTGTTCCCTGAAGAATGCAGTGATGAGTAGGGAAACACCGTGTAACACTGAAGTCCGTTTATTATGGATGAGAGAAATACAAGTGGTGACTAGCGTGTGCCATGCACGGCTCACACAGTCAGACTCAGACTGCCTTGCCATATGGCAGTCTCGGGGCAATGTTGCCACATAACACGTACAGTGTTGCCACGTAATTATATATATAAATGCTAATCAGCACAGTAGCTTAGATGCATAACCTACAGATATAACCACAGATGTTCTTCCCCTTGTCATGACAGCTTCATGTCGGCCATCACGCTGTTGGGGACTCCGTCGGAAGTGTACCAGTTCGGGTTCCTCTACTGGCTCATCGGGTTCTCTTATATCCTAGTGATGCCCTCCGCTGCCTACCTCTACTTTCCGGTCTTCCATAAGCTCCAGGTACACACTTCTAGCCTAATGTAGTTCTGATATCCTGACTGCTGTTGCATATATTTAATATTTGCCTTGGTAGTTGGTGAGGAAAATGTTGCTGTAGGGAAGTGCTTCTCAGTGTGACCTTTCTGTATTCCATGCTGCAGAGGATATTGTGGCAGAGGTGAGTTCATACTGAGAGTTAGTAACTTTAACTAAATAATAATGGTCTTGAATGATGTCAATAGTGAAAGTTGTGGCTTAATGTCTTGAGAAAACTTGACCCTTAAAAGATAAGTCGACCCAGGGGATGTGTCCACTACTTGATACCGAGTTTCTCCTGCAGGTCACCTCCGCATATGAGTACCTGGAGAGGAGGTTCCACAGGTCTGTGCGTTGGCTCGGCTCTGCCGTTTTTATTATCCAGGTGAGTAGTAGAGGTGGGGGTGGGTTAGGTAGATGAGTGTACAGCTTGGTGGTAACGTAAGGGTGTAAAAACAGCCAGAGGGAGGGGGTATAACGGTGCCAGGGGCATAGGAAGTCCCTTCACAAACTGTGAAGTCTTACATCCAGAATCAGTCATTTTATTTAGAAATATAAGTATTTAAGACAGTGTAACATGTAGCTTCAGCTTTTGCTGTGTGTGACATTAATGCCTCTGGTGTGTGCGCAGATGTGTCTGTACATGGCTATCGTGGTTTACGCCCCGGCTCTTGCCCTACAACAAGTCACCGGCATTAATGGTTATGTCTCCATCTCCCTCATCTGCTTCGTCTGCATGTTCTACACCACACTTGGCGGCATGAAGGCGGTGCTCTGGACCGATGCTCTCCAGGTGAGTTCCGGGCGTACAGATGATAAACGGTATAATAAATGTGTTTACGTCGGATGAAAATTGTCAGAATAATGCAAATGGAATGCTACTTCAACAAATAAAGGAGTAGAAACTTTGATTGATGAATTAAGATAAACATGAAGAAGCTAAACAAATAAAGATAGATAAAAACTGTGACTAATGACGGTGACCTCACCTCCAGACGCTCATCATGTATGCTAGTATGATGTTCGTCATCATCAAGGGCGCCATCGATGCTGGCGGCTTCGATGTTGTGTGGCAAATAAATGCAGACAGCGGCCGAGCTCAGCTGATTGACTTCGACCCTGACCCGACCACCCGCCACACCTTCTGGACCCTTGTCATCGGAGGTTATTTTACCTGGATCACCATCTACGGTGTTAACCAGGCACAGGTACAGTGTTGTGTCAATTTGTGTCAGTGTTATTAGTGGCATTGAATTCCTGTAGCATTTTTCCAGAGTTTGTATCTGTATGGTTTGTCACTTCATTAAGTTCTGTGCCGGAGAACATCTGTTGAAAAGGTACTTTTGATTCCAAGATTTAAATGGCCTAAAATTGTGTAGTGTTTAATAGAGACAAGAAGCCACATTGAAGGGTTATTTCAACACGAATTTTTTCATAAACGCATCAAAAACCACAGTCTCTTTCCCATGTCATGTACTAGTTGCATTGGTAATTATTTAAAACTTATATAAGCATTATGATGTAACGATAATGTCACTGACATGTAACTTTGAGCTACATCTATTTAGGTCCAGCGATACCTCAGCCTTCAAACCAAACAAATGGCCATCAATGCGCTGTGGATCAACCTGATAGGACTGTTTATACTGATGATCACCTGTTCGTTTGGAGGGATGGTTTTGTACGCCAATTACCACGACTGTGACCCCATCCGCTCAGGTGTGGTTGACAAGGGAGACCAGCTGTTCCCGCTCTTCGTTATGGATACCCTTGGCCAATGGAGAGGTCTCCCAGGACTCTTTGTCGCTGGTGTATTTTCCGGGGCTTTAAGGTAATGCTGCTTTGCCTGAATAAAATTATAGCAAGACCAGTTATTGGAATTTTAATTTTTCAAACTTTTTTTTTGCTGTTGTTGTCCTTTATGTATAAGAAATAATATGACCCAAAATCAGTAAATTAATTACACCAAACATATGTAAAGTTTGAAACACATGCCTGAGAGATTCTGTTCCTGATTTAACAGAGAAAGTCTAGAAGCTGTATCGTTTATATATACAACTATAAATGTCTCGGATCTTACCAGACCATTTGAATGTTTACTCTTGTAATACCATCAGCACTGTGTCTTCCGGAATGAACTCCTTAGCGGCCATCGTGTTGGAGGACTTTATCAAGGCCGGCTGTTATCCCAACATCTCTGATAACGCTGCCACCTGGACTTCAAGGGGCCTGTCACTTTTCTTTGGTCTTGTTACTTTCGGACTCGTCTTTGTAGCAGAACAGCTCGGCAATATTTTGTCTGTAAGTACCTGTTCCACTTTTATTGTTGCAAATGCATTTATAGATATAATCCTCCTTGTTAAGAGCTGATGACTTAATAAGGAAATATATTAGAGTTTATATTGTGGACATGTGTGCCAAAGGAACATTGAACATTGTATCACCACTGTATCATCACTAGCACCACTGGATACTGCCATTTGCACCACACAGTAATTTTGTGTTCCATCTCAGGCGGCGCTCAGCATCTTTGGTATGGTCGGAGGGCCTCTGCTAGGAGTCTTCACCCTCGGCATGTTCTTCCCCTGGGCCAACTCCACCGTAAGTTTTTTTTTTTCCAATGATCGTCTTATATCATAGACGCATCCACATCTCTATATGTTCTCTTTTATAATCAGATGAATGTTGGTGAGGCAGAATATCCTCACAGACTCTCACTGACTGTATTCCTAGCTCTGTCTGTCAGTCGAGGTGCCATCATGATGTATGGCGGCTTTTGACCATTGTCCTCTACGCAAAACATTTTTGGGCTGTTTTTGCCGATTATTCTAGATTTTGCGGCACGCTCGGAACCCCCATTTTCAATTTAATTTATCCATCTCAGTCTCTGCTTTCCCCAGGCCCTCTTACCTTCGTTTGTGCCCATTAATAATAATATTTATACCATTATCCATTCATCCTTAATTTTATAGACAAGAATTTTCTGTATATCTCATGTTCTTGTCAGTCTTAGTGCTCCTTCTTTAGTATTCTGTCAGTTACTGATATTTTTTTTACCTGATGCCTGCCATAAGTTAACCAGTTTTAGCAAGGCCGCTTTAGTACCTGTAATAAGAGCAGTATCATCTGCATTTACAATATTGACAAACTATAAATACAGTACGTCATAACCACTTTCAACTTCTCATTAAATAATTAATTTGGAATAAATTACATTTATAATGTACAATGTTGGAGAAAGCACGTGGCTATCTAACTCTCTTTAACCATTAACTAACTACGGGTAGTACTGTAGTTTCATTACAGTGATTTTCTAATACAGAGTATTGCAGCTTCCTGTTCCAAGTTAAAAAAAAATAATTCTAGTATTGACTGTATCATCTTCGTTATTGCCTGTTATTTTTTTACCCCTCCAAAGGCTTTTTCAAAACCTACAAAATAGACAAAAAATTTCATTAAACACTTACAACTCTTATTTTTATTTTTTTTAAATCGATTATACCTCCTTTATTTATCTCAAGGCCATCTTCCCTGTATTATAAAAACATCCCTACAGTACAGTACTCTTAAGACTGTACAGGTGATAACACAAATATTTATTTTTTTTTAAATCTCTGAGATCTCCTTTGGATTGAACAGAATACACATTTTAGACAAATACTGTATTGGTCCCAATCTTGTCCAGGAAGATAAGCCGCCTTACAAGCTTAATAATTTTTCCAGTGTTCACGGTTGCCTCGGTTTCTGTTTTCTAATTTGGTTGTTTGATCTTTATTTCTGCTTTCTTACCACCATTCTCTCACAATCTTTGTATATTTATTTACTTAATTTGTCTATTAGTCTTTACTTCTGCCTCAAACAGAATCTTTATAATTACATATTATAGTTCCAATCTATTTATGTTCTCTTATTTTCTTAACCTCTCTTGATGTATTCCTGCACATGTCTCCTCTCATTATCTTTACTTCATCTTCGGTCGTGTATGTACTGTACTATACATTCCTTTGTTTCGTTCTGAAGTTCTTTGCAAGCCTTCGTTATCAACTTTCTTCTATCCATTTTCTTTATAATTTTATATGGGATTCACTCACTTTCAGCCTGGTTCCTCTTTGGTCCTATACATTTGTTCTCTTTCTTGCTCTCCAAGTCTGTTCTCTAACAATAATGAAAATCTTAGTTTTCATTTTATATTCTGTCGGTCTCTCTTTTTATCTTCCCTAAATCCCATCTGACTTCATTTTATCCTCTTTTTTTAAGTTTTCGCCCCCACAAAGCTCATTATTTGAGCACGGCCTAAGCCACAGATGGTTCTTTGAGGAATGAAGGTGGAGTTGAGGTAGATTTTATTCATTCCTCGCTGGTATAGAACCTACCCATCACACAGCATTACCAAAAGGAAAAAGATGGACAGCGTCTGCATCTGATTCCACACTAAAAAGAACTGAAAATAAGGTTCTGAAAGAAGGCTTCCTTTTGTAATGAGCTGCAAGATTATGAATGTTTTATGTACACTAGCTACAGAAAGTATTTGCAAGGTGGGTTTCCAATGGATGTCAAAATGAACACTGCGACTCCTGTTGTCTTGGTAGTGTTATCAAAATCTTTCATCTGCCGTGTCATATTGTCTAGTAAAACAAAATGCAGATACTTTTTGTAGCGAGTGTACCCAGTTAATGAAGTAAACAATCATATAATTAAGGTCACATTAACAATTGTATAAACATCGTGAAGCAATCACCCACAGACATTTTAATATTATAACCTTTATGCCATTCACCCAACAGGGAGCCTTTGTTGGTGAGGTGGTCAGCTTGGTCTTCATGTTCTGGATTGGAGTCGGTCATCAGGTGGCCAAAGCTTCGGGTCAAATAAGATTAACTGCCATGCCCACAAGTATAGACGGGTGCAACATCACTATCCCTGAACCAGACTACACTCATATACTGTAAGTAGGCTTGTACTGTATTCTCTGCTGTAAGTATATGTCCACACTCTAAGACCACGGATGATAGATACAGTTTATAGAAAAATAGAGTATATAAAGATATTTTCTTGCTCCCATTAGCGTACAACTAGACCGATATACTGCAACTCTGACAGCCCTTAATCGTTGATGTTTAGTGTATGATCTAAGTGTACAGTAAGTTCTTAAGAGTTGTAATTTGTCTATTTGTCTTTATTTTTGCCTCAAATAGAATCTTTATAATTACATATTATAGTTCCAATCAATTCATGTTCTCTTATTTTCTTAACCTCTCTTGATGTATTCCTGCACATGTCTCCTCTCATTATCTTTAGTTCATCTTCGGTCGTGTATGTACTGTACTATACATTCCGTTGTTTCGTTCTGAAGTTTTTTGCAAGCCTTTGTTATCAACTTTCTTCTATCCATTTTCTTTATAATTTTATATGGGAGGTGGTTGCTAAGAGGAGTTATGCTGAGGCATTAGCAGGGCCACGGGAGGTGACGGAGAGTAATGCAGGATCAGAACAGGTTCTACAGCAGCTAGGGAATCTGAAGATGTGTGACGAAGAAATGAAAATTAACGGACCTACTGTTAGGGGAGAGGAGGAAAAGCAGGGATGTTTCCAGCGCAGGAACAGTGTCATAGTTTTTGGAGTCCCCGAGAGCCAGGCGGAGGGAACTGAGAGTAAGGTAACACACGATAAGATGCAGTTTAAGAATATTTGTAAAGAGGTTCTGAAGATGCCATCAACCCCACAGGATGTGAGGAGGTTGGGACAAAAGCAGGGGGATAAGCCTCGCCCCCTCAGGATTACACTAGTGAGTGAGGAGGAGAAATGGGAGGTTATTCGGAAGGCAAAAAACTTAGCAAGGAGCGAGGCATCTCGGAGTGTATTCATTCACCCAGATCGCACGGTAATGCAGAGGGAACAGCACAACAAGCTTCTGCAGGACTTGAAGCAGAAGAGGGAGGAGTCCAGGAGGAACGGGGACGGGTGTGCATGGGATATATTCAGGGGGAGGGTAGTGGAAGCAAGTGTGCCGACATAGGGCCAGGGGGCAGCAGCGCACCCTCCACCCGCTCAACCCCCCCCCCCCTCACCCGGGAGGTGGCACCAGCTCCGCCTACCAGACAGGAGAAGGCGAGAGCCGTGTAAACAATGACATTTCTAACCACACCCTGCAAATTACAGTGTACTTAGCAAATGCTGCAGCGTCTGAGAATGGGGGGGGGGGTGTTACTACTAAGAGCAGAGACGTTACCATGAGCAAATTCTGGCTTGAATGTCATGTACACTGATACTGACACGTCCCTTGATAAGAGAGAGAAGTTTGAAACACTACTGAAGTTACACCAACCAGATATTGTAGGATTTGTAGAACTGTTGTACAAGAACAGGAGAATCGGCCCAGAGGAATGTGAGTTCAGTATTGTTGGATATGACTCATTTATGAACCTTTCTCAAGAAACTTGCAAGAGGGGTGTGGTTATCTATGCTAGGCAAGACCTTAGAGCCAGCCAGGCGAGGGTACAAGGAGAGGATGTTTTTGAAGAGTCCAAGTGGTGTAAATTAAATTAAAGGGATGGGACTTATCGTCGGGTATATCTACAGATCCCCAAACTGTGGCCCACTAAATCAAAGGAACTTACCCTAAGAACCTTAATAGACAACGCAGCGATGCTCAACCCAAGCCACCTCCTTATCATGGGGGACTTTAACTATGGCGACATCGACTGGAGAAACGAATTCACCCCAAATGACTTGAATTACCCTGCTACTCGTTTTGTAGAAACTCTGAGAGATAATTTTCTGTTCCAACATGTTAGACCCGTCACATTACAGAGGGGAGCAAACACCCAAGCCACTAGAGCTCATCATAACAAACGATGGGGTATGGTGGCCAAAATGGAACACCTTGCCATTGTTGGTATCAGTCACCATATAGTGTTGTCATTCAGATTTAACTGTTATCTAGTTCAAGATAAGGCCAGGCCAAGGTGCAAACATTGCAAAGGAAATTACAGCGGGATGAGGGAAGAGAAGAGGGGTATCAACTGGCCTGACTCATTAAGGCACAAGAATGCAGACACTACGCTGAATATTATAACTAGTAAAGTGACTCATTTGATCGATAAATATATACCCAAGACCAAACCCAGTGCCTCTAGGAATAGGAGGGGATCCCTACACATGAACCATGCGGCGGTCGACAAAGTTAAGAAGAAAACCCAGAAATTCAAGACGTGGGTTGGGTCAAACGATGAGCAAGACAGGAGGATGTATGCAAGAGCCAGAAACCAAGTAAAGATAGAGTGTAGAAGGGATGAAAAGGAGTTCCAGAGGCTGGTTGCAAGAGAGGTCAAGTGAAACCCAAAGGCGTTTTACCGCTATGCAAAGTCAAAATTATAAATGTGATTAGGAGTATCATACCTGTGGCTTGAAGATGGTAGTTAGGCAGATTCTGACCAGGATAAAGCTGAAGCATTGAACAGTTTCTTTTCCTCGGTGTTCACAAGGGGGGATGCGATTAACCTTCCTGTGTTTGAGGACAGACGGTTCAACACAGCACTGACCCACATTGTGTTCACAGAAGAGGGTATTAGAAATAAACTGTTAAAGCTAAAGGTTCATAAGAGTCCCGGACCTGACATGGTGCATCCTAGAGTGCTAAGAGAGTTGTGCAACGATCTTTCCGAGCCCCTGAAGATCTTGTTTTGTAAATGCCTGGATGAACAAAAGGTCCCCAGTGAATGGAAAGTGGCTTATGTGAGTCCTATCTTCAAGAAGAAAGATCGTCACTCCACGAACAACTATAGACCGGTGAGCCTGACCAGCATAATATGTAAAGTACTTGAGAGAATTATCAGAGATGCCGCGATGGAACATCTACTATGAAACAACCCTGTAAACTTTGTATAGGATTGCCAACACGGTTTTATGCCGGGGCGCTCCTACTTAACACAATTGCTCAAGGTATTGGATATTTGGACCCGTATTCTGGAACGAGGTGGTAATATCGACAATATTTACCTAAATTTTGCAAAGACTTTCGACAGTGTACCCCCACGAAAGGCTGAAAATCAAACTGGAAGGGTACGGAATTCGGGGAAATGTCCTAGTGTGGACAGAAGACTTTCTACATGACCGCAAGCAGTGTGCGTGGTGATTAATGGCACGAAATCATCATCCGTACCTGTCGCAAGCGGGGTACCACAGGGCAGTGTACTGGGCCCGCTGTTGTTTGTTTCATAAATGACATGCCTGACGTCGTACCCTCCTCCATACAAATGTTTGCCTATTACGCCAAGTTATTTCGGGAAATCAAGAACCAAGCGGACTGTGAAGAGCTGCAGAAGGACCTCTGTGGACTCCAAGAATGGTCGAAGAAATGGCTGCTGAGATTCAATGTCACGAAGTGTAAGAGGATGCACCTGGGGCGTACCAACGGTAAGGAGGCGTATCCTATGTCCCAACGGGATGAAGAAACTGCAAGTGAGAAGGACCTAGATGTGTATGTTGACAATGAGCTGAAGTTCTCGGGCCATTGTGAGAAGAAGGTAAATCAGGCAAATAAATTATTGGGTCTTACAAGAAGGTCGTTCAGATATCTAGACCCTCCCTTGTAACAATCTTCAAGAGTGAAGTGCTTCCCTATCTGGAGTTCTGTCACCCCGTCTGGTCCCCGAGATACGCTTGGGACTGTCAGTTGGTTGAAAATGTTCAAAGGAAGGCCAGCAGGCAGGTGCCTGCACTTCGGCACCTCAGCTACCCTGAGAGATTGGAGCATCAGAACTTGCCTAGCTTCTACTACAGATGGGCAAGGGGTGACCTAATTGAGGTGTCTAAGCATCTCCAGGGGCCCTACTCAGTTGAGTGTCTTTACTTGGAGCTGGCGGACGCTCGCCCCACAAGGGGTCACAGCTCAAGATTGAAGAAGCCTTAAGTCCAGAAAATTGTGTGGGCTTTTTTGGAGTGAGAGTTGTGAACTCTTGGAACAGTCTACCAGAAAGTGTTGTGACAGCACCGAGTGTGAGCTCTTTCAAGACAAGACTTGACCAACACTGGAGCAGGTTTAGGAACATTCAGGAGCCGGTGCATGCCCAGCACTTGCCAACAGTGCGTAACAGAGACGTGGTCGATCGTCCAAGCGGCTAACGAGCCGATCAATGGTGGAGAGGATAAAAGTAAGTAAAAGTAATAATCTTATTGTTGCATTTCAACAACTAAGGCGTTTAAGCGTATAACAAGGGTAGCAATTACACGATTACATCAACAATTAAAAACTATGAGAGATAAATGGGAACAAATTCCTGTTTAATTTAAGATGTCATTTATAAAACCAAACTATACCCAACATTCAGTTTACTAGCTGTTCAGGTGGTTGGTCTGCTCTTTGTTACAATGTTTGTAATTCATTTATAGTTTTTACTGTAGTCAAGCTGAGTGGGGTACACGCATTGTGGTTTACTTAACTACTGTAAGGACAGAATGTTGTACTGTACATAATATTTAGTAATAATCATGAAACTGGACAGTTTAACATTACTATTGACGAAACCATCATCCCAACATTACAAAAGGCATTAATCTTGCCATGACAAATTTTGTCAGAATTTTAGAAATGCCGCCAATACTGCTTCAATGGAGTTTAGGCTTGTTCAGTACCAGACCCCCTTTCATTGACTAGCATTAGTGTGTATTATCAAAGTTATTGGTATCTTCTGTCTACAGTGAGAGTGATCCTGGTGAGCCTCTGGCCATATACCGCCTGTCATACATGTGGTATTCTGCCACGGGCTGCTTCACCGTGATCGTGGTGGGTATGCTGGTGACGCTGGTGACTGGCAAGCAAGACGTAAGGGCCCTCGACCCTCGTTGCCTCTCTCCCGCTGTCTTGTGGCTCAAGAACTGGATACCAGGACTGGACGGTCTTGGAGAAGACTATGTGAGTACAGTACTGTATTGAGTGTTCTCGAAAACGATGTTTACATGCTTCCCACACTGCACACCTTTCTTCCATTCTTATGTTCTTACCTACCTTTAGCATTCACTGCACATTAGACAGTACATGGCCATTTGCCACTTTCCACCACGGGTTCATAATCCACGCCACTAATAAATCCTCTTGTTTGTGCCACATTCACTTTCAAGTCCTTTTGACTATATTTTGTCCTTCCATTTCTTAAATTTCTCCACTGCCTTTACAATATTATTTACAGCATCATCAATACCAAATCGTCAGCATATACTAAGTCATGAATTCCCTGATAGTTCAAGTATCATGATAAACAAAGGGGGCACAGGCCAGACCCTTGATGAACACCGATTTTCACCCCAGATTTCTCATTTTCTTCGCCATGTACTCTCTGCTGTTTCTGAACCCTCATACACTCCCATAACCACTTGAACAAGCACTACTCAAGAGGCAGATGGCTTTAATCCAAATTTTAGATAATTATTATCTATTCTATGTAAAAGATAGTGCTGATTAAAAAAAATTATTCGTTCATTACAAAACAAGCTATAAAATTATTCTGTCCGACTTTGATATGGCAGGATACATTGCTTGCCATACCAGAGTTATAGTTTGTCGTACTGTTACCATACTTGCCTTGCGTGTTTTCACTCCTCTGGGCCAAACAGGAAGTAGCCTTAAAAATAGATACTTGTTCACTGTATATTTAAATACTATACAACATGTGCTGTACTGTGTGATCCACTACCCTTTAAACATAGATGTACAGCATCAGAACTCCCAAATGCAGTCAAACATATTTTTGCAAAATACTGTACAATATTGTCAAAATTTGGCCTAAAAGTGACATCCTGGCAAATGTCTTCATAAAGATTGAAGTGTTCAGCACGAGAAACATGCTGTATGCAGTGCTCTCGTTTTTCCGTGTTTTATCTTCTACGGTGAGACGTCGGTGTAATGTCTTTATGTAATATTACACAATGGTGTTTCTTACTTAATGAATTAAGCATAATTTTATTTAGTGGAGTAATCTTTTTGCCATTTTAGAGCTTATCTGCTAAGTTCATTTTTTATCTTTCAGGTTGATGAGGAAGAGGGTCTGAAAGAGAGCAAGAGCTCTGCTTCCTTGGGCAATGTCAACCCAACCTTTAACTCTGAAATTGTTGAAAAAACCCAAAATGGATATGTGATTGAGAGCTCAAAGCTGTAAAATATGTTTCACTGTAAACAAAACATTTTCAGAGGTCGAACTTATAAGAAGAGAGCCAACCAGTGAAAAGAAAGATATAATAAAATAATGGTTCGCCAATTAGTCATATGAAGTGTCAATACCAAGCTTCCTGTCACAGCCAAGGTTCATGTGCTGTATCAACATATCGGCATTTTATGACAAATTCAGTACAGTATTTGAGATGTTAGTTACTGAAGTTTGCAGTAGATGGAGGCAGTAAAGTGAAATTAAAACTGAGGATATGAACTGAATTTTGATACAGGGTTTGCATAATTATCTGACATATGTATAATACAGTGCAGTATAGTAATTTAGTGCTCTGTCTGCAGAATGTGGACCTACATTACAATGTATTTATTGCATCATTACCTGACATACATACCATACATCGCTACACAGTAACACAGTGAACTGTAACTTGTGTCAGTGTGGTACATACTGATGTTGAACACAAGTGTCCAGGGGGTGATGGTTAATATTCTCTTGCATAATTGGTTATTCCTAGACATGATTCTAATGACTTAACTGGATCTGAAACAGCCAAGAATATCCTCTTAATTATGTTTGACTAGAGCCTCATAGTTACACGGGTGAATTTTTATCCTATTACCTAGCAGGCTTTTTAGATATTTATGAAATGATTCTTGTTTTATTAAATTTTAATAACTCTTACTGTATGAATATGTATTGTCTTTTACAGTATATATTCATTCACTGTAATTGCATGGAAATTTTTCATTATCATTAATTCATTCTTTTCATCAACATTCCTTGAACGTTGTTTGTAATTGAAGCTATTAAGTACAGTAACTGCAGTGTCCTAAAGCCCCGGGTGACGTTCCAGAACGTCCTCCTATTTTCCCGTCATTTTTTATTATTATTTTTGGAAATTTTGATTTTTTTCTCGATTTAACCCAGCGTGGGGGGTACTGCCAGCAGCACCCTAGCCCAGGGCTGATTAGAGGCTGTATTGTTTTTTTTTGTACTTATCTAAACTTACCTCATTACAGTTACTGTACATAATCTATTTTTTTTATCTTAATTTTGGTCTGTGATGCAATTTTTAGTAAATACGTAACCACCAAACTATAATTCTGATGGAATTTCGTTGTATACAGTTTTAAGTATTTATAAAAGGTTTACAAAAGCGATTGGAAAACATTGCATATTGCATTATTTGTTACAGTAAGACTCTAAATCTTTATTTCTACCCAGCTAGACATGGATCAGGCCCTATCCTAATTCTGTCCAGTGCTTGTTCAGTCATCTCCCCAGTAGTTCAGTACAATACTAACTGAAGAGACTACATAATGGTGTCCGTTTCTTGTTATTTTAATTTTTATCCTATACCATCACCCTGATTAATTATCATGGTTGCTTTTTCGTTACCCAGGAAGTGCAAATGGGGACAATTATTAATGACAAGTAAAATAAAGAAACATGAAAGTCTGGTAACTCAATGGGGCATTCTGGAAGCACATGAGACCTGTTCCACAGTGCCAGTGAGCTGCCAGTTAACTCTTGTGCCCAGGGAAGGAGACGTACAAGTCTTCAGTGTAGTTTTGGACGTACAGTAGTACTGATGTCTTAATTCTTGTCTACATCTGACTTGTACTTTTCTCTTGTAGTGGAAAGTTTCTGGTCCTACTCTGGCCATTATAAACAGTTTAAATTATGAAATGATCTGTGGTGTAGTGTGTATCATTTAAACTAGCAGGCAAATGGCTTTGTACAGTATTTTTTTTTCCACTCAGGGTATAACTTTGACCCAGTTCTTTTGTGCCATAATGCTTCGACTGCTAGATCTGGCTTTAATGTCTTTCAATTCCAAATTCAAATTAACTGTCTTCATTTTCATCAAAGGAATTTAGTGTTTATATTTGAAAGTTATGCACAGGCTTATCATGCAATCAGATTACAGTGATCGCCTGTCAAAACTGTATTGTACTAAGTTTTTTTTTTCACAAACAAACTTTTAATATTACAAGAGAAATGATAGTGTATCTTGTCCCTAGACATTTTACCTTTACCACTATAGTAAACAAGATATCAGAAAATACTTATACTGTACTGTAAATATTTCTTAAATGGTGCCTAGTTGTACCCCTCGTATTTTAGCTCCAATAATATTGTTGGATATATTGTATCTACCTGATTTTGTTTTGTAAGTACTGATATTTTTCCTGTAATGTAAATTCTTCATCCAACCCTTATTTTCGCACTAAAATAAATAATGCATATACTGATATTGTACGTTTGAAGATGATGGGTATTATTTTCTGTTAATAACAATACATTTTTAGATTATTATAAACCATCTTTTCCCATCTCCCAGTAGTCCACAGATTTTATGACCAAGAGAATTACTGTATAAATTTATTCTCAAAGTAACAATGAACTGTGCATCAAGACCACTTCTGATGTTGGGCATCTTTCAATTGCTTAATTAAAATGCAAATCTGTGGGTCTGCAGGTATTTATTGGCATTGTGCCATTATTATTTAACATATATATTTCACATAAATTATACAGTACCTCATGCCAATAAATTCGTAAAAGATGATCTTTTCCACATTTCTTTCCAACAAGTTTTAAATGCTCTTGTATCTTTCGAAACAGCAGGTAGAATGTTCATTGCTAATATTCTTTGTTCATTGCTAATATTTCCGAAGTAGATTATCAAAGACAACCAACTTTCCCAGGAAGTAGATATTTCCCATTTTCTGTTATACAAATTTCCCGTTTTCTATGATAATCTACTTCGGAAAATTAGGTAATATTTCCCCCCCAAGTCGATAATCTACTTCCCCGAAAAGTAGATAATCTACTTTTCGGGAAAGTAGATAACCAACTTTCCCGGAAAGTAGATATTTCCCATTTTCTATGATAAGTAGACAACCAACTTTCCCAGGAAGTAGATATTTCCCATTTTCTGTGATACAAATTTCCCGTTTTCTATGATAATCTACTTCGGAAAATTAGGTAATATTTCCCCAAAAGTCTATAATCTACTTCCCCAAAAAAGTCGATAATCTATTTTCCCAAAAAGTATATAACCTACTTTCCCAAAAAGTAGATACTTACGATCTTTTTAATTGTCGTAAGTTCGAACTTAAGAGAAAAAATAACTTAGGATTTTTCGGATTCTCAAAAGATCGTAAGTATCTACTTTTCAGTGACATAGATTTTCTACTTTTCGGGGAAGTATAATAATTGGCTCTTTTCATTTTTGCATTTGGAACCCTTTTGTTTTCAACTTTCTTATTAGGATTATTATAAACAAAGAAAAAGAAGTATTTTTTTCTCATTTATACGACACATTAAGTTACTATACAAATATTTATTGTAATGATTGACACCAGGTTACTGCTGGGTTAGGTTGCCCTTATGGTACTACAACCTGTGTACACAGGGTCCCACAAAGGCGACCCAACCTGGATCATGCAAGGCTACCAGTGTACCTTGGTCGACGTGTCTCGCCTATCTCTATAGTAGCGAAAACATGTTGAGGTCGGCTCGTAAGAAACTTGTTAATCGAGGGATTGCTCGTTAACCGAAGGTATCTCGCTAACCGAGGCGCTCGTTAACCGAGGGACCACTGTAGTCCAAATCGTTGCCATGGGTAGAATAGGGGGAGGAGGGTTGGGGAATGCAGGGGAAGGTAATGTGATGGGATGGAATGTTCGATTGACGTTAATCTTGGGGAGGGATGAAGGGAAGAGGTGGGGGAGGAAGGAGTGGAGTGGGGGGATGGTGGAGGGGGAGTGTGGGGAGAGAATAAGTAGTCGATTAGTGTTTAGGTGTGGTGACCCATGGTGCTCAAATTAGGAGGTTTAATAGTTGGGTGGGTAGAGGCGGGGGAGGAAGGCTAGGCGCAGAGTTGGAACTCGTGAACGTGTGATGTTGTTTAATGCAAGTTATGGAACATTACAGTATCTTCAAACGGGTTTTCACGATATTAATATACCTTATGTAATCCACCAATAAGGATTACAACAGCACACAGTATGGCTGCAATTGGTAAGAAAAATAAAATATAACATGGCAAAATTTTTGCCCTGCGTAATTTTTACAACCCACCTCACGCCTATAGTAAACCGAAAAATGCTTATGTGTATAGAAGATTTTCAACTCAATATCACATATTCTTTCACCTCCACAAATATTTGTTGTCATTATGGGACACCCTGCAATGGTATAAGGATGACATGGGCTATGCTGACAAATTAATGTGACTTACCTGTTGGTGACAACAATGGTAGGAATGAGACCTCGGCATGTTTCAGTGTTCGACATCACCTCCTTCCCTTGGTGTGGGTCGGGTGCAGGGTCGGTGCAAGATGATTTGGCGCCCTAGGCAAGCCTTTAGATGTGCGCCCCTTGAAAGTTTTGATAAGCTATGTAGGTACAGTAACCCATTACTACATTGTTTCTAACTCTCCAAACACCACTGATAACATAATTTTCATCTTGTGGCTTTATTACTTCTTCCATGCAAATACCAATTATTGTTATTACATTAAGTCGATAAATCCTTGACGTAAATGTCAATGAAACAATTTTTAGTTATTTTTTTTATTTTAGGGTAATCTTTAAAAAATAATAACATATAAGGATTTAGCTCGCTCCAGCCTCCTGCGAGTTATAACCTACTATTATTACATCATTATTATATACATGTAGTGCAAAGTAAGATACTTGTGACCAGTCATTGGTCGGACAATATATTAAATTGACATCTTAAGTATAAATAGAAAAAGCTTAATGGAGAGATGTAACAGTTATGAATAAAAATAATTGCAACTCTGACCAAGCCACATTAAAAAATTATTTACATTTACGTCGTGTACAATAAGCGTTCACCCATTTTATATTTAATGATGTAAAAATTTTTGTAATACATTTGGTTTGTTTCTTGGTATTTGGTTTTGAGCTCCTATTGTACGCCATTACTACCTATATAAAACATATTAATTTGTTAGGTGAATTTTATTTAGTGTATGTGTTGAAATTACATTATATAGGAGCTTATTGTAGACGATATTATATGACAAGCAAATAAGTATATAAATAAATAAGTCTTTAATTGTAATAAAAATTTAGTGGAAAATTATTTGTAATGTTGACAATCGTGAAACTGGAGATTAGCTTTTACTGTAATGGATACATAACCAAATATATTCTACAAAACATATATCAAATTATTGTTGAAAAAAATACAATCACTAGTACACACTCACGCAGTACATACGTCCACTAGTACACACTCCCGCAGTACATACGTCCACTAGTACACACTCACGCAGTACATACGTCCACTAGTACACATCGTAACACACGTATGATAAAACTTGACGAAATGACGAGAAGCACTAAGATTGAAACAAAGACTCGCTAAGGTATATCCCTGTGTACAGCATTATAGACAGAGTACAAGAGAAATCAAATAACTACATACTATAAAAATAATAAGACAGTTTCAAGTTTCAACTTACTGTTTACCAGGATAGCCAGCTGTTGAAGTTGTTGCCACTGCACCACACTTTTGGAGATGACTGACTCGGACTAAAGTGGCCTGGTCACTGGTGTCTGTGAGTAGTCTGGACAGCTTGAATCTTGATCTCCAGCTAATCAAGTTGTTCCAGGTTACTATTTGGCTGGCGGCTCTGGCCGTTGGCCAGTCTCAGTGGGATTATGTTATGCGAGGTCAAACTTCAGAGGTCAGGTAACCTTGCCTCATCCCGACAAAGGCAGGGAAGGGGCGGCTCAGCCGCTCTGGCAGTAGGGGAGGGGA
This sequence comes from Homarus gammarus, assembly GCA_958450375.1. Taxonomy (NCBI): domain Eukaryota; kingdom Metazoa; phylum Arthropoda; class Malacostraca; order Decapoda; family Nephropidae; genus Homarus; species Homarus gammarus. The sequence goes on from CAUDMG010001846.1 coordinate 4,575,078, forward strand.
GGGGATGGTGGGGTTGGGAGAAGGGTTCCTCAGATGTCAGCCTTCAGGTCACTGCTTGACAGTTCTCCTGGCCGCTAAAGGACAGGACCCGGGTTAGTTCCTCCGGGGGGTTAACGAATAATATTAAAAAAGAAAACACAGTCGGCTACCGTCTACCGACCCCCCCCCCCCCCCCACCCTTCTAACATCCTGCTCCGACCCTCCACGGCTCCACCACGGTGTCCACCGCAGTTTTCCCTTCATTTTTAATTTTATCCAAGTTTGCCCTGAATTTGTGGCGCCCCCAGATGTTGGCGCCCTAGGCGATCGCCTAGTTTGCCTAGTGGGTAGCGCCGGCCCTGTGTGGGTGGCACCAACCTTGGTAACAACTTGTGCATTCTCCGTGACTACCAGTAATGGTAGTCACGGAGAATTAATTACTGGTGTGCCCATCAGTCGCACCATCGTAGCCATGGACGGCAGAGATATGGTCACTGCAGTGCTTTTATTTACCCGTTACACATCTCTCACCATGCTCAATAATATTAACTATCTTCATGACATTCTTCTTATCAGTGATTGCAGAATTCACGATGTTATGCTCCACCTACACACAGCCTGTTACTAGCCTTACCCCCACCTCCTCTATCCCCCCCCCCCCCCAACCCACAGTGGGCGACATCTGTTGGCCGACCATAGCATTTCCCCCAGCTGTTTCGAAACTTCAGACTCAAGGCAATTCGAACCCTCACTGTGGCTGGGTAGTGGACACGACTTTGGTGCACGATAGTGAGTTTCCTTTCTCCATCCCATCCTGAGTGTGAACCAATATCACGTTCCCCACAGAACTGTAAGGAATCGGTGAAAGTGTATTAATTACTGTGTTGTTTTACAATAGTAAATTTATTAAATATTCACATGTTCACAATTATTCAGACAAGACGCTAATTGACTTACTCCATTACTGCTCAAACCATTGGTTCTCCTCTACCGACCACTTCTTGATGACCCAGGCACCACCGAGTCTCAAGTTCCGTGACAAAGGTAAGTAATTAATGTGTATATTTTAATTTCCATTATTTTTGTAAGTATTTCCACCAGGTCGTAAGATATGTGTATTAATTTATAAAAAAAGGAAATTGTTTTGGTGGAGATAACATATTATTTTGTGTGAGGGTGATGTTAGAGGTGTTATTTTAAGGTGTTGTGTAATCGAGGAGAGCGAAAGTAATGACCTAAAGCGATGGTTTGGATCTGGAGGGTATGCTGCTGGGAATTCAGAGTCGAAAGTTTGTTTGATTGAAAGTTCAATCACCCAAAAATTAAAATGAACTCTCGCTCGCTAATCAAAGATATCAACACACACTTCCGTATCGCATACGATGTGAAATAAAATATGGTCACCAGGGTTGATCCGACGGCGCTATAATTAAATATTTGTTTTATTTTACTTTCGGACCTAACCTAATCAAGCCAAACCAAGCTAACCTAACCTAAACGAACCAAAGTGAAACATTCAATTTGCTATTTGACAACACTATTTTCAGTCATTTCATGAAATGACTAATTGCACGATAACTATATACTGTACCAATACAATATGTACTGTATTTATGAGAATTATATGGGTTATACAGGGTATCCCATGACTTGATGTCACAAGCTTAGTTTTTTTTTTTGTAGATAATCTCCAATCACAAAATTACCTACTGTGGTCCGAGACTTTCCTCATGACTGCAGACAGTGTGTGGTGATTAATGGCAGTAAATCTTCATGCATACCTCTGACAAATGGGGCACCACAAAGGACAGTGTACTGGACCTGTTGTTTATTTGTTTCACAAGTGATATTGGCAGAAGCTATACATTCCTTCACACGAATGTTCATGGACTATGCCAAGTTATTCAAGGAAATTAAGAACCAAATGGACTGTGAAGACCTACAGAAAGATCTATGTCAGCTTTAGGAGTGGTCAAAGGAATGACTGTTAAGAATCAATGTCACAAAATGCAAGAGAATGCACCTAGGTTGTACCAACAGTTAGGAGGCATATCACATGTCCAAACTGGATAAAAAAACAACTAAAAAAAAACAGCATTAATGGAGACCAAATGTGAATACGACCTGGGTGTGTATGTTGACAATGAACCGAAGTTCTGGGACCACTGTGAAACGGTGAATTGAGCAACTGAGCTAATCAAGTCTTATAAGAAGGGCATTCATATACCCTCGTAATGCTCTTCACTAGAAGGGGAGTTGGCAGTGAATGGTTGTCAAGGGCAGTTGGTGTTAACGACCATCTTGACAGATATTGCAAGTCAATATCAGTCCCATTCATTGACAACTGGGACAACTTCTATGGCAGAAGGGACCTTTATGCTAGGGATGGGGTGCACCTGTCTAGGGATGGAGTAGCAACCCTGGCTGGGGCTCTAGAGGGGGCAGTTCAAAAGATATCGAAGTCTTTAAACTGCTAAGAGAACATATGGGCACGGGGGTCGAGGAGACTGCAGTGGGAGCGGGTAAACAAGGCGAAAGATTACAGGGAAATAGTGTTAGGAATGATGACAAAACTAAATTAGACAGGGAGTTTAAAACTAAACGCGGTAAGGGGAGGACTCAGAACACGACTAACTTAAATGTATACTACGCGAACAGTAGAAGTATGAGAAACAAAATGATGATATTAAGGCCTTGGTATGTACCGAGGAAATCGATATAATTGCATTCACTGAAACATGGATCAACCTAGACACGCGTGAATTACCAGTCGAATACCAAATTGCGGGTTACAAACTGTTCCATACCGATAGGCAGACCAGGAAAGGAGGCGGTGTAGCAATCTATGTTAGGGATAATCTGAAGTGTGAAATAAATAAGGAAATAAAAACTGAGAGGAATACAGAAACAATATGGATAGAATTAAGTGACGGTCGGGAAAAATTAATCACAGGAGTAATATATAGACCCCCTAATCTTGATAGCGTCAATGACCGACTTATTTGGGATGAAATGCGCAGGGCTTCCATACACAACAAAGTCTGTATAGTAGGCGACTTTAACCTTGGCCAAATAGATTGGACTGACCTTACGGGTAACTCGGAATCAGAGGATTTTCTCGAGACGATCCAGGACTGTTTCCCAAGTCAACATATAACCGAACCCACACGGGGTAATAATATATTGGATTTAGTTTTGTCAAACAGAGAAAACCTCATTAGCAATGTCGAGGTTGGGAACGAACTTGCAAACAGCGATCACAAAGAAATTCGATTCCAGTTAGATTTTCAGGGCAGACGAAAGGAAAATTCCACTAAAGTACTAGATTTCAGAAGGGCAAACTTTGACAGTTTAAAGAGGCAGCTGAGAGAGGGGGTGTCGCCCTTGGCCGTGAACCTGACAGATGACACCGACCTGATAACGGGATCTGAGATTGCCGAGTTCCACGACAATTTAAATATTGAGTTACTTAATGCACAAAGGCAGAACATACCATACAAAAAACTCAGATCAGACAACAATGACCCTAAATGGATAAATAATTATTTAAAGAACATCATTGGCCAAAGGAAGGCTATAGGTAGAAGGATAAATCGTGGCGAAATTCACCTCCGGGACTATTATAGGGTATTGGCGAGTAGGGTTAAAACCGAGATAAGGAAAGCAAAGAGGAATAATGAGGTAAGGATAGCAAGGGAGGCGAAGACAAACCCCAAAGGATTCTACCAAATGTATCAAACTAAAACACGAGAAAAGATTGGACCCATACGGTCAGACTCCGGCGAGCTCACTGATAACGACGGAGAAATGAGCAATAATTTGAATAAATATTTTTCAACAGTTTTCACCACCGAAAATTTAAACATGATACCCGAGGCACCGACTCTATTCAGAGATAGTGAAGAAAACAAATTAAGTGAGATAGTAGTGACTAGTAACGATGTTAGTAAGCAAATAGACAAACTAAAGCCTAATGAGTCACCTGGTCCCGATGAGATATTTGCCAGAGTATTAAAGGAATGTAAGGAAGAGCTTAGTATGCCCTTGGCAAAGTTGTTTAACATGTCCTTAAAAACAAGTGTAGTACCAGAATCCTGGAGGATAGCGAATGTAATACCGATTTTCAAGAAGGGGGATAGATCACTATCCTCTAACTACCGCCCAATCAGTCTAACATCAATAGTAGGCAAATTACTGGAAGCAATCATTTCAAACTCTATTCGAAATCACCTGGAGAAGCACCGATTGATCAATGATTCCCAGCATGGCTTCACAAGCGGACGTTCTTGCCTAACTAATCTATTAACATTCTTTTCATCAGTTTTCGAATCAGTGGACGAGGGGCACAATTATGATGTGGTATATCTCGACTTTAGCAAAGCCTTCGACAGAGTCCCCCACGAAAGACTAATTAGAAAGGTAGAAGCTCATGGCATCAAAGGTGACATCCTTAAATGGATTAGGGCGTGGTTACAGGACAGGAAACAGCGAGTGAGCATTAACGGCACTAAGTCCCATTGGAGCAACGTCACAAGTGGAGTTCCCCAAGGCTCAGTACTTGGACCATTATTGTTTATTATATACATAAACGACATAGATATCGGCATAGACAGCAACATAAGTAAATTTGCTGATGACACTAAAATAGGATGTGTTATCAAATCTGACGAGGACTCGGCAAAACTACAGGAAGATCTAAACAAATTTTTCGAATGGTCTGAAAAATGGCAGATGAAATTCAACGTCGACAAATGTAAAGCACTCAGTATAGGAGATGTAAACAGGGAAACCAGATACCAGATGAACAACGATGCCATAGAGAAATCCGACTGCGAGAGAGATTTAGGAGTAATGATAAGTAGGAACCTTAAGCCAAGTAAACAATGTGTTTTTGCTCGTAACAAGGCTAATAAAGTACTTGGGTTCATACAAAGGAGTGTTAGTTACAAGACTAGCGAGGTCATCCTAAAACTGTATCTTGCTCTTGTGAGACCACACCTGGATTACGCAGTTCAGTTCTGGTCACCGTATTACAGAATGGATATAGAATCCTTGGAAAGAATTCAGAGGAGAATGACAAGACTAATCCCGGGCATTAGGAACCTTGAGTATAGAGACAGGTTAAAGCATCTTAATTTGCACTCCCTTGAGAGACATAGAGCGGGGGGCGACCTGATAGAGGTGTATAAGTGGAAGGCAGGGCTAAACAAAGGGGACATTACAAAGGTACTCAAATTATCCAACCAGGAGCGAACTCGTAACAATGGTTTTAAATTAGACAAATTTAGATTTAGGCGTGAAATAGGTAAACACTGGTTTGGAAACAGAGTAGTGGATGAATGGAACAAATTACCAAATATCATCATTAACTTGAATACGCTGAATTGCTTCAAACATAGGTTGGATGCTCATATGAGCAATAGGGGTTGGGTGCAAACGGGACTGCCCAGTATGGGCCAATAGGCCCGCTGCAATTTCCTCCATTCTTATGTTCTTATGTTAAAAGTGAGATATGGTAGAGACTCAGTCAACTAAAAACATACAAGGGAGGGCCACCAGGCTGGTGCCTGCACTACAGCACTTCAGGTACCCAGATTTTCGAATGCCTGCAATTACCTAGCTTACCGTATGTTATAGGTGGCCAAGAGGTGACTTAATAGATGTTTATAAACATCTCAGAGGGCACAAAGTTGAGTGCTCATTCCTGAAGCCGACAGATGTCTGCCCCTAAGGTTGAAGAAGCCACAAGTTCAGAAAACCATCCAAGTGGCTAATGTACAGTAGGGGGCAGTGAAATTTTGCTCAAAGCTGCACTCTTCAGGCATTGTTCCTTATACATATCTAAGACTCCATGCCAAATTTGAAGCTGATATGTCGAGGTTTAGTCTGCCGCATTTTCTACTGAAATTTTTAAATTTACCTACAGTACTAGCCAAACAGCCGCTGTGGCGGTGCAATGTTCTGTTCAGTGTTTATCAACTTTTTTTTCATATCTCTTATTTCATTTAAGTTGTCTTGTTGCAGATGAGTATGGTGCTATGTCTATATTGATTATCAGCCTTTTCTCATTTCATTTCTCAATGTTGTGTTACTGTACTGTAATGTAGGGGAGATGGCTAGTTTAGATAATTTGACGTCACTCTATTTTGATGGTAAGAAGACCGCCACTCGTGTGATGATAAAGAATGAGAAGACCGAGAAATGGAGTTCGAGGATGATGGTGAAAGATCATTATGTCATCATGGTTGAGCCTGGCAATGAATATCTCACACATGTGACTCCCAAGACTGGACACGGAAAGCAGATTGCCAAAACTATTCACGAGTTTCTGGTGGAGAAAAATCTAACCCAGCAGCCCATTGTGTGTGTTGGTTGTGATGGAACCAATGTAAATGTAGGATCAGAAAATGGAGTCATTCATCATCTTGAAATGTTACTTGGTCACCCGCTCCATTATTTCATATGTCAGCTTCACGGAAATGAGCTGCCTTTCCGCATAGTTTTTTATCACTATGATGGTAAACCAAGTGGTCCTGAGCATTGGCGTGGTCCCATTGGAAAGCAGATCAAGGAGTCTTTGTCTGAGCTTCCAGTTGTCGCCTTCCAGCCAGTCAGTTTCCCTGATTTCCCTGTGTTTAATGATGAAGTGGAGAAAGATCTGTCCTGGGATCAGAAATACCTGTATAGGATTTGTAAAGGAGTTATCACAGGTGTTGTTGAAGATGACTTGGCTGCTATTGAGCCAGGTCCTCCCTGTGTGTCAAGGTGGAACACCATATGGAGTAGAATCCTCAGGCTGTATGTAGCAACATCAAGACCCAGCCATGAGTTGAAAAGAATTGTCATTACAATAATAAAGTTCAGTGCTCCAATGTGGTTTTACATCAAGATACACCCTTACGTAACACACGGCTCAAGGAACGTATTCCAGTCCCTGCTATATATGAAACACCTGAATAGTGAGGAGGAGACGATAGTGAAGAAGGCTGTCCAGAGAAATGCATACTTCGCCCACACAGATGAACTTCTTCTTGGTATGTGTGCAGATGAGGACATGACTGTTAGAGAAAAAGCTGTCTCAGTGATAAGAAAAATTAGAGAGGAGAATCAGCAAAAGGAAGAATGCACTGGCAGATTTGAAGAGGAGGAGGAAGATTCTGATGTTGCTGTTGACGAGAATTTGTTAAACTATACTGATGAGGAGGGTAAAGATGGAGATGGGAATGAGGATGTGCCTCCTGTAGTCAACATGGGAAAGGTGGTGACTCTGAAACTAAAGTGGCAAGAAAAAAAACTATCATTCCATGATTAACTGGAGGAATGAACTCAAGACTGAGCCTCCTTACATTGCTTCTCTGTCAAATCTACAGGTTAATGACATTCTTGAGACACCATTAGTGGTGCCCAAGTGGCCAAACAGCACTCAGGCGGTCGAGAGAGGCATAAAAGTGATGACTGAAGCTTGCACTGAAGTGACGGGATACGAATTGAGAGATAGATATTATTAGGCAAAGATTATTGTCTAGGAAAATGATGCCAAGGTTCCGCACAAAAAAGAATTTCAACATGAACTTGTAATGATTTTCTATACGGTGAACCTGTAAAATAACATGTGAATTAAATCGATGTCACCCATGTAAAATTTATCATTATCCTGGAAAACATTAAATGACACCTAATTTTTGGTATACACTAAAAGTTGACAAAAAGTCGTTTGCGATGCGGCAGGGTAAGTATGCATGAAATGGCATGAAATTTTGCACAGGTGTTTGTTACAGCCATACAAACGATGCCTGAAAAGTGCAGCCTGCAACTCAAATAAAAGTGTTTTTTCCCTGCCCCCTAATGTACAGTATATCCAAGCTGAAGCTCCCATTCTGAATATTTGCAGTAGACTAAAACAAGCAGTTGTAGCAATTGTTCAATACTGTACATTTATATTTTTTGCAAAACACTTTTTAACTTCAAATACTCCATAGTTGTTGAGAATCGGACACTTGTTCATAGAACATTTTTGACTGGAAATGACATAAGAAATAAACTCCCAAGGCATTGACCTTGTCAAGGGACACTGATTGCTGGTATATTCCTTCCTAGCAACATTTTTTTCTTATATCACTTTAAATATGTCAGTCATCTTATACTGTAAGGTTTGAAAAATATAACATTAATATAGGTAGCTTTAATATGTTGTGTGTACTGTACTGTAATGTAACAGTAACACAAGATACAATCATTAACCAAGTTCACAAGCTATGTTGTCTGCCTAAAGTCTCAACATACTCATTATGAACTTTGGGCAAGATTTGGTGCAAGCAAAGTTTACCAAGCTTTCTTCTCTTAGTCATCAGTGATAAAACACACTTTAGAAAGCAGAGGACATGACTCAATGTATGCTGATTAACTTTGAGTATTCTCATAATTTTCATTAAAGTATGACAGTCTCTTTATGTTATTCAGAAAAATTTATATATATATTCTTAAGAGGATTATTGAATATTATCTAATATCTAAGGCATAAGCTTGAAAATAAAACAAACTGTTGCTACTTCGCTACTCTTTGAGTGTAAAGTGTAGTCTTCTTGTTCTATAATCTGCAACATAAAACAAATTAAGATAAAACATGCCAAATACAGTACAGGCATTACCAATGTGTTTTACAGTTTACATAGTACTAATATATATTAAAATTTTTGGACATCATTGATGACTTAAATTATCTGCATGAGAAAAGATTTTACTTACGTACATGTACAGCTTCGGACAAAATTCCTTGGACACTTGGCAGTGTCTGGCATATAGGTACTTGAGGATCATTAGGTGAAGGGGATTGCAATTTTCTCTGTGTTATGGATTCTTTTTCCCTTTTGTGGTTCCGCCATAATATGTGATGAAAAGCAGCATTATTAGATACTGTATAAACGAATCATATATACGACCCAAAAGTAGATGCCAGATACTGCCAAGTGTTCAGGGAATTTTGTCAACAACTGTACATCAGTGAATCAATACCGACTGAAAAAAGTATGGACTTGGTTCTTTGTCATCCCTTGTCTGAATTAAGAACATATATTTAGGCTCGTCTAATTACAGTAAATTCTTTTTTCTACAAAAAACAGCACATGAATAAAATGCATTACTACTCCTGTTGTAAGTTTGGACCTATTACATTTTACTATTTTTGCTTAACTTGTGAACTTCACTGGTTGTTACAAGCACTCCTAAATTATGGTAAGTACCGGTAATTAAAGATGCTCGTTTTCTATATGACGGAATAAACAGACAATTAACCTACGTCCTAAATTAAAGCATACAGTTTTCAGAGCTAAATATTAATATTCCTGAAAGTTTTAATGACAAGCATTACCTATGACTCTTAAGAACCCTTAATCTCAATGACCCATAACTTAGACAGAGATCTACAAAGTGAACTTGATTGTCTAAAGGCTTTGTGAAAGTACAGTACTGTACAGTATAATAGTCTTTAATGTACTGTCCAGTATTTGTGAATTTGCCTCTCATTTCATTACTGTGTTAATATTGCTTATGGTGTCTAAGATATTGGGCCATAATGAGAAGCTAGTTGCTTTTATTTAAGTTTATCAATGAATGCTAATGGACAATTATTACAAAAAGAAATAGTACAGTACTATATGCCACAGCAAGCATGACATGAAATAAAATAATGATGTTTTCCCTGCCATGTAAAATGCTAAAATGATCTTGAAGACAATATATATAATAACCTTCACACAACCAAGAGAGTATACAGTACAGCATACTCATGAAATTATCTCGGATAGTACTAAAATATATATTTTTTTTTACGTTTCATTTCTATTCATCTTAACTGACAAAATTATCAACAATTCTAATCTCACTAATAATACTGACAACATGAATGCCAAGTACCATTATACTACACATCTTGATACATTCCATTGTGCAATAATGTACTGTAGTACTCTTTAATGCAAACAAATCGAGCTGATCCTTCTGCAACTTTCTACAGTCTACACCATTTGTTTTGATTGACATGGTTCATTTGGGCCTCCTTCAGTGGTACATAACAGAACTCACTATACCTCTCATACCCAGACCTTTTATATGTCCTAGTAAAAGAGAGGGACAACATATTTTGTAATACAGAGGGTCACAAAGTTAAATTATGTATATAAACATATACTATACAATATAACTATTATTCTTAACACAAAAGTACATGTTGTGAATAACTTAAACAGTACAGGGTACCAGTCAATACAGTACCTATAGTCACATTTATTTTGAAAATTGCTATATTAAAAAAATTATTCAAAGGTTCTCTTGTACTATTTTGTGGCCACCTAGTTCTTGATCTGAAAATCTGTTCACAGTTAATTACATAAATATAGTGCACTTATACTGTACTGTACTAAAATTGCAAGGGCATTCTCAGCCATAAAGATCTATTTTTGTGGCTCAGGAACAAGGCATTATTAATGATCTGTGTCATGTACAGAACTAGGTAGCTCCATTGGTGATTCAATAGCTTAGGTCTTCATTACTCTAATGTCAACAGAAAGGCTGGATGGTCTTCTCATTATTTGACAGATAAAATAAATAGCAACTTTTCTATCTCACTCAACAATGGCACAAGGCTAAAATTACTAGTCGAATTAGCTTGGGAGAAGCTAAAATCTCAGAAAAGGAGACAAAAATCAATACAGTACTGAAATATTTTCCTGAGTTCCTAACTTTTCATTCAAGTAACAATGTACAGTATCTTAAAAAAAGTGTGTGTGTGCGTGCGTGCACGATAAGCAAAGCAAAAGGGAGAGAAAATTCATATGAAAAAGAAGTACAACATAATTTGCAAGAACAGTCATGTGTTTTATCCCTTTGTACAATCTTAACCTACATTTGTGAGAAACAAAAGATGAATTGAATGTGTTCACATACAGTATGCCAAACCAAATTGTTTGCCCCTTAATGGGGTTTCCCACGATAAAGTGCAGCATAAGTATTCAGTGAGAGTACGAACAGTGCCTTTTCATTTGTACTGCCAACAACACAAAAGCTTATTATTAGCTCTTGTTTGAAAAGCAGTTGTATTGAAATGCCTTTAAGTGCCAATACGTATTGTATTTTCTACATAACTGCACAAGTCAGTTTGATAAAGCCTTTAACTACTGAATTTCTTATATCTGTGAATTAGAGTATGCCTCATGTACAGTACAGTACAGTACTGTACAATAATGTGTGCTGTATGGAATAATATGGCTATGTGAACTACTTAAGCATTGCAAAGCACTGCCTCCATAAAGCTGTTCCAATATCAATAATTTTTTTTATAACCATATTAGATCTAAAACGTTCATAATACAGTATTCTTACTCTTCAGTACATTCTAATACTCGACTGGAAATACAGTACGCAGGATAACTATATCGGTAACACTACAAATTAATTGGTTTTTACTATTGATGTTTTGCATTTGGAAATTCTTGAACACAGTACTGTAATTAGACTTTATTTTATGTGAATTATACTCTAAAACTATAAGTATTCTTATACAGTGCAGTATTATAATGGTGTCTTATGCTGAGTGGGTTAGTTCTTTCTTTATAACTAGAGTTATTCAACATCAATCTTTAACTCGTGCATTATATAATAACATTTCACAATAAATAAACTCCTCATCCAAATGTTACCATTTTAGTCTGTAAGGATGGTTATGATGTTACTTGTACATCTAAAGATCATACTTAATTTAAAATATAATGAAGTGTATTTATAACTTAAATAATTAATCATATAGTATGATGCTTTAATATTTGATTAAGTCATAAATGCACTGAGAATTGTAAATACAGTAGAGGAAACAATATGAAAGGAGGGGAAAGACTGGGGATACACCAGTATTATGATGTGGGTGTAAAACAATATGGACTCTGGATGCAAAAGGAAAGAGGAAATAAAAAGCGAGAGAAATGTTATGCTTGAGAGCAATATATGAGATGAATAGAAAGCAGAAGTGTTGGGCAGAGGGGGATCAGGGTTTGTTCAAATAATATGACCATCTTGAGAGAAAGGTAAGTGAAAAATGGGAACAAAGAGTGTATATTTCAAAGGTGAATAATGGTAAGTAGGAGAAGAAAGAATGAAAAGGAGTTGGAAGGATGGAAAGAAGCCTCTGCTACCAATAAGGAGTATGGGCATCAATGAAGCATCAGAATAAATGCATGAATAAGAAAGCGCAGTGTTGTGTTGAATGGTTATGGGATGTTATAGCAATAAGACTGAATGGGTGACAGAAACTAAAGAGAGAGCATATATTTACTTAATATATAATTGTAAAAAGTCTGAAAAAAAAAGATAATAAAAATGACAAGTTTATATAATACCACGCACTGAATGATAACAAAAGATTAATTTTGAATAAGCCGTATCCACAATTCTTTCGCTTCATGGCATGCCAGAAAGTTTCAAGGGATGAAGTAGCTAACCTGAGAAATATATATTTTTATCCTACCCATGGTGAGGAAGATCTCTGTAATCTCCATATCATTGATTTTAAGAGCAGAAAGTAAGCCCATTTGTATTATGTATATAGAATTCTATGATCCATGTTTATATTTGGAAAAAAAATAAGCATCATATTTTGGATGGAGAGGCAGAATCCATATAGTACTTCTACATCAGGAAGAAACCTTGTCCAAGTTAATTCATAATGTTCTGGTATGGGTATGTTACAAATTCCTGCCCAAGTAAGTGATTTGTTCATCATCAGAACTTCTGGCAAAGTTCTGCATAAGTTAAGAAACTAGGGAATTGCTAAATGTAAAATACTGACTGACTCTCAAAATAAAAATAAATACAGTACTATTTTTTACCCTGAAAAAAAAAATAACACCCATATCTATAACAGCAAGGTAAAAAATAAAACCCATATCTGTACTTGGAATGTCAAATATATGACCAGTTCCAGCAGCCTATAAGCACCGCCTATTCCCTGGCTCAGGATGTACTGAAATAATGTAGCTCTGCACTACCCAGTTATTTGTTTGAAGTTATGAAGGATCTCTATTGAATTTATATACTGTACTATATACCTGTACTGTACTGTGTATTTGCTTGCATCATATTTAATATCAATTTCATTTGCATTTAATTCCCTTATGGATGTTAACCTACTTGAATTATTGCAGTCTTACATCTTAACTTTTGGTCAACATTCTGAACTCTACAGTATAACATATTGCCGGATTATTTTCCTATATCCATATCTTATGACTTTAATGGCTACCTGACCATTCTCTTATATACAGGGTATTATACATAATATTACTAATCTATGCACCTGAATAATGCCAGGAATTATGGTCATACTGTACTTTTACTTCACTTTTGAAAAGATAAAAATTGAGTTGACTAATGGAATGTTTTACAAAAAATAACTTGTAAAACATTCAGACTAAAATTAAAAAAGTTAGTGTTATATGTGAAAAGCAATTTATTTTATAACCAGACATACATTACCTTACAATGAATACCAAATTCTGTGTTACTCTATAATAGAAAAAATATAAAAGTATATACAGTAACTTCTCACTATTGATAAACTCCCCAAAGAAATTCATCTATGCATCTTGAATATTGTACTAGAACACAATAACAAAAATTACCATGCAATTTGTAATTTTATATACACATTCATTTGTATTAAGCATTTTTGACAACATCAAGCTGTCCAGCATCATTAAACAGTCAAACAAGGTACAGAATTGTACTCAGAATACAGATGTGACCACAAGGAACTGTTGATCTACAACTATACTGTACTGTAGTATGTTAAGTCATGCATTACTTTTTACCAATAGACATTTTAAGTTAAAAAAGAGACTAATTGAGCAAAAACATTTCCAATTCCCAATAAATGATTTACTGATGCTCTTTTTCTTGTTAAGTGACATTGCATAAAATTCATGAACTTGGGCTTGAATCTATTTCTAATATAAATATGATGGTTGATTATGCATAATATCTCGGGCACAATATTTTAGTGAAGATATACACTACATATTTTCCTTTAAAAATTTCTCTCAGGAGCTCCTGCTAGCCACTCTAACAATTACTGTACAGTATCATGAATCAGATTATTAGATAATTGAGGATAGGCTCGTGAAGGTGGGCAAAATGGATCCATATAACAAGCACAGTTTCACTCTTTCTGAAGCCTTTACAAGTGCAGCAGTCTACTAACAATAACGTTAAGGTTGAAAAGTGAGAGAAGTCCCAAGTTTGAATTTAATTTATATCCCCTCCCCTGTAAGTTATCTTGCAAAACCAAATGTGTTAATTTCAGAATACAGTACATACCCTTTACATTACAGGTATTTGTGATGAAAGTTAACTTTTCCTGTGGATTTGAATGACATTTTGAGGAGAGTATTTTTACTTCAATAGAAAATTGGTTTCTACAGTACTGTATTTAAATGTGTTTTGTAAAACTCTGATAAACAGGAGAGGATAAGTACTCTAAAATTATGCACAATGTGTTGTAATTTTATACTGGTTTAACTTATAATTATCAATCTGTAACAGGATAAATATCAACATTTAAGTGAATTACGCATAGTTTTTTAAAAAGTAATAATATAAAAATATTTTCAAAATGGCCAGGCAGACAAGTTTTCATGTTTTACAAGTTAACACACACTCTTTGAAATGTTAATCTGATCTCAATTTGTTGAAAGCTCTGATTTTAAGCAACAAAGTGGACATGTCAATAAACTAAGAGTTGAGATATGAATTGTTGATGTAGCCTGCAGATACAGAGTTGATAAATTGATGGCCACACCTGTTAAAAGGTCAGAAAGGTAAATAAGGTAAATGTTGTAGCTAGCATGCCTCTTATATACAGTAAGTACAGAAGTTTTTAAAGTGTTGTACAGGTATTTTGTACAAGTTGTTGTTAGTTGTTTGGGCCATGGGAGCAAGTTGGTGGCTGTGTGTGTGTGTGTGAGGGAGGGAGTACAGTAATCATCAGAAATATATTCAGTTTCTTAGAACAAATTGATTTTTCCTTAAGGCTGATTAATTATTTACCGTATACTGTACAGTACAGTACAATACAGTATGAATTTATATGATTTTGCTCTTTGCAGTGTTTTAGTGGTATACATTCCCTGTGTAAGATGAGGGACTACTGTAAAATAAAACAAAACAAAATAAAATTATTTATTTCCTGAACCTTGTCACTGATGATTTCTATAATTTAGGATTGAAAATTATGTAAATCTTTATCCAACAGGCAGTTTCCTAAATAGAGCTAATTAAATTAAAAAGAAACATGTCTTATTCATGTAATGATTTACACACATTCACACACGCATAAATGTTTTGCCCAGATTCTGTTTCATTAAAATTCTCCTTACTCTTCTTGTACACAGGAGACTGGATATATAAAATGAATATAGCATGAACAATATGATTTTGTTTTGATAGTCATTAATTGATCTGTTAAATATTTACTACAGTATTTCACATTTTCATTCTATAACAACAGTTACATATTCTAAGTCACTAACATACATAAAAGTCTATTACGTACTGTAGGTGCATTTTTAAGAGCAATATGACACCAGTGATCCTGCACTGGAAGAAGAATTTCCTCTATGGAAGGAGGTAAATAAAACTGGTACAGTAGTACTGTAGATTAGTAGCAAAGTTTCTGAGGAGTGAAAAAAATGTAGTGTGCTGTAACTGTTCAGTATCAACCTTTAAAGAATTAAAAAATAAACCTGCCTCTTTGATCCACATGATGAACCATTACTTACTGAATGCAATGATTATAATATTATTAACTATTATGCCATGTAGCCAAAATTACCACTAAGATGTGAGTGTGCATCTTCAGTGTAATATGTTATCAAAATTGGTAATACAATGGCTAAAAAAAGGAAAGTATTACATGATCCTCTAAAATACTTCAAATGGATGGAAGCACTGTACTGTACAGTACAGTGGTACAGCATATAGACAAAGGTGGTGGTACGGTATGGAATTTTTTTGGCCCTAAGTATGGTCCAGTACAAAAGTATGGTATATTTTCATACCTATTTCGTACCAATGTATTTAGAGAAATAGTACTAATTATGGACGTCTACTTGAGACCTTGGTGAACCTGCTTGCTATGTCACTTGTCATCATCAAAGAGACCGACAAGGTCTTGTCAATGTCTACTCCCTGATGTGCCAGTGAGGTCAGAGTCAACCTGCTCCCTGTAACAAGGGTTGATATCATGGTCATGGGTCAACCAGTCATGTCCTAAATACAGTAATAAGCAGCTCCAAAGAGTCACTTCAGTTTTGGGAGAGACATCACAATTTGAACTTGTGGATTTAGCTACTTCATTGGGAGACCAAAAATCATAAGGTCAGAAGCAATCAAGTTAATTCTGTAAAAAGCATTATGCTTTCTAAAGACCTTTCATTTCATGCATTGAGCTAGTGTATGGTGGTAAATAAGGGACCCACAAAATAACTATCCCTTATTTTTGACCTGACCAGTCACGTCACCCCCCTTCTCTTAAGCTCCTCTACGTGTGTGTTGGTGTGGGGATTAGTGGATGACATCATTATGACCTGACCATGTTTTTAAGGTCACCCTGTATATTTAAGCCTCTCTCTGTCCATGTAATCCAGTTGCCTCTGAAGATGTCTTGAATAAACACGAAAGCTAAGGTGCTCTGTTGTTTCCATTTTCCCGTGTGATTTTATCAAGATTTATCTTATCCACGTTTTCATTGTGGATTTACATGAAATATATATATATATATATATATATATATATATATATATATATATATATATATATATATATATATATATATATATATAATATGATATGATATGTCTGTGCATTATACCATGGATCTATATACTGTACAACTGATCAGTATGATGTTAAAAAATTAACACCTTTTACCGCTGCGATGGCTATGAACATTTTTACGATTTTCTCTATCGGAATGCTTTTCCTGTATAGTCACTGCTATGAAAAGTGCTATGCAATAACTCACAATATTCTGAGATATTCATAATGCAATCTTGGAATGGCGTAACTTGTATGACCCACATGGGATGCATGGGAGGCTCTGCCCATCCCCGGTGACTGAAAGGCTAAGCAGTTGAACGGTATCACTTTGCCCAGAAGATGGTTTGCTTGTGGAAGAAGCTATTCTTTGTACATAAAATAATATACAGTATAGTCTCGGTTTACGCGGATGGTCATTTACGCGGCAACTGTCCAGACGCGCCAATTATTAGTTACTCGGTACATTCCTGAATTTACGCAGGAAACAGCGCGGACAAGCTGCGAGCTAGGTCGCTCTTACGTCACCGCTGAAGTCAGATGACATTTCAGACTGTGATTGGTCCATTTAACCTTGCTTGCCCAGTCAACAAAACATTACCGAGTTCTTCACCCGCCACCCGCAACAGCCAGCCCAAGTCAGTGATAGTGATAGTGAGGAATATGGACTTTGAGAAGTTTGACAAGGAGGCCCTGCCAGCCTCTGTGGTGGATAGTGATACAGGTGATACAAGTGATACAGGTGATACAGGTGAGGGCCAATAATCTGCCCTCTACCTCGGAACCAACCCCCCATCCCCGTTTGCCCAGCCATCTCTTCTACTAACGTAGGTGTTAAAAAACCTAATATTATTGATATTTCTCTTAAATATTAATTGTGTGTGCATACCATCATAAAATCAAGATGTTATTTTTACTACAACATACGTATTGTGTCGGAAAAAGGGTAGTTTAACGGTCGGCCCAGTCTCTATTTCAATTAATCACATATGTTCTGTTATTTCGTTTACGCATTTCGCGTTATACGCGGACCTCCATGGGTTTAATTGACCGCGTAAAACGAGACTATACTGTATACGGTACCAGTAAATGTGAGGACTAAATAAAAATAATATTAATAATAAAAGAAAAATACTACAATCCCATTTGGATATCTTGTTACTATGCACAGAATGAGAGAGAGAGAGAGCCGAGATTCCTCATGCCCCTCCCCCCTCCACCATACTGGTATGTGTTATGTCCCGCACACGGAAGAAATTTTTATTCATTTTATGTTTTGACCTTATGATAATTATTTTAATATTCTTTTTTTTCATTTTATATGAAAGATTGTGTGTGCATGTAACAGTAATTTTTTTAAATTACATATGTCAACCCGTTTTATGGTACCCGGTAAGTCCTTCGCATTTAAGACATGTTTAGTGTATTCCCTTTTTGTTTTTAACCTTATAATAATTATTAAAAAATAAATAAAAAAATACACATTCTGTCTGAAAGATTGTGTGTGCAAGTAACAGTTAAAAAAAAAGAAAGAATAAAGTTACGTATGTCTACCTGAAATTACTTGACAGATGGGTGATCGGAACTTACTATTGCACAAGTACATATCATAAAAGGTAAGTGAAAATGAATATTTATTTTGTATAAATTTATTGTTTTTATGTCTAGAGTATTTATAAATTATTTGAGTTATTTACACATTATTTAATCATAATAGCAGCAAGGTATAAAACTTGTCTGGGGTTTTAGGAATGTAACCTACTTTTCCCCATAAGTAATTAAGATCGATATACCGTACAATTGATCACTTAATGACGACTTTCTGAGGTCCCTAACCACATCGTATAATGGTCAACACCGGTATATACTGTACTTGGTACAAACAATACCTCACAAGTCAGGAATTGAACCCGGGACCTGTGCGTGTGTGTGAACAGAGAGCGCTCCCACAGTACCACAAGGACAACAAAAGCTATCCTTGGCTTTGTTGTACTTCACACAAAGTCTGTGCCATCATCTTTTTCTGCTCCGTCGCTTAATGTGTTGTAAGTACAGCTACAGCTACTCCTCGACTTAAGACATACTCGACCTACGACCACCTGCACATATGACCACCTCAGTCGGTACGACCACCCACACATACGACCGCCGCAGTCGGTACCAAAATTTTTTCAAATGATGTGCGTATTTTCTAGACCGAAACGTTTCTGTCCCGTATGTGAGTGTCGCGTGGGCTGGGTCGCCTCGTGGCTACAGCATCCACGCAGTATAGCGCTCAATTGGTGTTTGGCTGTCGTTGTTGTTGATAGTGATCGTGCTGTGTACAAACAATATTTTCATTTCTAATTGACTTTAGAATGACTGGCAAGCAAAGAAGTGAGAGTGCTGGTGGTGCTCAGAAGAAAAGGAGACAGCCAATTACTTTTGAGACAAAAATGAAGATAATAATGCAGTATGAAAATGGAAAAATGGTAGCAACAATTTCACGCGACCTAGGCATCTCGCACTCGACCATATCGACAATTTTGAAGGACAAGGAACGTATTCGTGAGGAAGTGAAAGGATCAGCACCTATAAAGGGAACAATAATAAGCAAGAAAAGACAAGGTCCTATTCATGAGATGGAAAAATTACTTGTGATATGGATGGAAGACCAGATACAAAAGCGTGTAACCCTTAAGCCTTCTAACCCTACAGGCTAAAACAAGATCTTTTCGAAAGCCTGAAGAAGCAGGCAAGAGATGAGTGCGACCAAAACTTCACAGCAAAGATTTAAGAACCGCTACAGTTTGCATAGTGTAAAGGTGAGTGGAGAGGCAGCAAGTGCTGATGTGGGTGCTGCCGAAGCTTTTAAGGAGGAGCTAGATCGTGTCATCGTGGAGGGAAATTATTTGCCTGAGCAAATATTTAATGTGGATGAAACTGGCTTATTCTGGAAGCGCATGCCAAAACAGACATACATCCACAAAGAGGAGAAAACCATGCCGGGATTCAAGGCATTCAAGGACCGAATCACACTTCTGTTGGGGGAATGTAGCTGCTTTCAAGATAAAGCCCTTCATGATATATCATTCAAAGAACCCCAGGGCTTTTAAACATGTCAGTAAGCACACACTGGCAGTGTTTTAGTGCAGTAATAAGAAAGCATGGATGACCCTAGTACTGTTTGAGGAATGGTTCCTGACTTGTTTCATTCCACAAGCCAAGGAGTATTGTCTGCATCAAGGGGATTGCATTCAAGATTTTGTTAATTTTGGATAATACTCCGCGACACCCACCACATCTGGACGACCTGCACCCTGATGTTAAGGTAGTCTACATTCCACCTAACACTACCTCTATTGCTGCTTTTAAAGCGAATTATTTACGTACGACCTTCGCTCAGGCTGTTCCCGCTACTGAAGGACTACAACATTTTGAAATGTATAAAGAACACAGCTGTAGCATGGGATGAGGTTACAGGTCAGTGCATGAATGGAATATGAAAGAAAGTTCTGAAAAGATATGTGAACAGTTTCAGAGGATTTAATGAAGGTGAAGTAATTTCTGAGATTAGTAACAAGATAGTGGAGTTGGGTAAACAGCTGGAGTTAGAAACTGATAATGAATATGTTGAGCAGTTGGTTGAAAATGTAGCAGAGGAGATAAGTAACGAGGATCTTATTGACCTGGATGCACAGAAAATTGCAGAGGAAGAAGGGTCAAAATGTAGAAGAAGAACCTGCACCCCCAAAAAAATTTTCAGTGAAACAAATGACAGAAATATTTGCTACATTTAATAAGGGGATGCAAATGTTTGATGGAATGGATCCAAATTTTGAGCGTTTTGCAAAAGTTGACAGAATGATCCAAGATGCACTTGCTTGCTACAGGGAGATTTATAATGAAAAGAAAAGGCACACTGTGCAGTCTAAATTGGACATGTATTTAAAGAAGTTCCCCATTGTTGTCTCCTCATGCCCCACCAGTGCTGCCTCTTCACTCCCTAAAGATGATCCAATACCTTCAACAAGCAAGTTACCCCTGTATGTTAACCTGTCTGATGAAAGCAACATTGATGACCCACCCAGCCATCTCCTCCTCTGCTTCATCCAGTTAATGTATTCTCCATGTTTAATTAAAAAATTATGGGGGACCCGTGTGCATTCAGCTGACTACATTAAAGCTAAGTGCACAGTAACACTGTATTCATTCTTCATTATTGACTACTTTTACTGTACAGTACAGTACTGTATTTCATTTTAGATTTTCTATATTATTTTTTGCATTTTCGACTTACGACCATTTCGACTTACGACCTGGATTTGGGTACCTAACCCCGTCGTAAGTCGGGGAGCAGCTGTATATTATTAGTGTAGGAATGTGGGTGTCAGGCTGGCAGGGAATGTATCCCATTGAACCCCTTGTTTAAATGATCCCGATTTATGATACTTCGAGCTGCGATGACTTTTTCAGGAACCTAATCCCAAAGTAAACAAGGTGATACCTGTATACAGTATAGCTACTCCTCGACTTACGACCTACTCGACTTACGACCACGCGGACATACCACCACCCCAGTCATACCAAAAATTTTTTAAATTACGTATTTTCGAGTTCCGACGTTAGTGATTGCACTGTGTACTGACAAAATTTTCGTTTGCAATTCCCTTTAAAATGGCTGGCATGCTTAAAAGTGAGAGTTTTGTGGTGCTGAGAAGAAAAAGAGCCACTCATTTTAGATTTTCTATGCATTATCTTCGCATTTTCGACTTACGACCTGGATATGGGTCCCTAATCCCATCGTAAGTCGAGGAGTGGCTGTATATATTTATTTTTTTAGCTAAAAAATTACGGTACAATATTTTACCATACTAGTACATTACGGAATTATGGTACAATACTTTCTCTCCAGTGCGAATTACAGAAACAAATTCCATACTGTACATACTGCCACCCTTGCATACAGATAAGTTTATATTTAGTTAGGTTTAACACCTGTGATACAGCTTATCCTTGTCAACTCAGTAACCTATATATAACTATGTACTAAATATTAAAAAGAGGAGGTAGAAAGAAAGTTAAAATTAAACTGCTGCTGTCTTCACATGTCATCCTGTCACACACAAATTTATGTGTACACTAATCACTGCTAAGTTTTTAGCTGAATTTGTAAAATGTACCCCCAAAAATTATATTTACTGTAAAAATTTCCTAAATTATGTAAACAGAACAAAAACACCAACAACTGTACTATATGTGGCAAGAAGCAGTGGTGCTAGTGGATGACAGAGTACTATTACCAAAATTTACTTATTTTTATCTAAGTACCTATGACAGTAGATCAAAAATAATATTACCAAAACCTTAACTACTATAGAATGTTTAAGCAAAATCATGTTTACTGTAAAAATATCTAAATGCAAGAGCTGGGAAGCGGTGGTGTAAGTAGAAAAATAGCACTGGTCAGATAAATGGTCAGGATCTAGGCCTGTATAGGATAGCCTAGGTTTAGGCCATTGTATTGAAAGTAGGCCCTAAGCAACCGAAAACTGAAAAAATATGAAAAAAAATGCAACTGCCCCCAAGGTTTTCGGATATATATTATCTGTGGCAATTCTGTACATGTACCGTACGTGTCTAGGAAAAACAAGATAATCAGCACACTAAACACTGTATGTAATCTAAAAAAATCTATTTGGCTATACGTACAGGTATCTGGTGGGTGTATAATGAAAGTAGTAATTTATACAATAGCTGTTACTGTTATATTTTTTTAATAAAAATATGCTGGAGGGAATATTAGTACTGTACAGGTATGTACTGTACTGTATACCATACATAGCCTGAGGTATAGTACACACCTAGGATGAACATAACACTTGGGTTACCAAATAATGTACCTATAGACAATATTGTAATATTCGGTGGGTTTGTTTAAAAAAAATAATAATTTATAGATTGTGACAATATTTCTTTAATTGAAACATGCAGGAGAGGAATATTGCTATAGAACATTACATAAGCTCAGTGGTGACCATATACACATACTGTACTGTATGTGTTGCTGATTAAAAAGTCAGGTTACCCAATAATGTTTAGATTTATATTTAACTCTTAAGTCCCAGGTTAGGGTGCTGCTGGCAGTACCCCCCATGCGGGGTTAAATCAAGAAAAAAATCAACATTTCCAAATTTAATTAAAAAATAAATTAAATAAAAAAAATAAAAAAAAAGGGGGGAAAATAGGCGGACGTTCTGGAACGTTACCCAGGGCGTGCTAGTCGGACGCTCTGGAACGCGGGGTCAAAGGGTTAAGTACCGGTATTTTTACCTTTTTACCAGCCAATGAGGCTATTTGCATCACTAC
This sequence comes from Homarus gammarus, assembly GCA_958450375.1. NCBI lineage: Eukaryota > Metazoa > Arthropoda > Malacostraca > Decapoda > Nephropidae > Homarus > Homarus gammarus. The sequence goes on from CAUDMG010001846.1 coordinate 4,598,262, forward strand.
ATGTACAGTTAGAAGTGAAATGTCTCCCATGACAATGATTGCTCACTCTGGTGTGTAAGATATTGAATTTCCACACTCATCTTATATCATTTATACAACTACCTGTACTGCATTTTGTTTCTAGTGTTTTAGTATTGTTAGTGTAAGGAAATTACTTTGAATTTTTTAATAAAAAAAAAATCACTCTGTACAAGAGATATATGAAAAACTCGGGAGTTTTTACCCCAAAATCGGGGGTCGAACTACAGTAAATATGAGATCATTTTATTGAAAAGTGTTTACGGTAAATTACAGTTGCCTGTACAGCTTGCCCTTCAAATTCGCAGGGGTTAGGTTCTCAAAATGGCCGTGAATTGCCAAATCCACAAAGTAATGTACATTCCCTTTATGTGTTTGCCCGTAGGACAATTATATATATATATATATATATATATATATATATATATATATATATATATATATATATATATATATATATATATATATATATATATATATATATATATATATATATATATATATATATACTGTGTAGACACACATACAAATAAATAATAATGTATTAAAAATGTTGAGTCTACCCTATACTCTACTCCGTGCTTTATTATTAATAAAGCACGGAGTGGACTTGAGGGTAAACTCAACATTTTTAATACGACATTTGTTTCTGATTATTTGTGAGAGGATTTTTCCATCATTATTTATTTGAATGTGTTTTGTGTGTGTGTGTCTGCACACAGATACACATATATACAATACAGGTACAGGTAGTTCTGCTATAACGCGATAATTGTGTTCTTGTAAAATATTGTGTTATAGAAAATCGCGTAATAGAAATAACAGGGCTTATGGAGAAAATAGGGTTAGGTGCAGATTACTCGAAATCGAAAAAATTTAGTAGTTAGCCTAACACAAAGGATAGCACAGTCTAAATAAATGTTACATTCATATCTAATAATGAAATCATACAGTAAATGTAACACTTTACCTTGAAAAAATATGAATGTAACTTGATGGGGGAGAAGGGTGATTTTGAGGTTGATAAAATCGAGCTTCTCTTCAAGTGTTATATCCTTTCTTTTACGATCATCACCGGGAATTCTATCACCAGAACGCTTCTTGTTGATATTCTTCTTTACCATATTCACAGTTAATACCACAAAATTGGAGAAATAGTAAGCAAAAACCGCGTTATAGCAAACAAGCGTTCGCGTTATACAAATATCGTTCCTAATTCATAAATCGCATTAGAGCAAATTCGCGTTATCAAAACACGCGTTATAGCAGAACTCACTGTAAAGGAAATTACAGTCTCTAGAACGAATGGCTCCCTGTCCCGGCCGATAAAATACCGGCAACTTTAAAACTACCCACTGACATTCTTGGGTACATCCAGGGTGTCATCAGCGAATAATAGAGGACCATGAAATAAAAATCCGCAAATTATCTGGGCCTACTGTACTCTATTTAGATGAAGAGTCAGATATGTCTCTTCCTTCGGAGGTTTGCAAACTGGAGTGAGGGAGTTGTTAGCATAATCCTGCTTTACAACCATGTCAAACAAGTTGTGATACTTGCAGGAGGAAGAATAAGCTATGGCCTACTAGTATATTAAAAGTTGCAACTACCGGTACCTATCAACTCAATTGATAATCCTTTGTAATTTCTATAGTATAGTAACTCAAAGATTCCCCAAACTTTTTCTCAAAAGAAAGGGAAACACTTGATACAATCCTGCTAACAGGCACAAAGTATTTTCCAGCTAATAGTAAATTAGGTGCTATTGATCTCATCCCATCCAAATCGATATATTACTGAATTAGTTATGACTATACCAAACTGAAATGTTTACTGTACTTCATTTCAGGAGGAAGGTAGTGCCAAGGTGCTATATTTTTAAGATGCTTTCAGTCTGCTTTGAAAGGCTGAGTTATATGAAAAAGTCTCTATATAATCTGTGGCTATAGAGAATTTGTCAATCCTACATATTGATCACTATCAGAAATCTACTCAGGTACTGTCAAAACATTAATACTTGCATACTGAAGGTAGGAAAAAATATTTATATCACCTAACTGAACACCACTCACTTCACCCTAAATTCTGTAAAACTGACGCATTAACTAAGAAAAATAAAGGTAAACAAAAAGTAATCTTAGCATGTGACCTTATATGAATACATTGGACTGAGAGCAGCAGCAAGAATAATGGAACTATGAATATGAGTCCTTTTATGGCCTCAAGAAATTCAAATGATGTGTCAATGAGGTGGAATAATATGGTATTCTTTATGTCTTGGTTTACCTGTTAACACCTTGTATATGGGGTCATCTCTAAGCTGAATAAAATCGTCTGGCATTAGCCAAATAAAATATTAAAAGTGGTGTCCCTGTAGTGTAGGAGTTAGTGGAGAAAGTCTACTAACCTTTTGCTTACAGGGTCATCTCTCAGCTGAATAAAATCATCTGATGTTTGGCAAATAAAATATTAAAAGTGGCATCACTGTAGTGAAGGGGCTAAAATAAGACTAAACCCGAGTCTTAACTATAATGTTCCTAATATTCTAAAATGATCTCGAAGTCACTAGTAGAATAACTTGACTTGGCAAGAGTACTGCATTTTTTAGTGTAACTAAGCATTACAGGTGCTGTATAATAAACATATACAGTTGGTCCTCTTATTACGAGGTCCCGCATTCCGCGTTTCACCGTTAACGCGGTGCCTTGCCAGAACCTAACATTTTCACATTCCGAGGTCGTGAACCCCATTACGCGGAGAGCGGCTGGCAAGCCGCGCCATTTTTGGATCCAAACCTCCCGCCATCCGCCATGTTGTGTAAGAGGCGCGAAAATGGTGCGCACAAGGTCGCCCAGTCATCAAAACATTACCGAGTTCTTCACCCGCCACCCACTACAGCCGGCCCAAGTCAGTGAGAGTGATAATTATAGTGAGGATATGGACTTATATGAACTTTGGGGGGTTTGACAAAGAGGCCCTGCAAGCCTCTGTGGTGGATAGTGATACAATTGATACAAGTGATACAGGTGAGGGCCAATAATCTGCCCTCTGCCTCGGAACCAACCGCCCATCCCCGTGTGCCCAGCCATCTTTTCTACTAATGTAAGTGTTAAAAAACCTAATATTATTGATATTTCTCTTAATTATTAATTGTGTGTGCATGCCATCATAAAGTTAAGATAATATTTTTACTACAACATAGTTGTGTGTCGTCAAAAAGTGGAGTTTGGGGATCGGCCTGGACTCCATTTCAATTAATCCCATATGTTATGTTATTCACTTTACGCGTTTCTCACTTTCCGCGGTACCCTCCGGGTTACATTAACCGCGTAATATGAGGACCAACTGTATATATATGTAAATATGTATGAGAAATATTTGTACAATAAATACGTATTTTGTGCAACAGCTCATCCTACACAATGAGTAGTAAACTACGTACTCTGAAAGTTTTGAGGTTAATAATAGATTTTCCCAAATATCCAGAAGGTTTCTCTCTTACCTTTACTGATGGCTCACCACCGGTAACCTAATTGTTAAATTTTTAGACATCCTAAAACCAAATCTGGAATGTATCCTCAGAGCACCATTGCACATTCTCACTGGGTAAAAAGTCAGTAATGGTTCATCATGGGTAAATTATCTCTTATAAATTTGGCTGACCTTCATTTAAACTTGGCAGACACCCAAACAATGGGAATATCTGTAACATGTTGTCTTTGGGTGCAGTTTTTGATTTACTGTACTGTATTAAAAGTTGGCATGCACCAAAAAGTCCACTGAAGATTGTCCTTCACATCTCATTTTGTGTACAACCAGACACACTGCAGAAGATGGTTTCCTCTGTATAGTTCTAGTTACAGTAGTTGTGAGCAAAGTTGGCTCCCTAACGGATGGTATTCGGAGAAATATGTAATAAAGCGGAGGACTATTAACAATATAGAGTATTCCCTGGTTTCTCGAAGTTACCTCGGCTGCTTCTTTGAGATAATTTTGTACCAATGCAAGGGTTTATGTGTCCTTGAGAAGACTTAAGTTGAGTATAAGGCGTGCCATCTCGTGCCACGATGCCGAGTCCTCTGTATTTTCCTTATTCAGTAATACAGTACTGTATAATATATACAGTCTAATAATTGTAATAGACAGAATACAATAAATTAATATTGAAGCAAGAAATACATTATGGAAAAAAGTCTCAAAAACGATAAATTTTTTAAAACGTGTTGAGAACTGCCTGAGGTTACAGTGTGCACCTTCTGATAACAGTATAATACTGTACAGAATTTTCACAAATATCGTATGACCCATTAAAATGAAATATAAATTTTAAGTCTTTTAAATTACACTTTGACAAATACAATACTTCTTCATATACTGTACAGAATAATTAATATACAGTAGCAAATTCTAATAAAAGAATCACTATTATTTTACAGCCAAATTTCATTATCCATGAATTGTGAAAATTCCATATTTGTACATACCCGGTACTTGTTCCTTGTATTTTTGTGAATATTAAGAATGACAATGTGTTAGAAGTTTATGTCAAACTATTCGTCAGATACTGACTTCAGTAATGCATGAGCATAGTAAAAATTGCCTGCAGGAAGTCATGTAATTCGTGAACAACATGAGTCATATTAGTTTTATAAATACGAATATAAAAATGAGTCAATACTGTATACAACAAAGTAAGATATGTCTGTCTTACCTCAAACTGATGTTAACATTTATAACTTCCAAGCATAAAATTTCTACAGTCACTCATTTAATGGGGCCAATAAGACCTGTATTTGTTACACTGAAGCCCAATTTTATCTTCTTAAAACTGCTTAATGAGCATTAGAGTGTTTGAGCAGTTTAGTTTTAAAGTTTGTAGCAGTGCTAGCATTCACTTAGTAATCTAAATTTGAGGAAAACCTTACAATAATAATAATCTCGGTACAAGACTGAAAGCTGTTTCACTGCTCAGAGTGGGTGCCTGTGAGTGTTACATTATAGTGTGGATGGTAAAGCCATCTACACTCAGTATCTTGGGAACTAATTTTATTATCCAATTAGCTAATCAAGATATTCTTAAGCTGTATTAACTAATCCAAAGGACCACAATAATCTTTTGAAATGTAAAAATACTGACTATGTACCCACTTCAGCAGTGTGGAACTATCAACAGACTTATTATCTTGTATCTTTTATAATTTCAAATTTTATACTAGAGATGGTCTAAAAAAATAAATGATATGAACCATAAAGCATAAATTTGTCATAATCTCATTGTAATTTACTGGATGGGGAGGAACAATCACTTTTATTAAGACGTAAACTCTTTAGTGGCCAGCTGTTTATGAGACAACTCGGCTAGAACAACACTTAGCTCAGTTTGTGGTCATGACAAAACTGTGGATTTTGTTCCAGGAATGCTTTCAGTTTAGTAGGATAGTCTGTCATGATACCAGTGGCTCCAGTCTCGAAGGCACTGCGAAAATCTTCTTCTGTATTCATTACCCATAGATATGTCTGAAAAGAGTTCAATTTAATGTACTAGAATGAATATTTAAGGCATCTGTTAGTGAAATTATATGTTGAGGAAACTAGGATCTATTCAACATAGGAATTCTACAACTACAGTACAAGACAGTGGAGTCTGCATTTACGTGGTCAACTGAACCCGTGGAGGCCCGCATAAAACGAGAAAAGCGTAAATGAAATAACAGAACATATGGGATTAATTGAAATAGAGACTGGGCCAACCCCCAAACTCCACTTTTTCCGACACAATACCAACGTTGTAGTAAAAATAACATCTTAATTTTATGATGGTATGCACACACAATTAATATTTAAGAGAAATATAGTCGCTGGTTTATGTCCATTCAAATAATGGACTCAACTCCCCCCCCCCCCCCCTTTTCCCACGCTGCTGGCTCCTCCCTCTCTGAGAAATGTTTGGGTGAAAACAGTAGGCTTACATTTTTAGTAATATATAATTTTTCAGACTAAAGTTAGGATAATATAATTGACATTGCTGGATTCCTTGCAAGACAAGGAATATTTTGAATATAAATGTCATATTTTGCACAAAAGATAAAATTTTTGCTCTTTCTAATCAAAATTCTTAAATTAGATCTAAAATTTGTATGTCTACTGCAAATTTTATGATGTTTATATTTAAAATAATCACAATCTTATAAGAATTCCAGCAATGTAAATTATATTCTGGCCGGGTAATTTGTATGAATTTTATGAGCTAAAACAAATATCTTCAGTAAATAAACAAATTATACTTCACCCGCATAAATGATGAAATTTACCGCGTAATTAAAACATTTCATTCTGGCAAGGTGCCGCGTAAATGACCAAACGCGTAAACAAAAGCAGCGTAAATGCAGACGATACTGTACTATATATTTTTGGTCATATAAGGTAGTACAACTCTATCCATTTAATAAAATCACTCAAACTAATTACCAAGTTAGTAAACAGATTGAGATTTGAAAACCTTACAAAATAATTGAAAACAATTATATTACATTACCTGGACCCCTCGCTTGGCAAGGTGTTCAAATAGAGCGCGCCTGATGAGCAACGTGTTGGCAATCTTGGCTACTAGTGTGTGCCACCACTTACATTCAAACTGAGTGGCATAAATCCTGTATGGGGGAAACAGTCAAATAATCTTTGTAATCTATAAGAAGTAAAAAATAAAGGATTGAAGCATGAAATACATTTTATATATGAGAGTATGAAACAAGCAGAGGAAGCTGACAAGGCAAGGAGGGATGAGGGAGCAAGGGGATGGGGGGAGGAAAAGAGGAGGGCAGTTGGAGGGGGGGGGGGGGTGGGAGTGTGAATAATTTGTCTTCTAAGCCATTTTTACAATAATCATACATGAATCTGTATTAGGTATATATGCTACATTACTGAGCTGTTATGGTTATGTATCAACATTCAAATTTATAATGAAGACTTCAAAATATCCATTGTCTTTGCAAGTTTTATTCAAATGTTTATTTTAATTGCCAAACACACTACATTAAATAGTCATACAATTCGTCATGTTACTGCACACTAAACTGTGTGCAGAGGTAGTAGGAAAGTTAAATGAATTAAGTTAATTGTAACCTTGTAATTTTAAGCCTTTGAGTGGATCTTACTTTCCATAGTGTAAAGTTACATAACTTGCATTTTATTGGGGGGAAGGAAGGCGGGTTTGAGACTTATTCGAATCCCCGGCTTTTCAAGCTTAACCTGTCCCTAGATTAGTGTTTTTGATTGTACATTATGGAATTAGTATACAGTAATCCCTCGGTTAACGAGCGCCTCGGTTAACGAATTACTTTTCATAAGATTCTTCACTTCGGTTAACGAGCAAACCCTCGGTTAACGAATTCCTTACAAATTTTTCCCAACATGTTTTCACCTGCATTTGGCTGCCCAGCAGCTGTAGTGATAGTCCACCAATACAGTAATCGGTTTCAGGGCTTAAATTCCTTACCATTTTAGTAAATATCAAGAAGGTTGTACTAATCAATAATTTTAAAAGTTTATACTAAATTTTTTAGTCATTTTAACAATTATTGAACATAACTGAAGTACAGGATGCTAGTTTTTTGCGCGCCAAACAGCCACTCAACACACCAAGCTTGGCGTCAGTTTGTTTACCAGTTCAGAGGAAGGAACATCTTGTTTGAGACTCTTCAACATAAACGCTTTTTTTCTGTGTTTCCAGTCAAATTATTGGTCATTTTGAAATATGTTTTACATATTGATAATATATAGCACAGTGCAGTGTTTATTTAAAGAAAATAATCTTGAATTACACCAAGTGAACTAAAATTTTATGGGTGAAATGGCAGCATGGGGTGACTTCTCTTCCACCACAATGCCTTCCTTTCTCCCTTCTCCTCCACCCCCATTCTAATTCCCATCATCATCATCATCAACCAGGAGCCTTCTACATGCACACCTCAAAGTAAGTGTACTTTACTGCATTTGTTTTTAGTTTGTATGTAATTTTCGGTGAGCTGGAACCAATTACCCAAAAACCCATTGAAACAATGGTTTTGGTTAACGAAGTTTTTGGTTAACGAGCAACCTTCTGGAACGAATTGTGTTCGTTAACCGAGGGACCACTGTACATTATTACTTTTGTCAGTTATTCATACTTAAGTTTCTGTAGATACTTACTTTACCATATGCACTGGCATAAATATTTCCAAGTGGGTTTCTTTGAGAGGCATAAATGGCAGGATTCCTGTGTACAGCTGCAACAACATGAGGCAAACCCGTCGAGCACTGAAGAGCAGACACACATTGGGGTTCTGGCAAAAAATTTATGTAGAAATTAATGTTTCCCAACTTCTGGTTTTGTGAAACAAAGATGTGATCAGTAATCATCATATAAAATCCACAAAATAAATAACAGTACAGTATTACCCCGCTTTACGCGGTTTCACTTAACGCGATTTATCATATACGCGGTGCCTCGCCAGAACCGAACTTTCACTTAACGCAGTTCATCTACTCATATACACGGTGAAGTATAATATTTTTTTTTTTATTTAGCTCATAAAATTAATATAAATTACCCGGCCAGAATATAATTTACATTGCTGGAATTCTTACAATATGATGATCATTTTGAATATAAACATCATAGATTTTGCATTAGACATACAAATTTTAGATATAATGTTTACTCTGAGTAAATATGTTATCTTTTGTGCAAAATATATGACATTTATATTCAAAATATTCCTGGTCTTACAAGGAATCCAGCAATGTCAATTAAATTATCCTATTTTTAGTTTGAGGTATTATTTATTAAAATCTAGTGGTTTTCCCCCAAAAATTTCTCAGAGAGGGAAGAGCCAGCAGTGTAGTGTGAGAAGAGGGGGGAGGGAGTTGAGTCCATTGTTTGAATGGACATTAACTTGGCGACTGTATTTCTCTATTTCTCTTAAGTATTAATTGTGTGCATGTACCATCATAAAATTAAGATGTTATTTTTACTAGAATATAGATATTGTGTCGGAAAAAGTAGAGTTTGGGGGTCGGGCCAGTCTCTATTGGAATTAATCCCATATGTTCTGTTGTTCACTTAACGCGGTTTTCACTTAACGCGGTACCCTGTGGGTTCAATTGACCGCATAAAGCGGGGTACTACTGTATATTAAAGCTTGACTCTCAAAGGTTAGATTAGGTCAAGTTAACTAAAAATTTTCTTATTTTCTTTTCTTTTTATAAATATCATAATTAAAGAAATGAGAGGATAACACTATTTATTAAAACTGTACAATATTGAGGAAATCTATAAAAACGGCATTTGAAATTCTATACTCCTAAGGTAAATGGAGCCAGTAGTCTTTCTCTAGCATATCTGACATCTTGTCTGAAAAGAATTTGCCCTTACAAGTTCTAAATACTGTACAGTATTACCCCGCTTTCTCATATATGCGGTACCTTGCCAGTACCGGACTTTCACTTTCCGCGGTGCATCTACTCATATATGCGCGGTGAGGTATAATTTTTTTTTTTTTTTTTATTTAGCTCATAAAATTCATACAAATTACCCGGCCAGAATATAATTTACATTGCTGGAATTCTTACAATATGATGATCATTTTGAATATAAACATCATGGATTTTGCATTAGACATACAAATTTTAGATCTAATGTAATAATTTGGTTTACACAAAGCAAGTATTTTCTCTTTTGTGCAAAATATATGAAGTTTACATTCAAAATATTCCCTGACCTGCAAGGAATCCAGAAATGTCAATTATATTATCCTAACTTTAGTCTGAGTTATTATTTATTACTAAAAATGTAAATATACTATTTTCTCCCAAAGTTTCTCTGGTAGGGAGGGACCGACCCAGCTAGGGCGGAGTATTTTGATTGACAGATAGTGTCCTTGAAGAATATTTCTTTGTTTATTTAATGAAGATATATGTTTTAGCTAATAGAATTCAAACAAATTACCTGGCCAGAATATAATTTACATTGCTGGAATTCTTACAATATGATGATCATTTTGAATATACGGTAAACATCATGGATTTTGCATTAGACATACAAATTTTAGATCTAATGTAATAATTTGGTTTACACAATGCAAGTATTTTATCTTTTGTGCAAAATATATGACGTTTACATTCAAAATATTCCCTGACCTGCAAGGAATCCAGAAATGTCAATTATATTATGCTAACTTTAGTCTGAGGTATTATTTATTACTAAAAGTTAAAATCTAGTTTCTTCACCCAACATTTCTCTGGTAGGGAGGGAAGGTGGGGGGGAGGGTTGGGACTGACCGACCAACCATTTGGCGCGGAGGGAAGAGGCGAGTTGGGGTACTTTGATTGACAGATAGTGTCGTGAAGAATATTTTTTTTTTTTTCATTAACTGAAGATATTTGTTTTAGCTCATAAAATTCATACAAATTACTCGACCAGAATATAATATACATTGCTGGAATTCTTACAATATGATGATCATTTTGAATACAAACATCATGGATTTTGCATTAGATATACAAATTTTAGATCTAATGTAATAATTTGGTTTACACAAAGCAAATATTTTATCTTTTGTGCAAAATATATGAAGTTTACATTCAAAATATTCCCTGATCTGCAAGGAATCCAGAAATGTCAATTATATTATCCTAACTTCAGTCTGAGGTATTATTTATTACTAAACATCTCTTGAACATTGGAAGGTTAGGTAAAGTCTTTTGTTTTCGTCATGTATTTTATCCTATTTTACATTGAAATACATCACGTTTCAGCAAAACTACTATTTATTTCTGAGAATATATTCATTCAGGCACAGTTTAGGTAAAATATACATGTGCTGTAACATTTTTTTAATTGAAAACGACTCGAAAAACACGTACCCTTTAGCCCTGTTCAAGGAGAAGACTAGGAGGAGCTGTTTGGTGCTTAAGACGATGACAAGGAAAATGATTTTGATGGATTTTAATGAATATATTCAGAAAGACCCTGGCACTGTCAAGGAAAGTGGCTGCTGAAGGCTTCCAGGACATGGCAGAGGACGAGATTAGGGTGCTAATTGAAGAGCATGACACTGAGCTGACCGAGGAGGATCTACAGGAGTTAGTAGACTCAGTCAAGGAAGAGGAAGTGAAAGGGAAAGAGGATGAGGAAGAGCACCAAGAATAACGTTGGAGAAGTTGGGGGAGATGACCAGGAATATTGAGGCACTGAAAAACCTGGCCTAGAGTATGGACCCCTCCATGGTGCGTGCCCTGAAATTCATGCGAGGGATGGACGACGTTTTCGCTCCATACAAAAACATCATGGAAGAAATGAAAAGAAAGAGACGACAACTCCCCATCACCATGTTCTTTGATCACCGAAGGAGAGATTTAACACCATCAATCACTGGCGGCAGTGAGGAAGCAGCTGAATCCACCGTCACCCCCACTTCACCACCCGTTATGGAATTGAGTGATGATGAGCCCGATGACCCCCGTCCTGTCGCTGAGGATAGGTACTGTACAGTAAAGTGAAATTTTTATCTCTTTTTTTTAATAGCTTTTCTTGCCATGTTTATTGTTTGTAAGAATGCACAGCACAGTACAGTTCAGTACTGTACATAGGAAGTGGAGGTGCAGTTATTCACAAAACATTTGTGTTCGTTGTCGGCAGTAGTGACAGTGAGGAGGTGGAGGAGGCAGAGGAGGGGGCGGAGGGAGCGAGTTGGGAGGAGTGGTGACCTTGGACGCGGGAGCAGGGACGAGTGGAGATGCCAGCCAGTACATTACGGGTGTATTAATTGTTTTTATAGCTATTTTTGCATTTTAATATTAAATATTGTACATTACGTTTCAACAAAACTACCATTTATTTCTGAGAACATGGAAATGTAATATTTTTGCTGAAATGATGTACAGGTAGTCGTCGACTTACGACCTATGCGACTTACGTCTGTTCGACTTTACGACCGGCGGTACGACAGTTTTGGCCCCAGCCTCCTGGCGCTGCTGGGAGCTGGAGCCGCGCGCATCCCCGCGCTCAATTACAAACACGCTCGCTGGTACAGCACTGGTACAGCACACTTCCCTCCGTGTCTGTTTGCCTTGTGCCTTTCTTTTGTCTTGGAAATTTTTCTTGAACCACCACCCCCCCAAGATGTCTACCAAGAGGAAACTGTCTTCATCTACTCCTCAAAGATGATTATATTATCATTACACATTATAATATACGTAAGGTAATTAAATTGTACTGTAGTATGCAGTGATTTACTTAAACCTGACGACCGTAACAATAATGAACAAAGAAAATGTTGATAAAATATGACTTAAAGATGATTATATTATCATTACACATTATAATATACGTAAGGTAATTATAACATAGGCCGACTTACGACCAGATCAACTTACGACCGGGCGGCCGTAACCAATCTAGGTCGTAAGTCGACGACTACCTGTACGTATTACAGTGGAAAGTGGGATAAAATTGTGACGAAAACAATGACTTTCTCTTTCTTTCGTTCAAAAGATGTTACCGTCATCGCTTTTCGAATGGTTTTCAGTTGTGGGATTATAAGGCTAATGATAGGATAGAATATTATTGTAATACAGTACGAGAACAACAGTTTTTTAACTGAAAACCATTCGAAAAGCAATTACTGTAAAATCTTTTGAATAACCAAAGAAAGCGAAAGTCAATGTTTTCATGATTTTATCCCACTTTCCACTGTAATATGTACGTCATTCCAGCAAAAATATTACATTTCCATATTTATTTCTGAGAATAACTATATTCATTCAGTCACAGTTAAGGTAAAATATACTTGTGATGTAATATTTTAATGAAAATACGGTATCGTAGTTTTCTTTTGTTTCAAATTTAATTAACAAAAATATATGTACAGTATCTATAAATAAACTTTAATAAATGAATACTTTGTTTTACAGCGTCCTGTGCTACCATACCATGGATTTGGCTACTTTGGGCTTGCTATGATGACGCAAGAGATCTGCCCTGGCAACTGTACCGACACTCACAGCTGGTGGTGCGTTGGTGCATTGTTTACTGGTAGTTACTGGTAAATATTTTTCAACCTAACGAAACTATTACCAGTTTAGAGATCGACCCCCAATTTTTTGCCAAATAATTTGGTCTTAAAAACTTGAACTACACACAGGTATATACGGTAAATAAGGACATGGGGGGGCCAGGGTTTTTTTTTTTTGGGGGGGGGGGGGGGGGGGCAGCACATATACGCGGATTTTTAACATCCATGGGTATCTCTGTTATGTAACCCCCGCGTATGTTAAGGGCCGAATGTACCCCACTTCCCCCCCTCTTCCCACCTGCTCCCTGGGTCCCTCCCTCCCTACCCCTCATCCCCACCTTCCCTCCCTACCAGAGAAATGATTGGGTTATAACAGTATATTTACATTTTTAGTAATAAATAATACCTCAGACTAAAGTTAGGATAATATAGTTCACATTGCTGGATTCATTGCAAGACCAGGAATATTTTGAATATACACATCATATAATTTGCACAAAACATAATATATTTGCTGAGTAAACAAAATACTTGCATTAGCTCTAAAATTTGTATGTCTAATGCAAAATCTATGATGCTTATATTCAAAATGATCATCAAATTGTAAGAATTTCAGCAATGTAAATTTTTTCTGGCCGGGTAATTTGTATGAATTTTATGAGCTAAATAAAAAATTATACTTCACCCGCGTATATGAGTAGATGCACCGCGTAAAGTGGGAATTCCGGTTCTGGCAGGGTACCGCGTAAATGTAGAAACGCGTAAAGTGAAACCGCGTAAAGCGAGGGTTCACTGTATACAGCATAAACCTGTACTGCTTAAACCATTTTAAACTGTTACAGTAATAAATAGATGCTACTGATAATATAACTACAGTTTCTTTACTAAAGAGACATACCATTCCTTGAGAGCATGGAAAAAACTTTACATTTATTCACATACGTACCAAGTAAAAAAACTTAACAACCATTTATTTGACTATTCCTGCAATAATTTTAAATATAAATCCAACAAAGTAACATAAAAAAACTAAAGAATGAAATATGAAATCCCATTCTATGACTGTGGAAATAGAGACAAGTGACCTGCGAGATCCCCCTCACCCAAACATCCCAACATTCCCTGGCAGAGCCTGTCTCCTCCAGAAGGCAAACTTGCATTTTTAAGGCAGCAACTGTGTTTATTGGATCTGTCTGTTGTATGTGTTGCATAAACACCTACTCACCCATGAAACCTGGATTTATTAAGCAAGCTCAGGCCTAAGTTCAGTAATTTTTTGAAAGCCAGCAAGTCAATAGTACACAAGCATGAACCCTGAACTAGTTCACTAGAGTCAAGCCCCCAGTCATAAATTTAGTTTAGAAACATCAGTTTTGCTATTCTCCAACCATTAAGGAAACCCAGGAAGGGAAGAGGAAGGATTCTTTCAAGCCTTTGTGAACTGCAACATCCAAATAAAAGAGAAAGAGGGGGGGGTCATATAGAGTACAGTACTATTTTTTAAAGAGAGGGGCAAAACTCACTATTCAATATTATGAGTAGGATTTATTCAGCTCTCAAAATTAAACAAACATACAAGGGACCGTGTCGGTAAGGCCTACAATACTTAACTGTATAAAAAAATAAGTGGGAAAAAAAATCCCTTGGGGAAAATACATAAGCCTAAGGAACAACACAAGCAGTAAGTGTTGGTATTAGACCGGCAACAGGTAAATTTTGAGGAATGAAATTTGTGACCCAAGTTCATAACTGCATAGTTGAAGTCAATCAAACCAGTTTAAGGCTTAACCCACTGTACCTATTGGCTCACTGGTTTTCAAAGCAACCATTGAACCAGGGTTGGGGATTACTTCATAAACCCAAGTTTGACTAGGTGAGTAGCTGCTTCAAGCATGCAGATAGTCTCCTTCCCTGTCTGGACAAGGCAGGCTCTGCTAGAAGGTGTCCTGGTGGGGTGATCTTGCAATTCACCTGTATGCCATAAAAATAAAATTAATGTTACAAGTCCTGTCATTCTCATGTTCATGACACTCCCAAACACAGAATGTCATAATTTTTACATAATAAAAATTCAAGAGGAAGAATGTGTGGCTTCCTTACTTTCAAACATCCAGTTATTGTATTCATTTTACAGGGTATAGAGAATGTTTTGTAACACAAATATATTGCACACACCACATGAAAATGAGACTGCATACTGCAATATAAAAGTAAAATGTTTGTGAAGCTCCATATTTTTAACCTTGGGCCACTGACAAATAAATTTATGTGACATAATATCAGTTTTGAATTGACCATCACTAAGGTTCATTGATTTTAATTCCTTAATCAAACTAGCTTCAACAGAAGTCTTTCTGTGACACAAGATGATTTGAACACGTCCAAGCTTTTTTCCCAAGCAATGGGATGATTATTATTCCTAACATGAACGAACAGGACACTGCTTTCAGATGCTGTTCTGATATTGTACTTATGTTGTTTGATTCTGAGCTGCAGTGTTTTTCCTGGCTGTCCTACATAATTACAATTACATTTGCTACATGGGCTACAATAAACACTTCCAATTACATTCAAACTTGGGCTATTTCTTATTAACATATTGGTAATGGTTGAGTCAAACTTAAAACAACATTAATATTTAGTAGCTTGAGGGACCGAACTAACGGGACAAATTCATTGCGATAGGGCAGAGTCAAAATATTCTTAAGTGTAGGAATTTGCCTGGTTTGAGAGGAATGAAAGGATTTTTTAGCCCTTTTAAAACAACGATCAACAAACACATAAGGGTACCCAAGGTTTTGTGCAATGGAACGAATGTGTTTCAATTCATCATCAATAAATTCAGAGTCACAAATACGCAGACATCTTAAGAACATAGCAGAAAAAACTGACATTTTGATAGACTCCAGGTGATTCGATAATATGTTACATAAACTTATTTGTCAGTGGCCCAAGGTTAAAAATGCTTTGAAAACCTTGGATCTAGATGTATGATAGTTATTTAGTGGGTACCTTATTTGTGACCTGACCTGACTAGTCACGTCGCCCCCTTCTCTTAGCTCCTCTACGTGTGTGTTGGTGTGGGGATTAGTGGATGACATCATTATGACCTGACCTCATTTTTAATAAGGTCACCCTGTATATTTAAGCCTCTCTCTGTCCATGTAATCCAGTTGCCTCTGAAGATGTCTTGAATAAAAACGAAAGCTAAGGTGCTCTGTTGTTTCCCTTTTCCCGTCTGATTTTATCAAGATTTATCTTATCCACGTGTTTTCTTCTTTCCTTGTGGTTATCAGCATATACCTAGATCATGCGCACCTACAGTGATTTACTTGCATATATATATATATATATATATATATATATATATATATATATATATATATATATATATATATATATTTTGTTTTTGTTTTTAACGGGGATTAGCCCACCCGGGCACAGGTCACTGACCCACATTGGAGCCTGGGGGGCGATACTGTAATAATATTGATAATAATAATAGTAATAAAGAACCATAAAGAAATGCAAAATTGAAAAAAAAAATCATGAGTGAGAAACAATGTACAGTGGTCCCTCGGTTAACGAGCGCCTCGGTTAACGATTTACCTTCCATAAGATTCCTAACTTCGGTTAACGAGCAATCCCTCGATTAACGAGTTTTTTATGAGCCGACTTTAACATGTTTTCACTTGCATTTGGCGGTCCACCAGCTGTAGTATTAGTCTGCCAATACAGTAATCGGTTTTAGGGCTTAAATTCCTTACTATTTTAGTAAATACCAAGACGTTTATACTATTCAATAATTTTAAAAATCTAATATTAACTTTTTTTAGTCATTTTAACAATTATTGAACATAATTGAAGGTAAAGAAACAAGTTTCTGGCGTGCCATCCAGCCTGTTAACACACCAGACAGGCGTTAGTCTCTCTCTGTTTTCAGTGGAGGTAACATCTTGCTTGAGACTCTCCAACTGAATGCTTTTTTTTCTGTGTTTCCAAGCAAATTATTGGTCATTTTGAAATATATTTTACATATTGACAATATATAATGCAGTGCAGTGTTGATTTAAAGAAAATAATCTTGAAATACACCAAGAGAACTAAAATTTTATGGGTGAAATGGTGCCATGGGGTGACTTCTCTTCCACCCCAATGCCTTCTCTTCTTCCTTCTCCTCCACCCCCATTCTAATTCTCATCATCCAGGAGCCTTCTACATACACACCTCAAAGTAAGTGTACTTTTCTACCTTTTTTGTTGAATTTAGGCAATTTTCGGTGAGCTGGAACCAATTACCCAAAAACCCATTGAAACAATGGTTTCGGTTAACGAGTTTTTCGGTTAACGAGCAACCTGCTGGAACGGATTGCCCTCGTTAACCGAGGGACCACTGTACCTGTATGTATGTTGTGTTGTCAATAGTAAGAGAAACAATTGAGTCCCTGCAATTATGTGTAAATGAGGCAGAAAGTCAGATTAGCAACCTGGGACTTGGTCACAATTTACGTGATGCCATATGTTCTTTGACTTTTCCATTTTTTATTCACGGTTTCTGTGCTGGTTCATATTTATTTACTAAGGTGGTTAATGTTTTAAAGCAAATTCTATTGAAATATGAATGGCAAATGAACAAAAATGAATAGAGGGACTTAAATGAAGTAGGTTAGGGATAGGTACCCTGAAAATGTACTGTATGTTTTATTTCCGTATACAGTCGACCCTCGTTAATTCGGACCCCTTTAATCCGGATTTCGGATAAATCGGACGAAATCTGAACTGTCCATATTAAATTTCTGGTTCTGGGATTGTCCCAGTTGCAATTGGGGTTGCAATTTCAAATTCTCTGTCGTAACTAAGAAATAAAGAAGTCACTGGTGTACTGCACTCTAAGATTAAGAGAAAACGGACGACTCAGGCGTCCTGAAGTAAGAGAAAACGGACTCCTATGACGGGGCACTC
This sequence comes from Homarus gammarus, assembly GCA_958450375.1. Classification (NCBI taxonomy): domain Eukaryota; kingdom Metazoa; phylum Arthropoda; class Malacostraca; order Decapoda; family Nephropidae; genus Homarus; species Homarus gammarus. Next base: position 4,616,293 of record CAUDMG010001846.1, read on the forward strand.
AAATAAACATGCACATAGCTGTATAATGCAATATTATGCAATGTTAACCCCTAAATCGGTTAATTCAGACAATCGGCTAAAACAGACACCCTTCCCCCCCTATTAGTCCGTTTTAACGAGGGTCGACTGTACTTTATTTACAATTAACCGACCTTTTGGATTATCCGTCAGCCCCTTTCCCCCCATATGTAGTCGGTTAAGATATATATATATATATATATATATATATATATATATATATATATATATATATATATATATATATATATATATATATATATAATAAACAGACACACATAAATGCAACAGCTAGTTCATATATCACAAATGTCCAGTTTCATTTATTTTTAAAGTCTTTGGATATACAGGTACTGTACTATATTTACCCCTCATGGTAACAAATAAAATTCTTCAATTGTTGCTGGAAACAAAAGTTCAGCACTGACTGATGTTCCCAAGCACGTTAACATCACTTCAAGTCACAATGCAGATGAAAGAATCAAGGCAAAAATATTTAAATACTGTATCCAGATGTTCAAAATGATCTAGCTAGTCAACACAAATGGAGCTGTAGAATCAGACAAAACCCAAAACTAAAGCTGAAGTACAGTGACTTTAAAAAGTTGTATCCTTTAACTGTCAAGGAAGGTAAAATGAGTGACCCTTTTGAAGTACAGTATAGTGGTATTAACTCTAAAAAATATTGTACCACACTCCAGAGCACTTTACATCCCTCCCATTCATACTGTGTACCACTTTAAAAATGACATTTTACTTATTCTTATACACTTTAAAATTATTTTCTCCATATGAATGTTCATCATTCACTTTTTTCTCAACTTTATCATTCTTCAGTATACCTGTTCTTTTCAATTGGATCTTAAATTTCTTTCTCTCTGTAAACAAATCTAAACTGTATACAGTACTGTATATTCTTAAGTACTGTACACTAAATGAATGCTACAGACTAAAGAAAAAAAGGATGAAAGGGAACCTGCAATATTCCATAAAAGAGTAGCAAAATGGGCAAATTAACATTCACATACAGTAATACCCCGCTTTATGAGTTTTTTTTTATGCGTTTCTACATTTACGCGGTACCCCGCCAGAACCGGAATTCCCACTTTACGAGGTGAATCTACTCATATACACGGGAAGCGGCGCGGGCAGGGTGCGCACAAAGTCGCCCAGTCATCAAAACATTACCGAGTTCTTCACCCGCCACCCACCACAGCCGGCCCAAGTCAGTGATAGTGAGGATATGGACTTATATGGACTTTGAGGGGTTTGACAAAGAGGCCCTGCAAGTCTCTGTGGTGGATAGTGATACAAGTGATACAGGTGAGGGCCAATAATCTGCCCTCTGCCTTGGAACCAACCCCCATCCCCGTGTGCCCAGCCCTCTTTTCTGCTAATGTAAGTGTTAAAAAACCTAATATTATTGATATTTCTCTTAATTATTAATTGTGTGTGCATACCATCATAAAATTAAGAAGTTATTTTTACTACAACGTAGGTATTGTATCTGAAAAAGTGGAGTTTGGGGGTCGGCCCAATCTCTATTTCAATTAATCCCATATGTTCTGTTGTTCATTTTACGCGTTTCCCGCTTTACGCAGGCCTCCGTGGGTTCAATTGACCACGTAAAGCGGGGTTACACTGTATAACAAAAGGCAAATCTGGTGGGAGCTGAGTGTTGATGAGGATGAATATGACAGGCAACACCAGTAGAATTCACCAACCTCTTTGTAGCACTTTTGTGTTACTACGTCCTTCATGTTTCCCCATACTGTGATGTGCTCCCGTTGGTATTTTTTTACTAAGTCACTCACCTATTACACGAAAAGAAGATATATTTGTGTAAAGTATATACATGTTAATTACCATCATCACTGAAACTGTTATTTTATAGATATATCCTTCACACAGTAAGGTTAATTGTCAACAGTTTTACATAAAAATATTTTATGTTAAATACCAAGATATTAGACACAGTATAATCTAAATTTCCTTCAATTAGGTACTTAGTTAATTAAAAGTAAACGAGCAATTTAAAAGATTAGATTAAAAGGTAGTTATGAGGTAAACTAAAGGTCCACATCATAGCTCCATATTAGGTTTATTGTAACAAATAATATTCCACAACAATGAAACTTTTATACAGTATACTGTACATAACTGAACGCTCCACTAATACAGTACACCATGAGACTCTCCAATACTGTAAAACCTTCCTCCTTTTGCAAACTTGTTTCCATACCTCTTACTCTTGTTCCAAAAAAGGTCTTGTCTCTTTTCTACATTTAAGTGATAGTCTCTCTCTCCCAATTCATTCCAATACTATTCCCTCTTAATCAAATTCAAGCATAGAGAACTTTCTCTCTCTCTCTCTTTCATTTATCTCGCCACTTTTTCTTTTCATCCTACAACATTCTAATAACATTCTCTTACTCTACTCCATTTCCATGACTTCTCTTACTCTCCTACTTCATTCTAAACTATGCTATTCTCTCCCTAAAGCCAATTAAGAGAGAATGTTATGGTTCAGGTGCCCTGACTAACCATAAATAGAGTAGCTGGAAAAAATCAGTACCAAAAATACATAAAGGTAGCTGACAGTGGTGGGCACGGTTCTGCTAATCCGCTAACCTCTAATTAGCGAAGCTAACTTTCTCGTTAGCGGATTAGCGTTTTCGCTAACTTTGGAAACCATTAGTGGACCAATTAGCTTCCGCTAAACTTAGTTCTGCTAACTTTTAAGTCTGCTAACAAAATTTATACATGTTTGTTCCTGTCTGTTGTAAGCGTGTGATGCTGCGACGCGTGTCTCCAACAGCCAGTCAGTCAAGCACGCTTGGCTGACTGCGTGTTAGTACGTGTAAACGTGACAAGACAATTTTTCGATTATTAAAGTTTAATACTTTTTTTTTACAGTAAATAAAGACTGTCAGTGTATGTTGAAAGAATCATAGAATGTAATTGTAAACTAATGTATAATTTCATTTCTCATTTATTTATTAATTTAATTAGGATTTTTTGTGTCAATATATTTGGTTATGCTAAGTACTGCATAAGTTCAATACCAGGATGTCATCCAAGGTGTGCGCCAAACAAAATTTTCTAAAAACTTACTTTTCATTAAAGTTTAGAGTTTTCTGTTTATTTACATGACTAAGACCAACAATAAGTTATAGAAAAATGCACTGGTATAATGATTAAGACCAACAATAAGTTAAATAAAAATGCACTGGTATAATGTGTATGTGGTTGATATTGCATATTTACATGAATAATGAATAAGGCCGATAGGTTGTATGAGAATGCAAATTAATTATTTGTGAAAATGTGTACAGTGTACACCTTGATAAGTTGATCATCATCTGATCTTGACATGATGCTATTTGCTACCTATGCTATACAGTACTATAGTTTTTGGATTCGTTTAATACTTTCTGTCTTTCCGTACAGTAAACAAAGATTATAAAGTGTATGTTGAAACTTGAATGTAAACTAATGTTTAATTTCATTTGTTTGTTTAATTATTTGTGTACACCTTGATCATCATCTGACCTTGGCATGCTATATCTTCTTGGAAAGCTCCATGTCTAAGCTACAAGACAACATATCAAAATTTTAGCTCTCTAGGTTTGTTTTTAAGAGTTTTAGAGCAAAAAAACAAAAACAAACAGAAGCTAAATTCATATAATAATAGTTAGCGGTTAGTGTTAGCTTCAGCTAATTTTTTTAGCTGTTTAGCAGATTAGCATTAGCGAAGTTAACTTTTAGTTAGCAGATTAGCGGTTAGTGAAACTAACTTTTTGCTTAGCTGTGCCCACCACTGGTAGCTGAGGATAAGTGTAGCTCCTACCCACAATCTCTGTTCAGCCATCATACTTGACATGTATTTACTGTTGTACAGCAGATTGCCTTCATCTGAGATTTTTTACTTAATTGCAGTGGTTTATTTGTGTAGGGTGTCTGATAGGTTTGGCACTGAAGGAAAATGAATATTTCATGATAAATTAACAAAGATGACAGTAAAATTAACATTGAAAGAGAGGGTAATTTTAATATGCCTGGGTATTAATAATTTCTTTGCAACTGATCAGTGTGTTGAAACTGGTTTTCCTTTGGCAACTTGTTATGATTCCCTGGCTCAAAAAAAAGAAAAGAAAAACTAGAAGATTAATTTTCCTATGGTGTGTGACTAATTAGACACCTTGTATAACACAGTGCAGTAATGGCATTTTCTTGAGATTGGCAAGTACAATCTATGGTTAGTTTAATCAAGTCTGCATTACAAAGTTACTTGTGGATATATCTTTGTCAAACAAGTGACACACTGCTTTACTTACCTTTTAGAGAAGTACATTTATATTATGTACACAATGCTCCTTAAAAGCTTCTAAAATGCTCAATGTCATGTCATGCTGAGTAATTTAATTTCAAAAGTACTAGTAATGAGAACACAGTAACACTTTATTAATACAGTAGCCTTGGGTTATTTTGCAACGAAGGACCCAAGAACATTCATTAAATAAAAATATCACTCTATAAAATATTGTACTGTACCTGTATTTCAATACAAAATAAGGTATTAGGGACTGTTTTTGATGTCAGACTCCAATTTTGTTAATGTTTTTTTAATTGAATATGGTCTCCTTTTCACCCTATAATGCCACCATTGTCATCTGCTTGGCAAAGAGATACAAAAATGACATATTCTCTAGGGGAGGACTCATATAGCTGACTTCTTGGCAGGACCAGCTACTTGTCTCATTATCAACCCCAATTTCTCAAGTCTGCACAGTTTCCTCAAAAAATGTTTCATCCAACCCAACTGCTGCTGAGTTTAACAAAAGTACGAACTCATTCAAGAACAGACTTCACCAACACTGATGCAGGTACAGACACATTCTGGAGCCAGTGCATGCCCAGTACTTGCTAAGAGTGCATAACAGAGTTGTGACCAACCACCCAAGTGGCTAACAGGCCAATCAGTGGCAGAGAGACTAAATTAAACTGATATTCCTTCAACCATTTCCCAAAAGGACAGACAGCCTTCTCCTGCATTTGCTTTAGACATATCACCACATTGTAGCTTTGCCATGTGAATAACCTTCTGTCACTCATCCTATTTAGGTGCCTGTTTACAAATTACTGTACCCCATTCTTGCTGTGTAGTAGTTAATAAACCAGTTGATGACTGGTAAGAGGGTAACTGTTCCAAGCACCTCCCAATGGAATGCTTCTCTCTCCATCTCTGTTCTTACTAACTTCCTCCAAATAATTCAGTGTTTTCTCATATTGACCTCTAAGGTTTCAAGCAAATTGATATGTCACCATCCAGCTGAGATGGGGCGAGTCCCAGTCATTACAAACCAACAATCCATGGAAAATAGGGTCTAAGGTACAATAAGTACCAGTCAGTATATACCAGAGGTAATGTTAGCCACTTCTTGTATGCCAACCTGGACTTACAGTCAGTAATGTAAGTCAACAAACCTCATGAAACAATACAGTATAAGGAAACCCCAGTATTGTACTTAATTCATCTTACTCAGTATGACAACACAGTACTGTACAGTACTTAGAATTACAGAAAGCTGAGACCAGATCCCTGACAAAAAAGTGGGATTTTTTTTTTTTTTTTAAGAATATAGCAATGTAAGGAAGACCCTGTATGACTGTCCTCTATGATTATCAACCAAGAATTAATATAAAATGGTAAAGTGATCTGATAAAAATAATGTTTGCCAGTGGCCTTACGGTAATGTGAATCCTAAATAGGTAGTCATGACTTGCAGCCTGTCAGGCACCTAATGCATCATGTCCTCCTCATTTGAAATCAACAGTGGTATGGAGAGGGAACGGAGATTGTTACAGTACAGTTTATCCAAAATGGATTAATTGAACAACTCTTAGGTGACGAGAATGTGGAAGTAATGTGAAAACCAAAGTCCCCCAGTAAGCACATATTACAAGAAGCATCTGGCTCGAGGGTGATAGGCAGAGAAAGATGTACTGTATCATGCTTACTGAGTCATATATATGTACAGTAGGCTCTTGCCAATAACGACTTCCACAATAACGTTTTTGACAATAACGGTAAGTTACAATAGCTACCCATTTTCAATAATAACGTCTGGATTCTCTTGAATAACGGAGATTTCGCGGGAAGCGTCCGAGAACATCAATGATAGCGTTTGTTTGCCGCCATGTTGTCCGCTCCGCCTCACTCTTACACACACTCCGTGGAATACAGCGCTGCGCCCACGTGTGAGATTTTCGCCTCTATAACCAGTGGTTGCTAGGGTCGGTGATCAACAATGGCTTCCGCGTTTTTGCCTGTGGGGGTTAGGGGAGGTGGCGGAGGGAGTGATTTGCCACCTGAATGCCCGGGAACTTCTAAAGTGAATGAGAAAAAAGACCCCAAAGCTATGAGACAAAGTCACAAGAAGCATGCCTACTTGGTCAAGGATAAAGAACAGATTGTTGAGCTCACTGAAAGTGGTGCACGGAACATTGATATTGTGAGGAAATTGAACTGTCCTGAGTCTACAGTGCGAAATATTAGGAGGAACTTAGAGGAGACCAAGAAGAGTATTGCACTGGCTGAGAAATATTTCGATAGTGATGGAAATGCAAGGCGAGCTATGAATGATAAAAGTGATAGAAACAGGTTGATAGTGATAACAGAGCATTTTCTTGTGAAATGGTTAGCTTGTAGAATGAAAGACAGTGCAAATGTTAGCGGCCCTCAGATACGAGATCAAGCAAGGGAATTGTACGCTGCTGTAGCTCGAAAGAAAAACATTAAGTCTCCCCCTCCTTTCAATGCCTCAGTAGGGTGGCTGCGTACATTTAAGATTAGAAGTGGCACAAAGTATGCAAAGTATCGGGGTGAGGCTTCGTCTGCTGACTTTGTGGCTGCAGATTCCTTCCCTGAAATTGTCAATCAAATCATTCAAGAGGGAGGTTATACCCTGGATCAGATTTTTAACTGTGACGAGACCGGGTTGTTTTGGAAAAAATCCCCTAAAGCAACATTTATCTCTAAGAAAGAAAAACAGGCAAAAAGTGTGAAAATGGCAAAGGATCGCTTTAGTGTCCTCCTAACCTGTAATGCTTCAGGTGACTACCTCATGAAGCCTCTGGTGATCTACAAATATAAAAGACCAAGAGCTTACAAGGGATGTGATATATCCAAACTGAATGTCTACTGGGAAAAGACAAAGAAAAGCTACATGTCCACAGAGTTATCAAAGAAGTGGTTTGATGATTGTTTTGTTAAGGATGCCAAAGAATACTGCTGGAAGAAGAATGCAGCCTTCAAAGTGGTGCTCTTTCTAGACAATGCCCCCAGTCATGCATGATTTCTAGTAGGACGTCACCCTAACGTTGAGGTTGTGTTTCTACCACCAAATACAACCTCCAAAATACAGCCACTAGACCAAGAAATCACAGTGAATGTAAAGTTACTGTACTACAAATATGTCCATGACAAGATGAGAAAGGAAACTGATAAGCAAAAAGTGAAGGAAATTGCTGAAACTGTGAGCAGTAGCGAGGAGGAGTAGGAGGGTCCTCCCCTCGCCGCCTCCGCTGCTCCGCCTGGCTCACTCACAGCCTCCTCCTCCTGGCTCACCTACAACCCCGCCACCCCTGCTCCACCTGGTGTACCTTCAACCTCCACAATGACTGTTACTGCCTTCTGGAAAAATTATAACATTCTCCAGGCAGTCAATTTCTTTGTAAAAGCCTGGGGAAATACTACGAAAGCAACCGTTGGCCATGCCTGGTTGGCACTCCTGCCACAACTCAAGTCTGCCGAGATGAAGAGACAGCAGCCAGCAGAGCTAATGAACCAAATGTTGGAAACCGTCCGCAGTATCCCAGCCCCAGGATTTCAAGAAGTGACTCGGGAAGATTTAGAAGAACTGATGCAAGAAAATAACACAAATGACGTCGAGGATCTCCCGGAGGATGAAGAAGGTGGCGAGAAGGGTGATGCAGTGAGTGATGTAGGGGAGACCTAGCAGAGGAAAGTGACAACACAGAAGCTGTCACTCTTATTGGGTGTCTTTACCAGCCTTCAAGAGATGATCCAAGACATTGAAAGTGAATCAGGTGAAAGGGAGCAAGTGATTGGAGTTTTAGAATCTAATTCAAGAAAATACCAGAAGCAATACAACGAGCGAGTGAATGCCCGGCAGCAGTCACTCATCACTCGCTTTCTTTCATAATGCCGGCCAGCCAAAGAAGACCAACAGAGAAAGGTTGAAGTTGATGAACACATTGGGGAAATGCCCGAAAATTTTGACTTTGCGGGGTTTGTGAAGTGTTAGCGGAAGTGGGTGAACAGGGTGCGAGAGGCCAGCGTGGGGATGGGGACGGAGATGGGGCCAGGGATGTGGGCGGAGGTTCGACGCAGTAGCCTCCATGCCCCAAGCTACGGGTAAGTGTTATATTACTCAAATTCTTTATTCTGATGATTGAATAACAAGTCTTTTTATTTCAGCAAACAAAAAGTGTTACGCAGGGCTTCAAAGGGGAAAAAATGGGTGAAATTCTTGGGGCGGCAGCACCAATAAACCCTTTTTACATGTACAGCGGTCCCTCGGTTAACGAATTACCTTCCATAAGAATCTTCAATTCGGTTAACGAAAAAAAATTTGATTTACGAAATCCTTACGAAAATCACATTTTGTTTTGAACATCAGCTGATAAGCTGAGGAGGTACTCAGCCAATTCAGTGATCTCTTCTATGTTTACATTCAAACTAATCACTATCTTATAAGAATTCCAGCAATGCAAATTAAATTCACCCCGGTCACTTCTATTAAATTTTATAAGCAAAAAACAAAAACTCAATCTAAAGGACATAAATTAACAATTAAATACTTTACACCACAGGTGCCAACTGTCAAACATGTCACTGCCACCCCTCCCTCCCTACCCCCCACCTTCCCGAGAAATGTTTGGGGAAAAGGACTAGGTTTACAGGTTTAAAAATAAATAATACCTCAGACTAAAGTTAGGATAATATAATTTGCATTGCTGAAATCCTTGCAAGACAGGGAATAATTTGAATATAAACATTATATATTTTGCATAAAAGATAAAATTTTTGCTCTCCCGAATAAAATTCTTAAATTAGATCTAAAATTTGTATGTCTAATGCAAATTTTAGCTTGTTTATATTCAAATTAATCACAATCTTATAAGAATTCCAGCAATGTAAATCATATTCTGGCCGGGTAATTTCTATGAATTTTATGAGCTAAAAACAAAAATCTCAAATAGATAAACAAATTATACTTCACCAGACAGTCTGTCACCTCACCTCCCGCTCTCCCCATCTTCCCACGCTTGCTGGCTCCTTGCCTTCCCAGACAAAAGTTTGATGTTTTCTTTAGGCTTTAAGGTGTTTATTTTATATAATATCTCAGACTAAAGTTAGGATAATATAATTTGCATTGCTGAAATCCTTGCAAGACAGGGAATAATTTGAATATAAACGTCATATATTTTGCACGAGATAAAATTAATCACCTGTATCACATTACAGTAGTAATTTAAGAGCTCTAGCGTATATGTACGATATATATAGTGATTTAAGGGCGATTTAGGGGAATTTTAGGAGTGGTTCTGACTTTATGTATTTTTGGCTTTACTTTGTACAGTATATACTTTTCTGTGAGCTGGAACCAATAATCCAATATCCCATTGAAACAATGGTTTCGGTTAACGAATGACCTTCTGGAACGAATTGTGTTCGTTAACCGAGGGACCACTGTATTTTAATGTCACACAAATAACGTTTTTGCTAATAACTGCATTTTTCATGCACCTATTAGACGTTATTGGCGAGAGCTTACTGTATATATATTTTTTTTATTAAGACTTAACTACTCTGTCCTAAACATGGCATTCTTTCTCTTTTTCAACTTCAATACAAACAATAGTCACACACAAAGTACAAAAAAGCACATTTCACTAAATATTTAAAATACTTACTTTTGAAATCAACTCATTGCTGTCAATCTTGATATCAATGTTAATTGGTGTGTTTGGGAAGTGGTGAAAAGTTTCCTCCAGCAGTGGAATTCTTCGATCTTCATTGATACTGCTGAATATTAAACCTGGCATGAAGTCTATTGGGATTTGATCTTTGATTGGAGGCAGCTCGGCATAATTATACTCAGATATTGCTCCTTTTAACTCTGTGCGAATGTCGAGAACTGAGTCATGTGACACAACCACTTGGCCATCTCTGGTAAGCTGACAGTCAAGTTCAAGCATGTCTGTTCCCACATCAACAGCACTGTAACAAAGAAGTTTTTTTCTTGTAGATATGCAAGAAATATATTGAAGATCATATACCGTACCCCCAGTTGTAGCTTACTAGACAGCCGGGGGCCCAAACTAAAAATCAGCAAGACAAACCACCTTAGCATATGCATAGCACCCATCCACATAAACTGTTTGTATCAAGTTGCATAAAATTCTATGAAAAACTGTTGGACAATTTTACAAACTCATGATTACAAACACAACTTCTGACAATGGACATCCAACTTACGATGCAGACAAAGTTTATGGTTGGACAGACAAATAACTTATGAGTATGGAGAGACGGTTTGATTTCAGATAAACAGCTTTCAATATGGACAGAGTTTTTGTAAGCTTGGGGCTGAGTGAAGAATAGAAACTGAGAATTGAATCTAAATCCCTCTTTTCTAGCTAAGCTCAGCCAGGAGGCTCCAGTTAATCCACCGACCATGTTGGGGTGTCTCAAGAGTGTAAACTATTCCCTATTTGACATTGGGGGCTGATGTTACAATTGCTTAACCCTTCCCATTACAATTATCCCTTAAAAGGAGTGGATTAGAAGTAACGATTATGTCTAAAAAGTCAGTCATGTATACCCAGCCAGTACTCACACTGTGCTAGTTATGGCTGTCACCTAGATTTCAGATTCAGTTTGATATTTAGAATTTAGATTCCAACTGACAGCTCACAAACCTTCGGGAAGTAGAATGGCATCTAAATTGACTGGCTATGGGCTAATGTAGAATTTCAGGATCAGTCATCCATATTTAGCATCATGCCCTTTGCCAAGCAACTCCTTTTAGCCAACAAGAAAGTGGGGGTACTACAAGGTCTAGGCAGGCATGTACCTATAAAGAGTTCCCAACAGAGGCAGGCAAGGATGTAGACGGCAACTTCTGAAATCTCTAGTACAGTAATGTAAAAAGTAATAAATAGATAAATAAATAAATAAATAAATGTTACCTTGGAATATTATGGGAACTAAAAGCTGTAGATATCCAAAGGCCCTAGGATAATGAAGTATTAGGTTAATGAAGACATACTACACCAACCAAAATACTGTCCAGTACTTCAGCTAGGGTAAGGATCATGTTTAGTATACAGTCAACCCTTGCTTTACGCAGTCCCACTTTGCACGTTTCCACGTTTACGCGGTACCCTGCCGAACACGGAATGCTCACTTTCCGCGGTGAGTGTACCCCTTTACGCGGAGAGCGGCTGGCGGTCCTCTCGCGCTGCGCCATTTTTGGATCCAAACCTCCCGCCATCTGCCATGTTGTGTAAGTGGCGCGAGTAGGTTGCGCAGTGTATGTCTTGGTTGCGGTATCGGTGACGTCAAATGACGTAGCGGATTTATGATTGGGCAAAGCATCCTCACCTCCCTCCCTGCAAGCTGTGATTGGTTTAATGTAGTACTATGACATGCCCCGCCGCGGGAGCGTTCAAGCCCCTTGACCTACCGCGTCAGTTACACCCCTCCCGGCTACACAGTGTATATCGGTATCCATTGTTCCATAAGAATGGCTTTCACCGGACCACCACCACAAAGAAACATTTCATTACCTGGACCCAGCCACCCTAAGCCAAAGAAGACACAACGTTCCTTAAGCTACGAAATAAAATATAAGATCATACAAGAGTTGGAGAAAGGAACAAGACAGGTTGATCTCGCGCGCCGCCAGCATGGTGTTCACGAATCAACTATCAGGACAATTAAGAAGGATGTAGCCAAGATAAAGGCGCACATGAACATGACAAAGTCTACAGGTGCTTCTATGATCAAGTATTTCCACAACCAGGTGCTTCTCAAGACGGAAAAATTACTTGTGAGCTACTTGGTGCGTCAGGCGCGACGGAACATGGCGGTGGACACGGGCTCAGTTAAGGAGTACGCACGTGAACTGTATGCTGCAGTGTCATGAAAGATGGGAATTATAGAGCCCAAACCCTTTAATGCTTCCTCTGGGTGGTTACAGAGGTTTAAGAAGAGGAACAAGATCACCAACATCAACATTGGTGATGAAGAAGCTAGTGCTGACCATGTTGCGGCTAGGGAATTTCCTCCGTTTTTAAGCGAGATTATGGAGGAAGGACAGTACACCGACACCAGGTCTTTAACATGAACGAATCTGGTCTTTTTTGGAAAAAGCTACCTTCCAAGACCTTCGTTGTGAAGAATGCCAGCAAGTGTCGGGGCCGGAAGTTGCAGAAGGAGCGCATCACCGTCCTGTTTGCCACCAATGCCTCTGGTACCTGTAAGCTCAAGTTATCGATGAGCCACACAGCACGCAAGCCACACGCCTACAAGAGCATGGACATTAGGGGGCAGTGAAATTTTGCTCAAAGCTGCACTCTTCAGGCATTGTTCCTTATACATATCTAAGACTCCATGCCAAATTTGAAGCTGATATGTCGAGGTTTAGTCTGCCGCATTTTCTACTGAAATTTTTAAATTTACCTACAGTACTAGCCAAACAGCCGCTGTGGCGGTGCAATGTTCTGTTCAGTGTTTATCAACTTTTTTTTCATATCTCTTATTTCATTTAAGTTGTCTTGTTGCAGATGAGTATGGTGCTATGTCTATATTGATTATCAGCCTTTTCTCATTTCATTTCTCAATGTTGTGTTACTGTACTGTAATGTAGGGGAGACCTGGGTAAGTTGGCGCACTTGAAATTATTCAAATAGTTTCTGGTGGAGAAAAATCTAACCCAGCAGCCCATTGTGTGTGTTGGTTGTGATGGAACCAATGTAAATGTAGGATCAGAAAATGGAGTCATTCATCATCTTGAAATGTTACTTGGTCACCTGCTCCATTATTTCATATGTCAGCTTCACGGAAATGAGCTGCTTTTCCGCGCAGTTTTTTATCACTATGATGGTAAACCAAGTGGTCCTGAGCATTGGCGTGGTCCCATTGGAAAGCAGATCAAGGAGTCTTTGTCTGAGCTTCCAGTTGTTGCCTTCCAGCCAGTCAGTTTCCCTGATTTCCCTGTGTTTAATGATGAAGTGGAGAAAGATCTGTCCTGGGATCAGAAATACTCGTATAGGATTTGTAAAGGAGTTATCACAGGTGTTGTTGAAGATGACTTGGCTGCTATTGAGCCAGGTCCTCCCTGTGTGTCAAGGTGGAACACCTTATGGAGTAGAATCCTCAGGCTGTATGTAGCAACATCAAGACCCAGCCATGAGTTGAAAAGAATTGTCATTACAATAATAAAGTTCAGTGCTCCAATGTGGTTTTACATCAAGATACACCCTTACGTAACACACAGCTCAAGGAACGTATTCCAGTCCCTGCTATATATGAAACACCTGAATAGTGAGGAGGAGACGATAGTGAAGAAGGCTGTCCAGAGAAATGCATACTTCGCCCACAGAGATCAACTTCTTCTTGGTATGTGTGCAGATGAGGACATGTCTGTTAGAGAAAAAGTTGTCTCAATGATAAAAAAAATTAGAGAGGAGAATCAGCAAAAGGAAGAATGCACTGGCAGATCTGAAGAGGAGGAGGAAGATTCTGATGCTGCTGTTGACGAGAATTTGTTAAATTATACTGATGAGGAGGGTAAAGATGGAGATGGGAATGAGGATGTGCCTCCTGTAGTCAACATGAGAAAGGTGGTGACTCCGAAACTAAAGTGGCAAGCAAAAAACTATCATTCCATGATTAACTGGAGGAATGAACTCAAGACTGAGCCTCCTTACATTGCTTCTCTGTCAAATCTACAGGTTAATGACATTCTTGAGACACCATTAGTGGTGCCCAAGTGGCCAAACAGCACTCAGGCGGTCGAGAGAGGCATAAAAGTGATGACTGAAGCTTGCACTGAAGTGACGGGATACGAATCGAGAGATGGATATATTAGGCAAAGATTATTGTCTAGGAAAATGATGCCAAGGTTCCGCACAAAAAAGAATTTCAACATGAACTTGTAATGATTTTCTATACGGTGTACAGTGGGGTATGCTATAACGAATCTAATTGGTTCTAGAACCTTGTTCGTTATGGCATTCGTTCGTTATAGGATTAATCCGTTCCAGGCCCCCAAATACAACCACTTAACACTGAAAAATATAATATAAAATTGTAAAAATTGTAAAAAAGTGCATAAAGATGCATCTAAACCCCTGAAATAAAGAATATCATTAATATTTGTAATAAAAAACAATAAATTGGAAAAAAAAAAAAATTAAATAATGTTCGTTGTAGGAGTTTCGTTCGTTATAGCATTCTCAATTTTATAGGTAAAACCGTTCGTTATAGGAATATTCGTAGTAGAATCCGTTCGTTATAGCATACCCCACTGTACCTGTAAAATAACATGTGAATTAAATCGATGTCACCCATGTAAAATTTATCATTATCCTGGAAAACATTAAATGACACCTAATTTTTGGTATACACTAAAAGTTGACAAAAAGTCGTTCGCGATGCGGCAGGGTAAGTATGCATGAAATGGCATGAAATTTTGCACAGGTGTTTGTTACAGCCATACAAACGATGCCTGAAAAGTGCAGCCTGCAACTCAAATAAAAGTGTTTTTTCCCTGCCCCCTACTGTACTATAGAACCCCGAGAATCCAGAATACTGGGGAGTGGCCCCTTACCTGATTTCTGAATATAGAATTAAATGTTGCCTTCTCCTCTATGCTAACAAGTGTGTTATGAGGCAAACCTCTCATATACAAGCACATTATATATTTGTTCAGGGCTAAATCCTTCATTCTTCACTAACTTAGCATCCTCACTATGTACTGGCAGGTATAATGTTCATCACTAGCCCTTAACCCTTTGAGGACGATGATTTAACCCTTCAGGATTCAAAGGGTTAAAATGATGAATGACATATGAGTGGTGAGTCTGAGGATTTTGTGGACATCTGAAGCAGTAGGAATCTTGGGTAATTTTCCTGATACTGTAACTATAGGTTCTGGATTCTCAAGGTTATGCTGCATCTCACACAACAGAACTAAGAGGTCTGGTAACATGCAGTTCTCACTTACTGTCTGAAGGCTGATATTGTATTTTCATAATTTTCTCCGGCACCTGAAAACAAAGAATAGTGTCAAGATAAACAATTTTATATATTTTACAACAATATATAATAATAGTATAGTAATAAATAGGTAAAATATTACATACATCAACACTGCTAGTTATGTGGTTCCCATAAAAGTAAATTTGTCTGTATCTACAGTACAGTACAGTATAAGAGCCATCACACAGGATAAGAATCTGAAATAATTAGCTAGAAAAATTTACCCTAGACAATACTATTTTGAATGTATGAAAAAAAAAGTATTGTACTGTACAGCATACAGTACAGTAATCTCGATTTACACAGTCAATTGAACCCGTGGAGGTCCGCGTAAACCAAGAAAAGCATAAACGAAATAACAGAACATATGGGATTAATTGAAATAGAGACTGAGCCAACCCCCAAACTACACTATACACTTTTTCCGACACAATACCTACGTTGTAGTAAAAATAACATCTTAATTTTATGATGGTACGCACACACAATTAATATTTAAGAGAAATACAGTCACCGGTTAATGTCCACTCAAATAATGGACTCAACTCCCCCCCCCCTCTTCCTGGCTCTCCTCCCTCCCTGATAAATGTTTGGGAGAAAAGACTAGGTTTTTAGGTTTAGTAATAGATAATACCTCAGACTATGGTTAGGATATTATAATTGACATTGCTGGATTCCTTGCAAGACTGCGAATAATTTGAATATAAACGTCATATATTTTGCACAAAAGATAAAATTCTTGCTCTCTCTAATAAAATTCTTAAATTAGATCTAAAATTTGCATGTCTAATGCAAATTTTAGCTTGTTTATATTCAAATTAATCACTATCTTATATGAATTCCAGCAATGTAAATTATATTCTGGCCGGGTAATTTCTATGAATTTTATGAGCTAAAAACAAATATCTTCAGTAAATAAACAAATTATACTTCACCCAGACACAATACATTACATACGTTGTAGTAAAAATAACATCTTAATTTTATGATGGTATGCACACACAATTAATATTTAAGAGAAATATCAATAATATTAGGTTTTTTAACACTTACTTAATAGAAGAGATGGCTGTGTACATGGGGATGGGGGGTTGGTTCCGAGGCAGATGGCAGATTATTGGCCCTCACCTGTATCACTTGTATCACCTGTATCACCATCCACCAAAGAGGCTTGCAAGGCCTCTTTGTCAAACCCCTCAAAGTCCATATCCTCACTATCACTGACTTGGGCTGGCTGTGGTGGGTGAAGAACTTGGTAATGTTTTGTTGACTGGGCGACTTTGTGCGCACCCTGCCCGCGCCACTTCCCGTGTAAATGATGGAATGAACCGCGTAAATAAAAGTTGTCGGTCTGGCAAGGTGACGCGTATATGACCAA
Organism: Homarus gammarus; assembly: GCA_958450375.1. Lineage (NCBI taxonomy): Eukaryota > Metazoa > Arthropoda > Malacostraca > Decapoda > Nephropidae > Homarus > Homarus gammarus. The sequence goes on from CAUDMG010001846.1 coordinate 4,633,047, forward strand.
ACGCATAAAGCAAATCCGCGTAAATCGAGACTATATTGTACAGTAGAACGTCGATATAACATGAGATACGTTCCAAGAGAGGTCGCTTTAAACCAAATTTGCACTAGATCGAAGTGTTGTTTCAATGGAATAAATTAGTTTGGTACTTGAGAGAAACACAAAATACTAAAAAGACTCAAGAGTCTACCCAGATGTACTTCAGCCCATCTCCTCGAATAAACAAAACATTGTTTTTTGTAGTATTATGCTAAAACAAACACCCATAAATCAACACAGCTAAAATTAAGGGATGCGAAATGGTCTGTATACTAGAGATCAGCTGATGTGAGAGGGTGGTTGTGCTAGCGACGCGCTACATCCGCCTCTCGCCTGACTCGCCAAGCACTTTCAGTTTCATCTCAACTCAGTTTTTCATTACTTTATGCTGGCCCTCCCCTTGCCCCAACTGAGATTGTACCCAGATGTACCTCAGCCCATCTCCTAGAATAAACAAACACTCATAAGTCAACACAGCTAAAATTACGGGATGTGAAATGGTCTGTTTACTAGAGATCAGTTGATGTGAGAGGGTGGTCACGCTGGCACCACACACCACCCACCTCTCGTCCTACTCACCAAGCACTTTCACTTTCCTCTCAACTTATTTTTTAATTACTTTATGCTATCTAAAATAGATTTTCACGCAACTTTAGTTAGACAATTCATCCTCTGAAGATGCAGAGCCCAACTCAACCAGCTTATTATCCACATCACTGTCCAAATTGGCACCCCACACTTGAAGCACCATTTCCTCGCTGCAGTACTTCCAGCACCTTGATTTTCTGCTCCAGTGTAATTGCTTGCCTTGATTTCATGGTCTTTGGGGTAGTTAATGATGTAGTAGATGGCCTCTTGGACATAGTGTCGATGGTTGATGCACGTGGTAGGAGATAGTGTCACACAATATGTCCATTCACTAGAGCGTCAGTGCGAGAACTGAGGATGCGTGAGGGTGTAGGAGGGTGGCAGGCAGCCGTGTAGTGTGCCCAGAGATGCATCTGGCGGTAAACATTAGGCGCAAAATTTAAAATACTGTAGTGTGTATTTCCATATGATGCGCCAAAATGACTCGCTTAAAATAGGAAAGATTCGCTTTAAATTAATACATTGTCCTTAATCGTGGGTGTCGCTTTAAATAAATAACTTTAAATTGAAAATTGATGTTCTACTGTATCAAAATAAAAAAAACGTATTTGACCCTAGCTTCTGAGAGAAACCGGTCTAGGAATAGGGATATTAAATGGGAATAACACTTTAGACTATGTTCCTGCATGATAGGAAACCAATACTCATAAGGTCAAAACTAAGTTCTAGGCTAATATTTTATTTATTTATTTATTAATTTTTCATAATTTTCACCACATCAGCCATTTAGGCAGTTCTGTCCAGTGTTATTACAGGAGGAAACCACTTCGGGAAACCCGAGCTGTGTGGTAGGGTCACACTGGATAATACCCTTCTCATGTGTGTCAGGGCCAAGCAGGATTCAAACCCTTGACATACAGTATACTGGAAATACAGTACTGTATGGGATGATTTCAACGAGTCTTCTTTCAATGTTTACTATGGTCATTACTCCACTCGGAAAGTTGTCTGTTGCATGCCTTGATTCTAAAAAATTTTATTTTGAGTTTCACAAAGCTTCAGTTTTATAAGGAGACTGCATTGATGGGACATACTAGTACATAATGAAAAGCAGCCCCACAGTTAAAAACCTGAGACGACTGTTGGCACTGTAGATCTGCCAGTACAGTATAGGAAATACCAATAAACTAACCCACCACACAATATTTGGAGACTATACAGGGGTGCACTACATATATGATTTTAATAGGTATGATCCAATGAGAACTATTAATTATCAATTTTTTTTTACGACTGTTCCCTGCATTTGTTCCTGCTGAAATGAGAGATACCATATTGTACATGTAGTTCAGTAATGGTTTGCTCTTATTCACTGGCGTCAAAGAATAGCTCCAGCAACATGGTGTCCCTACTGCTGTGACTCAGATTAAGAATTTTAAAGAGAACCTTCACTTTTGTCTGACCTTATTATTAATAGACTAGTGACGTATTTCGACTCTTGAAAAAGTCCTTTTGTTGGAAGATTGTTGTCAATTCATTAAGATGCTGGTGGAGCTCTTCTGGAATTGCCTCCCAGCTTAACCCACCTGAAGTTCAACCACCCTAATGCTACCTGTAGGGGCAGGGGGCAAATCTTCAGGTGATAGTGGATCTCATTACTCACCTGAAGATCAGCCCCTCTAAGCTTAACCTATCTGAAGCTTAACCACCCCAACAGAAAATAAAGTAATGCATAATAAGGTTATTAAAGTAAAATAAAGTAGTTCTGTAGTTACAAAAATACAAAATATGCACTACAAGTTTATTAAATTTTATTATATTGGATAAAGTAAAATAATATGCACAAGTTTATCACAGTCCATAATATGGTTACAAAAGTACAATATAATGTACAATAAGTTAATTAATCACTAGTACATGTAAACTGATTATTGTACTACTGTACTGTATGCATAAAAAAATTAAAAAGCATTCAGAGAATAATGATTGGTACATATAGGTTCATAAAGTGTGGCAGCTGTGCATTGTCTTGTTCTGACCTTTATGCTTGTTCTGTTATGACATCACAAACCAGATCCACAACATTTATTGAAAGGTTAACAGTCCTGTGCATGTAACCCAGACTTTGGAGATTATAGTATCCCCTCCACTCATTAGTACAGTACTGTAAATGATGGATCCTGATCAAACCACTGCTTTTACACTATACCTGTACTCTATTGCTTGGAATATTTCCATACAGCCAGTTGCTGGTTTGGCATTAAATCAACAATGCTGAAGATCCAAACAGGTGTGTGTGTGTGTGGTGTTTGTCCCCAGAGATGTTTCAGGTAATGAGAAAAGCAAGATTCTTCTATTTCCACAGTAACCCAAGGACTGCTAAGTTGGATTGGGTTTGCTTGATAATGCCTCATACACACTTTCAGGGAGAGAGAGAAAAAAAAGACCCAAACAAAGATTAATTTCTCAGAACATTTACTTGATGGCTTACAGTTATTATGCCAATACATTCATTCCACCCATCCTTGGCGTGACACAGGATTATAGTTGTACAATAATGTATTGCTGCCAGAAAGTTCCATTTCTCTAGTCAAAATGTAGTGTTTCCATTGCAAGAATATTCTGTACTACTGTACAATAGTGTATTTATTTACTGTTAAATTTATTAAATAAATAAAAGAAAACAAATATTAAGGTGATGGTTTAATTGATCACCTACCACCACCACCAGATGTGATACCCAGACTCAGCTACACCACTTAAGACATTAGGAATTTAAACAACACTAGGTGAGAAACAAGGGCTCCCAACTCCAGGTGATTAATGAGAATTCCCAACAACATCAAATGAGAAACAAGAACCCTCTTAAACACCATGTGAGCTGAGGGACCAAGGTATCAGTGTAAACTTGTGCAAACCGGAGACCAGGATTACACCTTCTGTACCAGACAATTTACAAGACCGATTGTGATGCGACCTACAAGATTACAGGGTACTTCTATATCTGTAGTTAATTTGTATGTTCACTCCATGTTTCTTCTTTTTTTGTACTGAAAGCCTTTGTCAGTCAAGTGACCCACTAAATGTAACCTTTATCATCTGTTTATTATATATTTTTGCCATTTGGTTGTCATGTTCTCAATAAACTGTTAATTATTATTATTATCACATTCTGTAGTGACCATTCACGGAACTTTATATTGATTCTTATACAGTGGTCCCTGTTACCGAACGGTTCGATTAACGAAATTTCGGTTAACGAATTACCTCCCATAAGGATCTTCAATTCGGTTTATGAAAAAAACTTAGATTAACGAAATCCTTACAACAAACACGTTTTGTTGTGAGCATCAGCTGATTGGCTAGTCCGCCAATACAGTAATCGGTTCTATGTTTACATTCGTTTCCAGTGGAGTAAATATCAAGAAGGTTGTGCTCTTTAATATTTTATATTTTTTTATATTAAAATAATTAGTCATTTAAAATTTAGTAAACATAATAATAATATATGCAGTACAGGAAACTAGTTCTTTGTCCGCCCATCAGCCGCTTAACTCACCCGCCAAAGCGTCAGTTTAACTTTGTTTACAGTGGAGGAAACATCGTGTTTGTCGCTCTCTTGATTACAGAGTATTTTTACGTTTTTACATGAAAATTATTGGTCATTCTGAAATTTAGTTATTGATAATATATAGCGCAGTGCAGTGTTGATTTAAATAAAATAATCTTTAATTACAGCTAGTGATCTTAAAATTTTATTAGTGAAATTACTGTACTGCATCAAGCATGGGTACAAAGAAATCTAAAAAGGGATCTAAATGCAAGTGAAACAGGAAATTATTAAGAAACATGAAGAAGGCATTAGAACCAATGTACTGAGTAAAGAATATGGCATGTCGGCATCAACTGTGTCTGCAATTATTGCTTCCAAGAAGCATTAAAATGCTTCTCTTCTCCCTTCTCCTCCACCCCCACTTCCTTCTCTTCTCCTCCTCCACCTCCCACTACAAATTCACATCAGCATCATCAACCAAGAGCCTTCTACATACACACCTCACAGTAAGTGTACTTTACTGCATTTTTTTTTACTTTGTATGTAATTTTCGGTGAGCTGGAACCAATTACCAAAAATCCCATTGAAACAATGGTTTTGGTTAACGAACGACCCTCTGGAACGAATTGAGTTCGTTAACCGAGGGACCACTGTGTGTGTGTGTGTGTGTGCGCGTGTGCTTGGACTTACGTCCATCGGTACTTACGACCTGCTCTGACCTTACGACCGTCGGGACTTACGACCGCCGCAGTTGTGACCAAATTTTATTTTTTTTTCAAATGACGCGCACATTTTCTATACCGAAACGTTTCCAGTTAATGTAGTCTTCATGTATAATTAGAAAATTATGGGGGCCCCATGTGCATTCAGCTGACTACATTAAAGATAAATGCTCAGTCACACTGTATCCATTCCTCATTACAGTGACCCCTCGTTTAACGAAATTTCGGTTAACGAACTGCCTTCCATAAGGATCTTCAATTCGGTTAACGAACAAAAATTCGGTTAACGAATTTCTTACGAACCGACCTCAACATGTTTTCGCTTGCACTGACCGGGCAACCAGCTTTAGTATCAGTCCGCCAATACATTAATCGGTTCTAGGGCTTAAATTCCTTACTATTTTAGTAAATATCAAGAAGTTTATACTATTCAATAATTTTAAAAGTTTAATATTCAATTTTTTAGTCATTTTAACAATTATTGAACATAATTGAAGGTAAGATGGAGGTAACATCTTGCTTGAGACTCTCTTCAACTAAACGCTTTTTTTGTGTGTTTCCAAGCAAATTATTGGTCATTTTGAAATATATTTTACATATTGACAATATATAATGCAGTGCAGTGTTGATTTAAAGAAAATAATCTTGAAATACACCAAGAGAGCTAAAATTTTATGGGTGAAATGGTGCCATGGGGTGACTTCTCTTCCACTCCAATGCCTTCTCTTCTTCCTTCTCCTCCACCCCCATTCTAATTCCCATCATCATCATCATCATCCAGGAGCCTTCTACATACACACCTCAAAGTAAGTGAACTTTTCTACCATTTTTGTTGAATTTAGGCAATTTTCGGTGAGCTGGAACCAATTACCCAAAAACCCATTGAAACAATGGTTTCGGTTAACGAACGACCTTCTGGAACGGATTGAGTTCGTTAACCGAGGGGTCACTGTATTTATTACTTTTACTGCACTGTATCCATTCCTCATTATTTATTACTTTTACTGTACTGTATTTCATTGTAGATTTTTTATTTATTTTTTTTTAATTTTGAAAAAAAAAAAATTAATTTTTTTTAATTTTTTTTTTATCTATATCGGACTTACGACCTGGATTTGGGTATATATATATATATATATATATATATATATATATATATATATATATATATATATATATTTGAACTGAACACTTTGCAGCAGAAGCAAAAAGTTGCATCAACCTTCTTGGAGTATATAGGCCAACATCTTTCATATATTTCCCCATTTGGCAATCTTAACATGTAAAAGTCTTTTGAAAAAGAGTCGACTTTCACCATTTTTTGGAAGCACATAGTTTTCACTAGATACCTTAACAGGTCCCTTTTTGCCAACTGGCCATTTTAAAACCCTTAGTATTTTTTCAGTACTATCCTCTTCCTCAGCTTGAATATGACCCACACTATCACCATCACAGTCGCACAGGTCCTTTTTTTTCCATTAATTTCTGGTGTTTTTGAAAGCACATATTTTTCCAGGGAATCTTTCATCGACATTTCGATTTCTTCTCTCATCCTTTCCTTCTGCCTTTTCTTTACACCCAAGGTATATTTTCTGTATGTCTCTATCCCGGCTGGCCATGGTATAATAAAAAAAACGAGGGCTGTGTACGATAGTAAAATAATGTATATCAACAATTTTACAAAACACAAATCACGGACAACTGGAGATTCAGAGGTTCGACAACATTGACAGGTGACCGCTGTCAACGTCCTCACTCCTCTTCGACAGAGTGCACAGTAAAGAATGACATTGTTCTCAGGCTGGGTGGTAAGATGGGGTGGCTTAATCTTACCTTTGACCTCATGTCAGCAGATTCACTGCCTAACTGTGCTGGTCACTAATCCTTCAGGTGGTCTCCTGAATCTGGGTGGTAAGGTGAAGTCAGCTCAACGTGGGGCCCGGGGTAGTCGCACCGGTTGCCATCCCCTAGGGACGGCCCTGCTGAGAAGCCATTAGGATTGGAGAGTGGTTTGAGTGATTCTGATGATGTCAATGACCCTGATTACCCACAAGGTGACAAGGAGTGAGAGTGATGTTAATGACCCTTGACACCATAGGGCCAACACCATCACACACAACATCGACCCCAAGACTAGGATGAGGCTCTACAAGCCACACTGTGTCCCAGACCACACGTCCAACATGCATCTGGTTGACAAGTCTGACAGCATGATCTCCAGTACAGATTGTGCACCTAAGACTATGAAATGGTACAAAAAACTATTCTTCCATATTTTAGACATGTCCCTTCTGAATGTGCACATTCTTCATCTAGTGAAGACAGGTAAAATACCAACACTCCGAGTTTTCATTGAATGTGGTAAGCCAGCTTTTGGTGACCAATGCATTACCTCGTCAGAGACCTGGAGGTTGTGACTGATTGCTCAACACTTCCCTTCAGTGATTCCTTCAAGTGAGGTAAAGCAGTATTCCCGGAAAAAAATTATCATGTGTGCTGTATGAGTGAAATCTGTGTCAAAGTACGCAAAGACACTCGCTATCAGTGGACTCAATGTGACGTTGCTCTTTGCCTGATTCCATGCTACCAACAATACCACACCCTTCAAAACTCTGAAGCACAGGAAAGACTTTTGTAAATAATGTAAATACTGTATATATAATTTCTCATTATTTTTGGGTATCAACATAACATGATGTGGTAGTGGCATTGTGACAGAGTATTGGTGGTAAAACTGTACCGTACAAATTAGTGCCTTAGGCCATAGAATGTCATGTGTCATCTCCTAAAAAGTGCCTCAGTGAATAACATCTACATATTTGAGCACAATAAATAGTAAAATTAGTGTAGAATTATGTAAATGTAGGTTGTTTTATGTAAGTGATGTATGAAACTCACCGCAGCATGTTAGGTTAAGTTAGACATGGATGCTGATATTTGAGAGTCGTTTTGGGTGTGTTTTACCTCCACAATATTGGTACCTGTACTTAGGGGGGGGGGGGGGGGGTGTCATATATCCAAAAGTAGTCATTTCTGCTAGGGATGAAGGTCATATTCTTGTGAAATAGTGAACAAGAAATTTATAAAAAATACATAATTTTTAAAGTAACTTCTGTGAATGGTCACTACTGACTTTTTACCATACAAGTGCCCCTCCAAGTGATCACCGGAAGATCTCTCCCCTCAAGTTAAACCCATTTGGCACTACCTGGAAGGGGGGGGGGGGGGTGCAAACCTTCTGGTGGACCTCAATACTCCTCCGAGGAATGACCCCTCCCCCAACATATCCCACCTGAAGTATAATACCCTGCACTACCTGAGGCTTCAGGTGATCTACTAACACATCAGTGAGGACCCTGAAAAAATAAAAGTTGCAGAACTTAACAGAAGTTACCCAGGTTGTTTGAAGAAAAAGTGGGGGGGGAGGGGTAGATGCCTAAACCAACAATTCCTGGTTCAAATCCAGTGCCTAGCCTCACTGGCAGGGCCAGATTCAGGAGTGGGCAGCTGCCCAGGGGCCTCCACAATCTGGGGGCCTCCACATATCAGGGCTGGTCGACTTGAAACCACATGAATGACTCCAGTCATGTCTCACATTTGTGCGCGTGTGTGTGTTGGGAATTTGTACACTATCAATAAATATGCAGTTAATTAAAAATTTCTCAATGTTCTAATTTCCTCAATATAACTGCATATGGCATCAAAATTCTCCAAAGAAGTGTTCAAATTTCAAAATTTTCCCGGGGGGTTTACAGCGGCCCCCCCCCCCTCGCTTCACCCTCCACCCCACCCTCTTGGGTAGTTATAATGAGAGGGGCCTCCACAAAGAGGCTGCCCATGGGCCTACACAGGTGTAAATCCAGCACTGCTCACTGGGGTGCCCTAATTAATCTAGCTCTATAACAAGTACCAAGTTTAATATTAACTTCATCCTCAACCCACTATGTTATAGTTAGGACTGCAGTAACATGCCTGACTATGTTCTCTTTCCTTGAATATTAGATTATTCCTCTATTCTTTTATAAAGTTATGTTACCCGGTGCTGTTGGGTAATCCCCCTGAATAGGGTTAATGGACACAATATTCTTTCTCAATTATAAACCTGTATGAACGTTTAGGGGCTGACTACTATATATCCTCAGACCGATATTTAACTCAATATTGAAGTACCGGTACAGTAGTGTATCATTCTCGACTGTTAATCATTAAAAGTTAAGGTAGCATTAGACTGGTAAGCTGAACCTACTTGTAAGAAATATCAAATAAGTTTAATCACAGACCTTGAGCACACTGTCAGAGGTGCAGCTCGATATAGAGTACCGCACTGCAGATGACTCACTTACCTCCCCGATGACTGATATGTCTACACACGAACTTCACATCTTTTTTCTTGTGTAATAACATTGGAAACTTAAACAATATGAACGAGGAAACAATATAACACCCTATTATAGCGGCAAATATCATTTCTATAACCATTTGGGCTGAAAAATTGTTTAAGCAAGACGTGTTATCTTGTCTTTGTTTACACCTGCACTGACTGCTGCTGCGGCACTGCCTCAGCTGACACACTTCCTAACCTGACACATCCATTATTAAACACAACTTTTAATGTTTAAATGGTGTCCAGTATAATTTAAGAGTGACTCTGAGTCTTATTAAATAAATTATGGTGAGAATTTTATATTGTCATGAAAATTATATAGGAAATAATGTTATCGTCTGCTGTCAGTGATGCGCATCTCGGAACTCTCTTGTGACGTCATAGAGCTCATCGCTGATTGGCCAAGAGGCATCTCGTATCTCTCTTGTGACGTCATAGCAGCTCATCGCTGATTGGCCAAGAGCGAATTGGAACGACATTTAAGGGACTTGAAAACATCCTGGTGAGTGTTGGTGCTTTATCCTCAATATTAAATGCCTCTCTTGAATATTCTCAACAAATTATAGCAGAAAGTCCCATGTAATATTTAAAGTACATAAAAAATGGTAAATATATAAGTTTTGAACCACATAAAACCCACAATCATGTCCTAATAGTCAGCACATCGTCTAACCGTACTGAGGAAACAAACCTGGCCTTAGTCTTCACCAGTGAAATTAATCTTCATTCGTATTACCTTATATAAGTGCCCACTACAGTGATTGTTTTTAAATCTTTTTCATAAGAAGTTTGTTGAATTTTAACTTATCATCTCCAGCTTCTCTGTACATGCCAGCACTCTTCCTTCTCCTCGGCCTTAACAAGCTGTCCATGAATAATGTTTGATTGTAACAGGAACGAAATATTGAAAAATAAGTAATGCTTCACTGGTTAGTTCTTGCTAAAATCCTGATATAGATAGGGATGGTTTCTGTCAATTTACCAAAGGCACCTTAAGTAATGATGTATCTTACTAACGGTACTTGAGGGAAGTACAGTAAGTTTGTATGAAAAAAGTACGAGGCATTCTAGGCGAAAACAGGACAAGTGACAAAGTGGCTTTTTTTAAAGTGATTGAGAAATCTAATTATGATAAAAACAATGTGGTTAATTTTCCCGTAAAAATTATAATTTCACCTTATCCCTGTGGTAAACCGGATGTTGCCAACCCCAAGCAACAAGTTGACATTTATAGATGGAGGTCAGTGTGTTTCTCGCCCTCTTAGTTGTTGTGTCACCCACCTGTTTCCTCTTCGTAATAATGTGTACTGATTAGGTAATGGCTTTGGCAAGATATTCGTATTTGGTAGGCTAGGTTAGGTTTCAACATTGATTTGGAAGTTGAGATTGTTAGGAGAATATTTATTTTTTTTTGGTGTATGCCTTGACAAAAAGGAGCCACAGCCATTAAACGAATATTTACTCCTTTAATGTACAATATGCTGTTTAAACTTGTGCTTTAATTATGCTTTCCATCATCAAATAATTTGTAGTGAGGGCTAGTTGATGAGTTGTGTTCCCTTGGGTAGATACCTTTGTATTTACTCTCTAAAATAATCATACAGGTATATGCTTATTAATTCACTGTATAGAGTATACAGTATATGCATACAATGCTGTGTAGCAATGCAGTATACATACTGTATATGCATGCTAATTCACCATTTTTATCGATTTACCAGCTGGGCTAGTAGAATTAAAAATTAACACCCTCTTATCATTTTTCACTAGCCCTTAAACAAGTAAGAAAAATTCCAGCACTGGGATTTACTGGGTACTGTACAGTATAGAGAGACCTCTGTTTACTTGATATTCATTGTTTATGTTTTATAATACTGTACCGTACTGTATATAGTATGGTAGTGTATATACCAGAAACAATGTGAAAGTATAATACTGGAATAAGTTCACAAGTAACATGTTGTTTTAATCTTGTTTATTTTGTTTTTACAGAAATTTTTAAGTGAATGTTGAAAATCAGTGATCGACATTAGAGTAGGTAACCTAGGGGTGAGCTTACGTAGCATTCAAGATGCGACAGCAAGCCTCCCCATATGCTGCTCTGGAAGGGCAGTATGAACTCCATGAAACCATTGGATCAGGAGGCTTTGCAAAAGTGAAGTTGGCAACCCATGTGTTAACAGGAGAGAAAGTTGCTCTCAAGATTATGGATAAAAGACAACTTGGGGTAAGTACTCTGTATATATTTTTTTAATGTAAAGTATCTACAGTAACTGGTAGTGCAGTACTGTATATCTTATTCTTAATTTGAATGCTAAAAAAAAATATTTCGATGATGCAATAGCATATAACTTCTCTACTGTATTTCCAGAATGTACAATATACATTTTTGAGATATGGAAACTTTTATCTGTTTTTTTATTATTATTAATGGCTGTTAACTGTATTTGGTCTACCATACTTTTCTTTATCTTCTTCAGGAAGATTTGCCACGCATACATTTGGAAATTGGTGCAATGAAACAGCTGGCTCACCAACATGTGTGTAAACTTTATCAGGTTCTTGAGACTGACACAAAAATATTCATGGTTCTTGAGTATTGTCCAGGAGGGGAATTATTTGATTACATAGGTAAATGCTGTTTCAGATGGTTATGACATTCTTGTTGAAACATTTTGGTTTTATTGCTATGAAATGTTATGATATACAACAATAATTTTGACTTGTACTCCCAACTCTATTTCCCATATACTGTATACAGTTGAGAGAGACCGACTAGAAGAAGATGAGGCAAGATTATTTTTTCGACAAATAACATCTGCTGTAGCGTACGTACACAACATGGGGTATGCTCATAGAGATCTTAAACCAGTAAGTACTATTTGCTGTTGTGTGTTTAAGGTGCTGAAGCAGTTTACAATATATATTTTACATTAAAGGTTAGATCTTCATATACACAGCATAAACATAGATGATCAGAATTACAGCCAGATTGAGTAAAGTATTGTACAGTACATGTATTTTAAAAGTGGAGAAATGAAAGGTTATCTTATCTATTGAACATAAGATATTGGTGATGTAATTGGAAATGGGCAAATTATTTTATTTTCTTATCACCAAATGATTAAGGCCGATAATTGGTTGATAAATTCAGTGTAACATATAGGAAAAGGACGTTCAAAATTAATACAAATTTGGATGTGTTTGCAGTATTCATTGTAAGTCTTAAAACTAATTTCTTGTTATTCTGGATGTGTTGGCCAGTCCTACATTATCTTAGCATGTCTGTATGTTCTTTAGGAAAATCTGTTATTGGATGATGACCAGCAACTTAAGTTGATTGACTTTGGGTTGTGTGCCAACCCCGCTGGTGGTTTGGACCAGCGCCTGGCAACTTGCTGTGGGTCTCCAGCATATGCTGCACCAGAACTTGTATCTGGCAGACACTACTTAGGTAACTTAAAAAGTTCTTCAGTTTATTCCCTACCCTCTCCTACTGAGTTAACCTAAATTACATCATTCAAATTATTGTGAGATTATCTTCACATTTTCCATTATATTTAGTTGAAAATTTAATTTGTAAATGAGAGATAGATATTCAGTGTTAAGGAAAGATAGTCCATCATTTATATGCCGAGGAAGAAGTTCACTGTGCATAACTCATTTGAGACTTTTCATTTTGCCAATGGACGACAAAGATGTGACAGCCTCGGTTTTAAATATTTGGGGAATGTTTGAGAGAGCCTAACCTAGCCTAACTTAAACCAACCTAATTTAACCTAGGCTAGATTAGGAGCCTAGTAAATGAACTAGGTAAAATGGCCTAACCTAACTCAACATAATTTAGGTTAGTTAGGTTATCTTAAGTAAGGTTGGGTTCGGTTAATATAGGTTAAATTAGATTGGGTTGGGTTGGTTTAGGTTAGTTTGGGAGCCCATTTCATGAACTGGACAAAATGCTGCCCAGTTCATAAATTGAGCAATTTCACAAACTGGGCACAACATATACATGGGGGAAATGATTGGCAAGGGTGTCATGAATCCGATAATGGGAGGATTTACTTTGTTAATAAACTAATAAATATTTTCAGGTTCTGAGGCAGACATCTGGAGTATGGGAGTATTATTATATGCCCTATTGTGTGGCTTTCTCCCATTTGATGATGAAAACTTAGGAGCTCTCTACAGAAAAATTCAGGTTTGATATTTGTGCATACAGTATACTATGTATACGGGTGCCTATAAAATCTGTATGCAGGTTAAAATGTTAATAACTTCAGTTCTAGAGAAGATAAAAAGAATCTGTAAAATTTAATGGAGAGGCAATTTATTCAAGTTTTAACAACTAATCTTTGGATTTTAATTTTCAACGTTTAATTTTCACCATTTTTTAAACGAGGTTTTCCCATATTGATGTATCGGAATCTGGCCAGCACGCTTGCCAGATTTGTTTCCTTTGGGGACATGTCAAATCTGTAGTTTACTCATCAAAACCTCACTCTTTAGATGATCTTTGTGCAAAGATAACTGATGTGATTGGTGCCATAACGGAAACACAACTGCAGAACGTGTTCATGGAACTTCAAAATCGTAATAAGCTTTGTATCCATAATGATGGTGGATATGTTGAAATATAAAATCCAAAGATTACAGTTGTTAAAACTTTAATAAATTGCCTCTCCATTAAATTTTACAGATTGTTTTTATCTTCTATAGAACTGAAGTTATTAGCATTTTAAACTGCATGCAGACTTTATAAGACATCCTGTAGTTATCTACTGTACCTGCTAACAAAATACCCTGTATTTTGGTTATATTACTTTTAAAAAAATCATAATTTCTTCATTAGCAAATGATTACTATAATATAAATTCTTTCTTATGCTTTTACCAATCTCTTATGTATTAATCTATACATAGGATGCAGGTTTAGCATGTACAATACAGTACCCTGTACTTAAATATATTTGTTCATTATTACGCAATATAATTTCACATTGAAATGTTAATGGGCATAGTCTGAGTGATATTAATTTTTTTTTTTTTTTTTTTTTTTTAATAAACCATTAAAAATTATACAGTGTACACCCACCTCTCGTTTTATGCAGGGGTTATTTTCTTGAAAACCACCTCTTAATTGAAAAACTTGTAAATTAAACATAATTTTCCCATAAGAATACATGTAAATGGTACAGGTTAGGGGAACCATCATATACCGCACAGGGTATGAACAGTGCTCTCACTTAACCAGGCACGCGGCCAACCTCCAACACACGCTCTCCTCTCTGAAGACGGGTGATCACATTTCATTCCATGTCCATTGCGATTGTTTTTTGTGCCCTTTTAGCTTTAGGCGCCCCAAAGGAGGCAGATGGACGTTTTCCAGACATACTCAATGGGTAAAACAGCGTTTAATACTAAAAGGGTACGTGATAAACACACAATGCAAATGAGAGCACAGAGAAAAGGTAGTGCTGGTGTCAACTGAGAAAGCGATACACTGGAAGCTTTCTGGACATCGTCACAGTTGTTGTACAGAATACTTCATTATCTTCATCATTAGTAGTAGTATTCTTTATTATTACATTATAATAATAATAATTATTATTAATATTAAAATCGTTGATGTTGATATGACTGCGACTTTATTGTTTTGAATTGAAACAGTTTATTTGGCCAGAAAAAAAACACAGATACTGAGTGGATAATAATAACAATATTAACATGCCTGAGCCAGTTGAGAACCTGAGCTCTCTTTTAGGCACCTGATATATACTGTACTATACATTTATCTCAAGGAAGTATTATGTACCATTTAGCAACATCTGGAATAGTACAATAGCATGGTGGTAATAAAAACATCTCATAATGTTACCACGATTATCACTTCAATATTTATTTATTTTATTTATTATTTTGTTTTTTTGTTTTTATAAGCATATACATAAATTACAGTGGAATTGAAAAACATAAGTATAATGGGGGAGCAGTACAACATGGGTTGCACAGTATTACGGTTGAACATGTTAAAGTTACAGTGTTCATTTTTGGTGGATATCAACGAAATATGATGCGAGAGACTCAGACAATGACGCAAACGATGTTGCTCTTTCCAGTTTATTTTCGGGACCTTCCGTAAAAACAAAACAAACATAACATGCGCATTCAAAGTGGCGCTTTATTCCACGACTAACACAAAACATAATACAACATATTCACATAAATATTGGGTAACCTAGTTTATATCTAACACCCCCTCTTAAACCAGGGTACACCTCTTATAATACCAAACTTTTTTAGTTTCTCTTTAGATACTGGTTTAGTGAACATATCAGCAATGTTATTTTCTGATGGAACATACTGCAGATTAATAATACCATCTTCTACTTCTGATCTAATAAAATGGTACTTAATATCGATATGTTTTGACCTTTGATGATGTACAGGGTTTTTAGCCAATGCAATAGCTCCCTGATTATCAGCATTCAATGTTACAGGTTCTCTATTAGAATTTTGCATATCAGTTAACAACTCTTTTAAGAAATTAGCCTCTTGCATAGCTGCTGTTAAAGCCATATATTCAGCTTCACATGAGGACAATGCTACAACATTCTGTTTCTTAGATTTCCAAGAAATCAATGGACCATCTTCAATTAACTGATAACTGTAACCTGTAATACTACGCCTGTCTTCCGATGCACCCCAATCTGAATCACAGTAACCAATCAATTTTAATGGACTTTTTGATTTCCTGAACTTTAAGTTATAATGAATTGTACCTTTAACATATTTCAAAACATGTTTAGCTAACTCAAAAAGTGCTTCAGTAGGCTTTGCCATATGTTGCGACAATTTTGAAACAATATAAGATAGATCTGGTCTTGTACCAGTCATTACATAGATCAAATTGCTGACAATTTGTCTATACAATCTAGTATCACAGTTCTTTAGAGTCACTACTAATGATTTTACTTACACTTAAATCACATGGTATTGACTTAGGGTTGCAGTCAGACATTTTAAATCTATTAAGTATTTTCTCTAAATATTTAGTTTGATATATCTTAATACCGTCATCTTCAAATTTGAACTCCATACCTAAGAACCAAGACAATTTTCCTAAATCTTTCATTTTAAATTTATTACACAGGGAAAGTTTTACATCACTAAGTATGTCACCATTACTGGCTGCAATAATTATATCGTCTACCCAGATAATAATAATTACCTTCACCTTGTTTACAATTCTAGTATACACACAGTAATCTACAAGAGATTGATGAAAACCTTCACTCAAAAGAAAATTATGTAGCATGTTGTTCCAATTTTGGCCACTTTGTTTCAAACCATATAAAGATTTCTTTAATTTACAAACAAATTATTCACCTATATTACTTTTAACATAACCTTCTGGCTGTTCTAAATAAATTTTCACAATCTATGTCAGCATTCATATAAGCAGTTTTAACATCCATTTGGTGAATTATAAGGTTGTCTTGTATTGCTTGCTGCAGTAACATCCTTATTGATGTAACACAAGCTGTTGGTGAGAAGGTTTCTTGATAGTCCACACCTTGAACTTGTGAATAGCCTTTAGCTACTTACCTAGCTTTGAATTTTTCTTCACTATCAGGGCCAAGTTTCACTGCATAGACCCATTTTCCACCAATTACTGATCTACCTTCAACTGGTGGCATGAGTTCATATGTGTTATTGTCTCTTAGAGCCTCCATTTCCTCATCCATAGCTTTATGCCACTGCATGGACTCTGGAGATGAGACTGCCTCTTGGTAGTTTCTTGGAATATCTGCAACTCTGTAGCAAAAATCAACAGAACACCTGGAAATATTGGAAAAGTCAGGTTCCATAACATAATCTTCCATATGTTTGGGTTTTTTGTCGTTGCCTCGAAGGGTATCTGTTTTTCTGTTTTTCAGTGTCTTCTGCAGCTGTCTCATTTGTAATAACTTCAGTTTCTGGGTTAGGTGCTGTATATCTTTTATATTCATGTTCAACATCTAACACCACATTTTCCTGATTAAAATTGTTACTGAATTTTACACATTTAACTCTCTTAACATCATTTATCTCTGGAAAATATACTAGATAGGCTGGACTCAATCCATCATATCCTATGAACACTCCTTGTTCACTACGAGGGTCCAACTTCTTCTTGTTCTGGACATAAGCATGGCATGGACTTCCAAATACGTGCATGTGACTCAGATTTGGCCTTTTTCCAGTGAACATTTCATAGGGAGTTTTTCCAATCCTCAGGTTGTAGCATCTGTTACGAATGTATCCTGAAGCTTTCGCAGCATAAGTCCATAGAGTCTTGGGTACCTTTGCTTCCAACAATAAGCATCTAGCCATATCAAAAATAGACCTCCAAGCTCGCTCTGCTGTACCATTTTGATGTGGTGAATATGGAGCAGAAAATTCTTGCTTTATGTGATTTGTAATCATTAGATTTTAAATTCAGTGGAGGTGAATTCACCACCATTGTCAGACCTTAGTCGTTTGACAGATCCATATGGAGCAGAATCCGCCAAGAATTTTTCTGTAGCTGCCGGAGTATCACTCTTAGATCTCAAAAATATATCATTATCATACCAGAGAAGTCATCTACAAAGGAAATGGCATACTTAAAACCTTCTCTTGCAGTAGGGTCTACAGGACCTGCTAAATCACAGTGTACAAGTTCTAAATTGGTTGTAGCTCGCTGATCAGGTTCTCTACTTCTATACTGAGACATTTTACCTGAAATGCATACATTACAACCAAAATTATTCTTATCTGTAATGTTCATACCATCAACAACATTTTCTAATTTAAGTATATCTTTCACATTACAATGACCTAAAATTTTTGCCATTCCCCAATAGTATGACTGCTGCTTTTCTGTGAGTTCACATCATTCAAATAATACAGTTTGCCATGTTTATTAATATCAAACACTGTACCATATAAGGCCTTCAATTCTGCAGAATTTGGGGTAAAATTTACTGATGCACCTTTCTGTGTGGCTGCTAAAACAGAAAATATATTTTGTTTATAGGAAGGAACACATAGAGCATTTTTGAGTAGAACTTTATGACTATTACCATTAACATCATTAATTTCAACTCTTGCATCACCTCTACCTGATACAATACCATTTTGCCTACTACCATCTGCCAATTCTATACAATGGTTAGAAGAATCAAAATTCTGATCAAATTTTACAAACTTGGATTTATCACTTATGATATGTGATGTCGCTCCACAGTCTACCAACAGGCATTGTGCATTTACATCACTACTTACATTATTATAAACAGAACTGACACTAGCTCTAAATGCAAGTGAATGGCTATCTTCTTCACTGTTAGTTACAGACTTTACTGAATTGTTTCTGCGGCATAATTTGTATCATGAGTAGGGGATTTGCAGTTATCACACCACCTATTAGGCATTGCTTCATTAGGATTATATTTGTCTTGAATTCTGCACTTTACTGAATTATTTCTGTGGCAATAATTTGTATCATGAGTAGGGGATTTGCAGTTATCACACCACCTACTAGGCATTGCTTCATTAGGATTATATTTGTCTTTAATTCTGCACTTTACTGAATTATTTCTGTGGCAATAGTTTGTATCATGAGCAGGGGATTTGCAGTTATCACACCACCTACTAGGCTTTGCTTCATTAGGATTATATTTGTCTTTACTTCTGCACTCAGATTTTCTGTGTCCTAATTTTCCACAGGAAAAGCATTTAATATTCATATTCTTTAATTTTGTATTCATTACATTATCTGCATCATCACCTTGTTGTTGTTGACACTTTTCAGTTTCTTCAAAACTTCTTAATGCTACTTTAAATTCAGAAAAACTAACAGCTGTTTCTTTCTGTGTCACAACAGTAGAAAATGCCTTATATTCTAAAGGTAATCCTTTTAATAACATTGCTACAAGTAAACTGTCACTGATGGTTTCACCTGCTAGTTTCAATGAAGCTGCTGCCGTTTCAGCCCGTATCACGTAGTCGGTAATGGCCTCTTCATTTCATTTCTTGAGTGACGTCAGTTCTGTATACAAGGCAATAATTCTTGGCTTGCAGCTGCCTAGATAATGTTCACGGAGAATCTTTAATGATTTCCTACCGTCATCTTTAGCATTTCGGATGATAAGGGAAAGACTTCTATCGTCGAGGTACTGGACTAGTTCTGCAAACACTTCAGCATTCTTCTCCGTCTCCTCTGCACCGTCTCCATCTTGATTAACGACATCGAGAAGTTTTTGAAGTCTTAAATGGCCTCAGAACTTCACTTCCCACAACTCATACTTGCTTTCATCACCATCAAACACCAACCTGTGCCTGGGCCCATAACCTGTTAAAGTTAGAGTGTTCAATTTTGGTGGATATCAACGAAATATGATGCGAGAGGCTCAGACAATGACACAAACGATGTTGCTCTTTCCAGTATATTTTCGGGACCTTCCGTAAAAACAAAACAAACATAACATGCACATTCAAAGTGGCGCTTTATTCCACGACTAACACAAAACATAATACAACATATTCACATAAATATGGGATAACCTAGTTTATATCTAACAGATCACAAGAGGACAGAGCTGTCAGGATTATGTCTAGTTGGCAAATATGTTTATCACAATGGTATTTTCTTTTCTATTTACATGATAATTTCCGATGAAACGGTTTTGACGGTACAATAAGAGCAGTTACTGTAAATATAGTAGGTATTACAATAAATAATACTTAGACAAAATTTATTTTTTTAGAGATGATTTAAAGGAAGGGAGCGTAGTCTTTACTCGGATGGGTGGGGCTAAGTTGTTCCACACCTTCACACCGTGATATTTTATGGAGGTCTGGGACTGAGAGGAGTGCATGGGGGGTGGTCTTAGTAGCTCTGGATGCCTTAAGTTGTATCTCTGATTATTCTGTAACTAGAAATAATTATTGTCGAGCAAGTGATTGATAGATTTGTAAACAAAGAGGGCACAGCAGTAGGTGTTAATATCTTCGAATTTTAACATTTTCAATTTAGCAAATTTTTCGTGTGTGTGATCTGTTTTTTTTTTCAAGTAGGTCATTGTCCGTACAACTCTCTTTTGTGCAGTAACCAGAGATTGTGTTTTTGAAGAGCCAGAGGCCCCCCATAGTGTGTGACAGTGAATCAGGTGTTGGTAAACAATATCATGATAGATTTCTTTCATTGCTGTGAGAGTGAGTGACTGTCGAGTGTGATACATGATACCGCACTGTTTATTGACTTTACTGTGAATGGCTTGTATGTGGTTTCTCGTCAACAATATCTCCGAGGAATTTAGTTGTTTGTTCGCATTTGAGGACTGTATTACCAAGATACAAGGGGTCCAAGTCTAGAGGTAAGTTTTTCCTTTTGTGAAAGATCATGTAGTGGGTTTTCTCAAGGTTTAAGGTCAGTTTATTACGTATTACCCAGGTCCTGACTTTAGTCAATTCAGTGTTCATAGTTCTCATCAAGGAATGGAGGTTTGAGTTGCTGGCACAGAGATTACTATCATCTGCAAATAAGTTGTATTTTATGAGTGTGCTGGCGTGGACTATGTCGTTTAAGTACAACAAAAGCAGTACTGGACTGAGAATGGAACCTTGGGGGACACATACAAGATTGGTGAGGAGTCAAATTGGTGATTATTATAGCAGACATACTGCATCCTGTTGGACAGATATGAGGTAAACCAATTGTGGGATAGGCCCCTAACGCCGTAATGTTCAAGCTTTGAAAGGAGGATGGTATGGTCGACAGTATCGAAGGCGTTAGAGAGGTCCAAGAATATTCCGACTGAACTGACTGTCATCAAAGGAATTTAAGATGTCGTTACTAAAGGATAGCAGAGCACTTTCAGTCGACCTTCTTGCTCTAAATCCAAACTGGGAGTCTGTAAAGAAGTTATTGGCATTGCAGAAGGAATTTAGTCTACTACATGCTAGCTTCTCCAGTATCTTACTCAAGGCTGGGAGGACTCATATGGGGCAGTAATTCTTGAAGAGACCTTTGTCCCCTGATTTTTCATATGCTGGGTGAACTTTAGCAATTTTCAGTTTATCCGGAAAGACACCACTAGTGAAGGAGGAGTTACAGATGTGTAGGAGAACAGGTAGTAATAAGTGGGCTACTTTCTTAATGATGCTCGTTGGTATATTGTCTTCGCCTGCTGCTGCATCTTTGGACATTTTTATGATGGCCAGTAATTTATCTGCTCAGACGGGATAAGAGCAGCTCATTTTGCTGTCTGTTTTGCAGGTAGGCTCTAAATTGCTCATGGTGATCAGGGATGCTCTCTGCAAGATTTTTGCCATCATTAATAAAATATTCTTGAAGTGGTTAGCAATGAGGGAGGGTTCCGTTACAACTGAATCATTTATCATAAAAGCTGAGTGTTCCTGTTCTGAATAGAATTTACGACATTCCAGGTTTTCTTTCTGTTTCCTGATGCTAACTGGAGCTTAATTGTATAATAGCTACGTCTGGCATTTCTAATGAGTTACTCTATTTCTGATACTTCAGTAAGCATCACTGAAAGTTATGGGTCTTTTTGCAAAATTCCTTTGGAGTTTGTGTTTTTCTTTTATCATCTTAATTTCGCTTGTGATATAAGGTTTGGAAATGGATACAGTTTTCACTGACTTAGTCTTGAGCAAGAAGCATTTATCAAAGTAAACATTGAAGATGCAAGAGAAATTGCAGCTGTTCACGTTAGGGTTGTCGGAGGCATAGACAAGATCCCAGTTAGCATTCATTAGGTTGTTTTAAAAAAGGAGCATGTTGTCGGTGCAGTAGTCTCTATATTGTATTGAGACTCTACTTGACTTTTCAGGTCTTGTGGTTTTATACATGGCAAAAACTGGGAAGTGATCTGAGATATTGTTATAAATAATTCCACTTGCAAGATTTTTAAGAGTGTTGTTAGTCCACATATGATTTATCACGGTGGCAGAGGTGGCAGTTAGTCGAGTGGGTTTGGTTTTAGTTATAACTTACAAACACCTCACCAGGCATCACACGCGACTCCACTGCCAGGCGAATACACGCGGCAAATTTAAACTGTCTTGCGCACGACATTTAAAAAATAGGTGCGCGTAAATTAGCTTTTGGTATTAATTGAACAATCGCGTTATTCCAAAAACGCTTAAATCAAATGCGCGGAAAATGCGAGTTACCTGTACTGTATTACCAGTAGAATAAGGTGGGTAGTCTGATTACCTCAGGGAGTTACGACCCTGTCTTGCCAACTGCTCCCACCCTGTGGGTTGGTGTTAGGAAGGACATCCAGCTGTAAAACTTTGCATCAACATGCCTGCTGGCAACTGGGTCACCAGAGCCATGCTCATCCCTTGGTCTTTGCTATGTTTTCTGGGTTGGCCCCCTTGGCTTGTGGTGGTAAACAGAAGTGTACATCCTGTTCTTGTGTACTGTACTCGACAACTGCCATCAATTAACCTCGGCTAACCCATGCAAGCATGTAAAATAGCTGGAAAATGTTAATGATGAGATTTTGATTCAGTTGTTGTTACAACAAATGTTCCCTTATGAGTCAATAAGATCTAACTTGTTAGATGAAACAGTTAATGTTAGTCTGTGTCCAGTTACTAGGGTGTGTCCAAGTGTTTTTTTTTTACTGGCTTGTGTAGAAGAGTTTTATGAATAATTTCTTGCCAAAGAGGCTACTGATGATAATACTGTAATAATAAAAAGAGGGCATCAAATTAAATTCATCAGAAAATTTGAAAGTTCTGGAAACGGTTGGCAAAAACTTTTTTTTTTTTTTTCCCCCAAACCCACTAGTTTTATTTTTTGTTTTGTTTTTGTTTTAACTCATAGATGGTCAAATTAATTTAACTAAGTCGTGCCCAAGCCATCAAAGATTTTCACATTCTTTTTGTTGACTAAAACAACTATAAAGGACTCGGAAAGTCATGTGGTAGCAGTGAAAAGTATACCTATAAGCTTCTTGCATGGTTTAAAGGTCCTGGGCAGTTGAGCATTGCCAGGCCTGCAATGTCAGTCAGAGGTACCAGCATCTCTGCTATCAATTCTAATTCCTTAAGTTATTTACTTATCAATACAACTATAAAATTAGTTCTATATATACATTATGTACAGTGGAACCACAAAGTTGCATGTCAGATAGAGTCCAGAAAGTTTTCACGGAAAGATATAGAAACCCCAGTGTGGAAGGCAGGAACATGACACTCCTCCCTTCATCACACACGCACCCTGCCATGTCTGTTTTTGCAACATCCACACATTTATTTATAGCCCTAAGTTGTCATGTCATATAAAATGAGTTATCCTACAATTCTGGACCCATAGGAGCTCTTAGCAAAGTCTACGGAACTGTAGCTTAACATGACGTAAATTACGTCAGTGACTAATTAGTGTATGACAAGCTTAAGACTTGGGGATTTTGAACAAATTTCATTCAAAGGTACTACTTTACTTGCTGATTAAGGATCTGGGTTCACAATTTAAAAATTTGAGTAATTTGTGTTAGTTAAAGACCTTTGAAATAATTAAAGATAATTAAAAAGTCAATTATGCTGGACTGGAGGTACTTCAGATAATGTATTCAAACAAAAGTTACTCAGGAATAATAACTGATTTGAATGCACATGACACTGTTAGTGGGGCTGCACATACACATGTCTGGGATGAACAAAATGGTCAGATTTAATTATTAAACAGTATAGATTTGTACAGTAATTGGATGTATTTTCTGGTTGGTTGATATTGAACCAAAATATCTTTTGTCTACAGGCAGGTGTTTATGAAAATCCCGAGTGGTTAAGTCCAGGAAGCCGTGACCTGCTATCATCAATGTTACAAGTAGATCCTAAGAGAAGGATCAGAGTAACACAACTCCTGGCTCATCCTTGGCTCGTTGCTGGCCAGTCACAAGCTGTGGATGCTACGTCTAGATATAAGGTATACAGCCTGTATTTATGTCCACATCTAACCAGACCTGAAAATTATTGGAATGTCCATGGTTTTCCATAAGTATTGACTTCTGTATATTTCAATAATTCTTATCTGCAAATCATGTAAAATTTTTGTCACAGAAATTTTACTTATTTCCTTCAGGTCATATATTTGTTGTTCTTTATAGGCAGATGATTGTTAAGAATTACTGGGTATGTATTTGGAAATTTAAATGGTGAAAAAATGCTGTTTAACAAATAAGAATCCTGTAGCTTGTAATCTTGATTGATTTATAAACAAAATTTAAAATTATATTGATACAAGTGAAGGAATATTGCATTTGTTAACTTGTAATATGGATTCATGCTCCTTTCTAGCCAACCATAATTCACTTAGTATAGTGTCAGCTAAAATTACTTTCTTAATCCTTTAACCTATGAACTGCCTCTTTACTTATGTAAGATAAACATACCGTATTTTTCGGCTTAATAGACGCACTTTTTATAACAAGAGTATACCTTGAAAATTACCATGCATCTTCCAGGATGCGAGTTGATAGTTGTAGTAGAGGTTTTCTTAGGGTCAACTGAAATCAGCCCCTTACAAAGACTGTTACCTCACTACAGTAATTAACAATTACAAGTATTCTCTATACAGTACTATAAAACTATTGATTTAACTAATATTGTTGATATATTGCGAAAAAATTAACAATAACCCTTGCTGCTGTGTGATTTGTTTACTAATGGCAGTGGTGTGGCAGCGCCATCTATTGAGGAATTGCTAAAGGTCGTTTGCTAGTCTCAAAGCGCAGGAATGTTTGTTTCTTTATACGTAGGCTCTCATATTTGGACACCTATTTACAGTAGGCTCACATATTTAGACACCCATTTACAGTAGGCTCTCATATTTGGATACCCATTTAGACTGTAAAACCCCACAAAATTAAATCTTCCAAATTTAAATACAACCTCGTCATCCAAGTAAAAACACACACACACAACAACATTGGCTGTCCTTATGTTTTCAACTTTATCACCACTGGTGGGTAGAGATTTTTTTTTAAATTCAGAAACATTAATTAAAATATATATGAACAGTAATTAAGTGTTGCTTTCATATTCTTATGTAGCGTAATGACGATATGTTTTCACATGTGCGCACTTACATACGCGCAGTCTCACTTTTTTGTTTACCATTATCGTTAGCTACTTCTATTGTTCCATTTATTGACGTTAAATAACATTACTTAAAACAACCATATTAATTTGTTTACATTAATTTTACTACAGCTACAACTGGGGTCTTATTTTCTTCAGTTTTATATGTAGAACCAATGAGTCACTGGTTTTGTAAACAACAAAAACAATGCCGTCTCGTCTCCTCGTGTGTTTTAATATTCTATGTATTAATGTATTGTATTGTTCATTTTGCACACATAAACAATAATTCAATCAAATATAAATTCAGAAACATTAATTAAAACATATATGAACAGTAAATAAGTGTTGCTTTCATATTCTTATGTAGAGTAAAGACGAAATGTTCTTACATGTGCGCACTTACATACGCGCAGCCTCACTTTTTTCTTTATCATTAATGGTTAGCTACTCCTATTGTTCCATTTATTAACATTAGATAACACTACTTAAAACAACCATATTAATTTTACTACAGCTACAACCAGGGTCTTAGTTTCTTCAGTTTTATAATTATGTAGAACCTATCAGTCACTGGTTTTGCAAACAGAGTTGTTTTTTTGTTGTTTTTTTTTAAATAAAGATTTTTTGTTTATTTAGACGTTGATATACATGTTTCTATTTGCTTACCTTCTACCGCTGGAAAATATTTCCCGTCGTTGTCATACCGACAAAAACAAGAGAAAGAATGTAAACACTACAGCCCCCTAGATGCGGAGGTGACCAGGTGTATAAAATGAGTGCTGTATTAAAGATTTCACCTTGTACAGGGTTTTTTTTAAATTGATGAAAATGACGACTGATAAGCAGTTCTAAGTGATGATATTCAAAGAGGTGTGTGTACTTGTGCCAAAAGGGCTGTATAATTATCAGGCAACGGTTTCACTGGTGTCAGTAGTAAGCAGCTACCAAACAGGGAGGTACTACTGCCTGGGAAGATAATGGTAGACCCTGCTGCCATATGGCATCACAAAAATTGTGACCAAGTCCCAGGTTGCTAATCTGACTTTCTCCCTCATTTACACACAATTGCAGGATCTCAATTGTTTCTCTTACTTTGACAACATAACATACATATATTGTTTCTCACTCTTGATTTTGTTTTTCATTTTTGTATTTCTTTATTGTTCTTTACTATTATTATTATTATCACATTTTTGCCCCCTCGGCACCGATGTGGGTCAGTGACCTGTGCCCAGGTGGGTTAATACCCATGTAAAAAAAAAAAAAAAAAAATAGAATTTCATTTCCAAAATCAGGGTGCGTCTTCCAAGCCAAAAAATACGGTACATTTATTGCACAATGTTTTTAAGAGTTTTAGTTGAAGTAGACCAGTGGTTCTCAACACAGTTCTTGACACCAATAGGGTTTTAAGTATCAGGTAAGAAAAATGTGAGAATTAGTAAATCACATTGAATTTTAACTCCATTCCAAGATTGCATCATCATATCTCGGAATATAGCGAGTTATTGAACATCACTTTTTCCTAGCAGTGACACTGCAAGAAAAGAATTCGGTTAGCGACCATCGTAAAACTGAGCTTTAGCCATCGCATAGTGGCAAATGGTGTTAATTCTTTAAAGTCGTAAAACTAATTGAGCTTATACTGATCCATTGTATAATGGTCATTGCCTGTAAAACAATGAAATAACTACATTGACATAAAAATAATACAGTACTAAAGAACAATGTATGTGAGTGTGTGTGAGTGAGTTAGCGAATATGCATGAGAGAATGAATGTGTGTGTGTGTGTTTGTGTGTATGTATGTAAAGGAGTGTAAGCATTTAAACTAGCTTGTCTAAAGTATACTGTACTCCATGGCCATATGAAAAATTCTAGAATGCTTAGCGTGTTTTTTCACACCGCAATTTGGAAGTACAGGTACTCCCCGACTTACGTCCACCCATACTTACGACCGCCTCAGTCGTATCAAAATGTGGTCAAATTATGTATTTTTGAGTCCCAAAGTGAGTACACAGACAAAATTTTCATCTGTAATTCACCTTAAAATGGCTGGCAAGCTTAAAAGTGAGTATTTTGTGGTGTTGAGAAGAAAAGGAGACCCAAATTTTCGATTTTCTATGTTATTTAAGCATTTCCGACTTACGACCATTTCAACTTACGACCTGGATGTTGGTCCCTAACCCCGTCGTAAGTCGGGGAGTACCTGTACAGTCTTTCCCCGACTTACGACAGGGTTAGGGACCTAAATCCAGGTCGTAAGTCGAAAATGCAAAAAATAATACAGTACAGGTTGACAACCCTTTATCCGAAATTCCAAAAACCGAAAAGCTCTGAAAACCGAAAGTTTTTTTGTGGAGCCTTTTTTTTTTTTTTTTTTAAACAGCCCACCCGGGCACAGGTCACTGACCAACATCGGGGCCTGGGGAGTGAAAATGTAATAGTAATAATAATTATAATAATAATTATAATAATGATAATACAGTAATAATAATAATTATTCATAGTAAATACAAATTTTAATAAAAAATACACAAAAATAAAATGAGAATGATAACAATAATAATAATAGCAATAATACTGTAATAATAATAATAATAATAATAATAATAATAATAATAAAGAAATACAAGAATGAAAAAAAGATCAAAAGTGAGAAACACGACCTAGACCTATGAATTATTATTATTATTATTATTATTATTATTATTATTGTTATTATTATTATATTTTAGCCCCCAGGCCCCAATGTGGGTCAGTGACCTGTGCCCGGGTGGGCTAGCCGATCCCTGTATATATATATATATATATATACTTCATTTTTAGTCCATTTAACACGCGGACTTTGAACATATAATCAACGACCTCACCAGCAAGGAATCGAACCCTCGACCTACTGGGTGTGACTAGGGAACGCTTACCGGCTAGGCCACAAGGACACTAAAAGCAGTTCTAGACTCTGTTATATTTCACACAAAGCCTGTTCATCGAGCTGATGGCGCCGTGAACCTCAATGGGAAACTGCCCGTGCCACTTATGTGGTGTCAGTAGCATTTTACCGAATCCAGCTGGTATGAAACGCGAGGTACATATATATACAGGCTTTGTGTGAAATATAACAGAGTCTAGAACTGCTTTTAGTGTCCTTGTGGCCTAGCCGGTAAGCGTTCCCTAGTCACACCCAGTAGGTCGAGGGTTCGATTCCTTGCTGGTGAGGTCGTTGATTATATATATATATATATATACACATACACACACACACACCTAGACCCCCGACTTACAACTACGTGGACTTACGACCTCCTCAGATATAGATAAAAAAAAAAAAAAAAAAAAAAAAATTTTTAAATGACACACGCACTTTCTATACCGAAACGTTTCCAGTTAATGTAGTCTCCATGTATAATTAGAAAATTATGGGGGCCCCATGTGCATTCAGCTGACTACATTAAAGGTTAAGTGCTCAGTCACACTGTATCCATTCCTTATTATTTATTACTTTCACTGTACTGTATCCATTCATCATTATTCATTACTTTTACTGTACTGTATTTCATTGTAGATGTTTTATTAATTTTTTTTTTTTTTTTTTTTTTTTTTTTTTTTTTTTTGTCGACTTCGACCTGATTGGTCCTACCCGTCGTAGTCGGGTTAGGTGTATATATATATATATATATATATATATATATATATATATATATATATATATATATATATAAACCTAACCATTCTGAAAACCAAAAAATTCCAAAAACCGAAATGCATCTGGTCCCAAGGATTTCGGATAAGGGATTGTCAACTTGTAGTACCCCGATTTACGTGGTCAATTGAACCCACAGGGTACTGCGGAAAGTGAAAACCGCGTAAAGTGAACAACAGAACATATGGGATTAATTCCAATAGAGACTGGCCCGACCCCCAAACACCACTTTTTCCGACACAATACCTATGTTGTAGTAAAAATAACATCTAAATTTTATGATGGTATGCTCACACAATTAATATTTAAGAGAAATACAGTCGCCAGGTTTATGTCCATTCAAATAATGGACTCAAATCCCCCCCCCCTCTCTTCCCAGCTCACTAGCTCCTACCTCTCTGATTAATGTTTCGGTAAAAACGCTAGATTTTAACATTTAGTAATAAGTAATACCTCAGACTAAAGTTAGGATAATATAATTGACATTTCTGGATTCCTTGCAGGTCAGGGAATATTTTGAATGTAAACTTCATATATTTTGCACAAAAGATAAAATATTTGCTTTGTGTAAACCAAATTGTTACATTAGATCTAAAATTTGTATGTCTGATGCAAAATCCATGATGTTTATATTCAAAATGATTATCATATTGTAATAATTCCAGCAATGTAAATTATATTCTGGTTGAGTAATTTGTATGAATTTTATGAGCTAAAACAAATATCTTCAGTTAATAAAAAAAAATATTCTTCACGACACTATCTGTCAATCAAAGTACCCCACCTTGCCTCCCCCCCCCCCCCCCCCCTCCTCACACTCACGCCAGCTGGGTCGGTCGGTCCTAACCCTCCCCACCTTCCCTCCCTACCAGATAAATGTGTGGGTGGAAACTCTAGATTTTAACGTTTAGTAATAAATAATACCTCAGACTAAAGTTAGAATAATATAATTGACATTTCTGGATTCCTTGCAGGTCAGGGAATATTTTGAATGTAAACTTCATGTATTTTGCACAAAAGGTAAAATATTTGCTTTGTGTAAACCAAATTATTACTTAAGATCTAAAATTTGTATGTCTAATGCAAAATCCATGATGTTTATATTCAAAATGATCCTCATATTGTAAGAATTCCAGCAATGTAAATTATATTCTGGCCGGGTAATTTGTATGAATTTTATGAGCTAAAACATATATCTTCAGTAAATAAACAAAGAAATATTCTTCAAGGACACTATCTGTCAATCAAAATACTCCGCCCTAGCTGGGTCGGTCCCTCCCTACCAGAGAAGCGATTGGGAGAAAATAGTATATTTACATCTTTAGTAATAAATAATAACTCAGACTAAAGTTAGGATAATATAATTGACATTTCTGGATTCCTTGCAGGTCAGGGAATATTTTGAATGTAAACTTCATATATTCTGCACAAAGGATAAAATATTTGCTTTGTGTAAACCAAATTATTACATTAGATCTAAAAATTTGTATGTCTAATGTAAAATCTATGATGTTTATATTCAAAATGATCATCATATTGCAAGAATTCCTGCAATGTAAATTATATTCTGGCCGGGTAATTTGTATGAATTTTATGAGCTAAATAAAAAAAAAAATTATACTTCACCGCGTATATGAGTAGATGCACCGCGGAAAGTGAAAGTCCGGTTCTGGCAAGGTACCGCATAAATGAGAAATCGCGGAAAGTGAAACCGTGTAAAGCGGGGTAATACTGTACATAGAAAATCTAAAATGAAATACAGTAGAGTAAAAGTAATCAATAATGAAGAATGAATACAGTCTTACTGTGCATTTACCTTTAATGTAGTCAGCTGAATGCACACGGGTCCCCCATAATTTTTTAATTGAACATGGGGAATACATTAACTGGATGAAGCAGAGGAGGAGACGGCTGGGTAGGTCATCAATGTTGCTTTCATCAGACAGGTTAACATACAGGGGAAACTTGCTTGTTTAAGGTATTGGATCATCTTTAGGGAGTGAAGAGGCAGCACTGGTGGGGCATGAGACAGCAATGGGGGACTTCTTAAAATATATGTCCAATTCTGCACAGTTTGCATTTTCTTTTCATTGTAAATTTCCCTCTAGCAAGCAAGTGCATCTTGGATCATTCTGTCAACTTGCAAAACGTTCAACATTTTGATCCATTTCGTCAAACATTTGCATCCCTTTATTAATAGTAGAAAATGCCTCTGCTATTTGTTTCACTGAAATGTTTTTTGGGGGTGCAGGTTCTTCTACATTTTGACTCTTCTTCCTCTTCAGTTTTCTGTGCATCCAGGTCAATAAGATCCTCGTTACTTAGCTCTTCTGCTACACTTTCAACCAACTGCTCAATATATTCATTATCAGTTTCTAACTCCAGCTGTTTACCCAACTCCACTATCTTGTTACTAATCTCAGAAATTACATCATCTTCATTAAATCTTTTGAAACTGTTCACATATCTTTTCAGGATTTTCTTATATATTCCATTCATGCACTGACCTGTAACCTCATCCCATGCCGCAGCTATGTTCTTTATACATTTCAAAATGTTGTTGTCCTTCCAAAACTCTGAGCATTTTCTCACCTTCAGTAGCAGGAACAGCCTGAGCAAAGGTCGTACGTAAATAATTCGCTTTAAAAGCAGCAACAGCACCTTGATCCATGGGTTGGATGATAGAGGTAGTGTTAGGTGGAATGTAGACTACCTTAACATCAGGGTGCAGGTCGTCCAGGTGTGGTGGGTGTCCCGGAGCATTATCCAGAATTAATAAAATCTTGAATGCAATCCTTTGTTGCAGACAATACTCCTTGGCTTGTGGAATGAAACAAGTCAGGAACCAATCCTCAAACAGTACTAGGGTCATCCATGCTTTCTTATTACTGCGATAAAACACTGCCAGTGTGTGCTTGCTGACATGTTTAAAAGCCCTGGGGTTCTCTGAATGATAGATCATGAAAGGCTTTATCTTGAAAGCAGCTACATTCCCCCAACAGAAGTGTGATTCGGTCCTTGAATGCCTTGAATCCCGGCATGGTTTTCTCCTCTTTGTGGATGTATGTCTGTTCTGGCATGCGCTTCCAGAATAAGCCAGTTTCATCCACATTAAATATTTGCTCAGGCAAATAATTTTCCTCCACGATGACACGATCTAGCTCCTCCTTAAAAGCTTCAGCAGCACCCACATCAGCACTTGCTACCTCTCCACTCACCTTTACACTATGCAAACTGTAACGGTTCTTAACCTTTGGAACCACCCATGACTTGCTGTGAAGTTTTGGTCACACTCATCTCCTGCCTGCTCCTTCAGGCTTTCGAAAAGGCTTCTTGTCTTAGCCTGTAGGGTTAGAAGGCATAAGGGTACACTCTTTTGTGTCTGATCTTCCATCCATATCACAAGTAATTTTTCCATCCTATGAATAGGACCTTGTCTTTTTTTCGTTATTATTTTTCCATTTATAGGTGCTGATCCTTTCACTATCTCACGAATTCGTTCCTTGTCCTTCAAAATTGTCGATATCGTCGAGTGAGAGAAGCCTAGGTCGCGTGAAATGGTTGCTGCCGTTTTCCATTTTCATATTGCATTATTATCTTCATTTTCGTCTCAAAAGTAATTGGCTGTCTCCTTTTCTTCTGAGCACCACCAGCACTCTCACTTCTACGCTTGCCAGTCATTCTAAAGTGAATTAGAAACTAAAATATTGTCAGTACACAGCGCGATCACTTCTGACAACAACGACAGCCAAACACCAACTGAGCGCTATACTGCGTGGATGCTGTAGCCGTGAGGCG
This sequence comes from Homarus gammarus, assembly GCA_958450375.1. NCBI lineage: Eukaryota > Metazoa > Arthropoda > Malacostraca > Decapoda > Nephropidae > Homarus > Homarus gammarus. The sequence continues at coordinate 4,665,966 of CAUDMG010001846.1, forward strand.
ACCCAGCCCACCGACACTCACGTACGGAACGGAAACGTTTCGGTCCTATAAAATATGCGCATCATTTTAAAAAAAAATTTGGTACCAACTGCTGTGGTCGTATGTCGAGTAGGTCGTAAGTCGAGGAGTAGCTGCACAGTACAGTTACAGATGTGAGATGAGCACCACCTTCTCTTTTTCCGTGTTAATGGTCCCAATGTACAGTGTAATTAAGACCCCCTTTACTGTATACAAGAGCAATTAATGAATATACAACTACAGTAAATCATGTGTCAACAGAAGGGTGCATAATGGATGATAATTTGATACGTAATTTATTTTTGCAAAGAGCCCATTATTCCAAATTATGGAGGTTTTACTGTCCTGCTTCATTAAGTCTTTATCATTAGAGGATTTGAATAAATACACGATTTGGGTCAACACCCTCAAGAATTATGTTGGGAGTTGTAGTGAAAAAGATGTTGAGAACCACTGAACTAAATGATACCAGAAAATGTTATACTAATTATATTCCCATTTTCCCACCTTCACTGCCCTTCATCAGGATCCAGAGGTGAGAGATATGTTAGGTTGCCTCCATTGTCATCTATAGTTAGTTTTCCAGCAGCATTCCCACATTTGTGGTGGTGGATAGTCTTTCTGATGTAGATTTTTTATTTTTTTTATATTTAGTGCTTTTATAATACTATGAGTTCATATCTACATTTTGTTATTGAGTTTAGTGCATGAGTGGCTTATACAAAAATCTTTTAGTATTGTCTAACTATGGTGATTGTACTGTATTAATGATAATTATTTTAACTCATAACTGCTGCTTTTACCTTTCCCAGCTATCACCTTTCTGACTTGTTATGATTAGAAATTTATTATTTATCACGGTAATTGTGCCTCTTCCTATACTTAATGTCAGTAATTATACTAAAGTCATGTGTGTAAATCATATTTTTTTTTTTTTTTTTTTTTTTTTTTTTTTTCAGTGTTTCCCCCAAGTTTCAACCCTCCTATTACACAAATATTTTTCTATTGTTCACTTAACCATATACAGTGGTCCCTCGGTTAACGAACACAATTCGTTCCAGAAGGTCGTTCGTTAACCGAAAATTTTGTTAACCGAATCCATTGTTTCAATGGGATATTGGATAATTGGTTCCAGCTCACCGAAAAATAAATACAAAGTAAAAAAAATGCAGTAAAGTACACTTACTTTGAGGTGTGTATGTAGAAGGCTTCTGGTTGATGATGATGGGAATTAGAAGTGGGGGTGGAGGAGAAGGGACAAGAGAAGGAAGTGGAGATGGAAGAGAAATCACCCCAGGCTTGATGCTCTCATTTCACCAATAAAATTTTAAGTTCACTAGGTGTAATTCAAGATTATTTTCTTTAAATCAACACTGCACTGCACTATATATTGTCAATATGTTAAATAAATTTCAGAATGACCAATAATTTTATTGTAAAAACGTAAAAATGCTCTGTGTTCAAGAGACCCACAAGCAAGATGTTTCCTCCACTGAACAGAGACACAAACTGACGCCTTGGTGGGTGAGTGAAGTGGTTGATGGGTGCACCAAAAACTAGTTCCCTGAACTGCAATTATGTTAAATAAGTGTTAAAATGACTAATAATTTTAATATAAAACTTGGAAAAATATTGAATAACACAACCTTCTTGATATTTACTCCAATGGAAATGAATATAAGCCCTAGAACCGATTACTGTATTGGTGGAGTAATCTTCCAGCTGGTGAGCAAGCCAAAACATGTTGACATGTTTTCCTATGAATATTGTTAACCGAATTGAAGATTCTTATGGAAGGTAAGTTGTTAACCGAGGGACCACTGTACAGTGGTCCCTCGATTAATGAACGGTACGATTAACGAAATTTCGGTTCACGAATTAGCTCCCATAAGGGTCTTCAATTCGGTTAACGAACAAAAGTTTGATTGACGAAATCCTAATGACAAACACGTTTTGTTGTGAGCATCAGCTGATTGGCTAGTCTGCCAATACAGTAATCTGTTCTATGTTTACATTCGTTTCCAGTGGAGTAAATATCAAGAAGGTTGTGCTCTTGAATACTTTTGCATTTTTGTATATCAAAATTATTGGTCATTCTAAAATTTAGCCATCCAAGCTCTGTCTACATAAAGTTTTTCAACTAATATTTTTGGCTTGATATATGTAACTTTATTCATTTATTGAAACTCATTTACATGCACACACTGTCCTAAGGGCAAAGCTGAACTGTACATGTAATCAGAATAATGTACAAAATGATTACTAAAATTTTTGTCTGGGTGTATATACTATAGCATGTTTACATTCAAATTAATCACTATCTTATAAGAATTCCAGCAATGTAAATTATATTCTCCCCAGTCACTTCTATGGCATTTTATAAATAAAAAACTAAAACTCAATCTAAAGGACATAAATGAACAAATAAATACTGTCAAACATGTCACTGTCACTTCCCCCCCCCCCCCCCTCCCAGCCAGGGTTTGATGGTTATACAGTAGGCTTTAAGTCTGATCTTATATAATATCACAGACTAAAGTTAGAATATAATTTGCATTGCTGGAATCCTTGCAAGACAGTGAATAATTTTATTATAAACGTCATATATTTTGCATAAGATAAAAAAAAAAAATTTAGTACATTACTTTACTACATTTTAATAATCTACAGTTTTTAAACTGTATTTTTGGGTAGATTTACATAAATTTCTTCATTACTTTTATTCATTTACATGCACACACCATACTAAAAGAAATTAACAGAAATAAATGACCCAAGTGCAAACCTGTACTGTCTAGTGTAAATTATAGCTTGTTTATATTCAAATTAATCACTATCTAACAAGAATCCCAGCAATGTCAATTATATTCTCCCAGGTCATTTCAGTGGCATTTTATGAGAAAAGCTTAGTCACTCTTAAGGACTGATAAATAAACAAACATTAGACCTTCCGCGCCAACTGTCAAACATATCACCTCACCCCCCCTCTCTCTCTCTCTCTCTCTCTCTCTCTCTCTCTCTCTCTCTCTCTCTCTCTCTCTCTCTCTCTCTCTCCAGCCAGGATTTTAGGCTTACAGTTTTTATCTTATATAATATCACAGACTGAATTTAGGAGAATATAATTTGCATTGCTGGAATCCTTGCAAGACAGTGAATAATTTGACTATAAACGTCATATATTTTGCACAAGAGATAAAAATTAATCACCTGTATCACATTGCAGTTGTGATTTAAGAGTTCTAGTGTATATATACGTATACAGTATATACTATAGTAATTTAGGGGAATTTTAGGAGTGTTTCTGACTTTATGCATTTTAGGCTATACTTTGTATGTAATTTTCTGTGCGCGAGAACCATTTACCCAATATTCCATTGAAATAATGGATTCGGTTAATGAACGACTCTGTGGAACGAATTGTGTTCATTAACCGAGGGTCCACTGTATTTCATCAATTCTAGAGCTTTTTATTTTTCAGTTTCAATACCATTAAGACTCCTCCCTTACGTTTATTACCATTTGAAACAAATTTAGATGAGCAACAAATATTCCTCACCATAAGAATTTCCTGTGATAAATAACTCTTCTGATTCTTCATGTTACAGGGTGTCTACTGATATGGAAAACCTGGAAAAAGCAGGGCCTTTTATTTGGGACTGGAAAAGCCAGGGAATTTTACAAATAAACCTGAAATTTTGTGTGACTTCAATTCAACTTCAAACTATTGTTATTTTGACAGCAATTGAACCATAAATTAATGATGTACTGTATAATAGCAAAGTAATTACACTTTTATGAAAAAATTTCAGTAAATAGTCCATTACAATAACAATTGTTTGTGTAACTATCATATTTCATGTTGGTGATCAAATAACCAAGTATTAGAGGTATACCTACTAATTCTGTTGTGAGTATTGTTAAGAGATGAATCGTTCTTATGATTAAGTGACTTTATTTAAGTGGATTATTTCACATATTAATTATGAGTCATATAGGCGTATCTGGAGTGCGATTGTTCTGTTTTTGCCGGATTTCCGACGTTTGGAACGTCTAGGTCAACCCACATAAATCACACAAATTCGAGGAGAAAAATATGGAGGGGGGATTGTCAAGGAATTTGCCAATGTTATTATTAGGCTTGGTGTGGGTCGCGAAAGGGTCTGAAATTTCTTGATTATCATCTTTAAATTTCTCAATAGTATATGCATATTATTGAAAACCTCTAATTTTGTTATTCTTTCGTAATAAATACCAAATTAATGTAGCTGGAATTTTTCAAATTTACACCTGGAAAAGCCAGGGATTTTTATTTTGTCTGGCTAGTGGACACCCTGTGTTACTTCTATTCTTAAAATTGTTATGTGCTATTATGCTTGCTTTTGCTGGCCATATTTACACTGTAGTACTACATGTTGGTCTTTCACATGTTCTCACCTCATCACTATCCTTGTATGCATTACTGAACTATTTTCTGTTTTGATTGCCTTCCTGTGACTTTGCCTTTCTGTGTGCAACCTTAATTTTCTGCATGTGTATGTTTACTGAGACAACTGCTCTGCTATACACATATTCCTCTTTTGTGATACAAGTAAGTAGTGATTACTGCACTTGGCAGCCAAATTGCTATGTAGAATTTTTTAGAGGTATTTGAAGTGTTCCAGTAAAATTATACAGGGTGATTCAGCAAAGGGTACATTAAATTGGAGGATGAAATCCATGGATAATTCTAAATCACAATGTCTATGATAAAATGCCAGATTCTGCATAGTTTCCATGTTACAATACATTTAAGATGTTATATTAATGAGAGTGAATTTGAAGTGACACCCCTGTAGGCTTTTGTAATAATTTATTCACATACCTCTACAGTGTGACCCCTCTTTGTTACAACCGAAAGTAAATTTTTAAAGTTGTGCCTTTTTGCCTCGATGCAGGCCTGTACACATCGTACCATTGATTGTCTGACACGTTCCTGATTGCCTGGACTATGTTTAATTTGCTCGCACCTGTCATGAACACGTGGGCATATGCAAAATCTGACATTTTACCATCGAGTCATTGTGGTTTAGAATTATCCAAGGATTTCATCCTCCAATTTAATGTACTCTTTGCTGAATTACCCTGTATGATGCTGTATTTTAGGGTGCATGAAGTGTTTAGGGAGGAGCATGTGTGAGGTGACATGTTTCAAGGAAATTAAGGCTCGTGTAGATAGATGGCTAGATGCAAAGTAGGTTTCACCAGTTTATAGGCTTATTTGTGTGATGTTCATATCTCCTGTATCTCTCTTGCTCTGATCCAAAATTAAATATTTTTGTTGATTGTGATCAATATTTTTGCCATACTTCATTTTATGCCATAGTAATGTGAGCTAACTGATGTTGAATTTAGGATTAGATGATTGTAAACTCACCTGTAGTTTTCAGAGTTGCATTAACTAGAATTGGTCAAGTAGTACAGTACTTAATATCATTATACAATGTTAGAGACTGTTTTGTAATTTATCTATTGAAGGTAAAGTATACTGTAATGTTCTTTATCCAAAGTGATGTACTTTTTACAAAATCTTTAAATTTAGCAAAAAAAAATATATATATATATATATATATATATATATGTTTAGGTCATCAACTTTTATTTTGGGGGCAGTGCATGTGCAAAGCCTGCTGGTTTAAACCTTTTTATTGAATTATGTATACCATAATTCATTACTCTCTGAATTCCTTTAAATTTGCTTAGGTGAGGGTACTGTTGTAGGGTAGATAAAAATTATAACAGCAGGATACAGTAATGGTTTTTGAGATATAATTATTGAAGAGATGCTTCAGTACAAGTGTACTCTATGTCATTATTTGTGTCTACATAAATTTAGCTTGACAATTATTAACATGTTTGCAATTGAGAGTTAAGTAGGGGTTCTTAGAATAAGTTTGAATCCACATACTGTACATGCTCTTTTTTTTTGCATTTAGACATACGGTGTAGATGAAGATGTGATCACAGAGGTTGCAGTGCATCAGGGGAAGTCTAGAGTAGCCGTGCGGCAAGCAGTATGCCGTTGGTCTTATGATTATCTCACGGCTACTTACTTCTTATTGGTCTCACAGAAGATGAAAGGAAAGTCACCAAGACTCATCCCTAAAGTAACACCTCTTGGGGAGATACCGGTATGTTATTGTGCTTGCAATTTATATCAATAGTTTCACAATTTTTTGTGAAATGAAGTACAATAATGGTATCCTCTAATTGATTGTTTCCTTACTTTTGGTACAGCTATTGTACTGTTATTTAGGACAGATGAAGCCGAGTGATCTGGGAATTTTCCACAATGTTACATTGGGTCTATCACTATTAATACAGTGGAACTATCACACTTAATAATGGAAACATTCTTTTTTGGTTTTTGACAGTTCTTCTCTCGCACATTTTATTAAATGCTTTCGACACCAATATTTACAGATGTACACTTACAAGCCACACAGACTGGTAGCCTCAAAATTCCTAACCGGCAATTTTGCTGGGTCCATCCCTTTCCCACCTCCTGAAATACACCAACCAGGTAATTAATCGGTGGTCAGCCAAGGTGTAAAGTCAGCGCTTACTCCAAAACTCAGTAGCACACACACACACACACACTGACACATTTTCTTTCATTCTGTTGAAAAAGATGTGTTTTGGATGGGTACTGTACAAATATCTTATCATTATTTACAGTCACAGAGAACTCCAGCACGATGTCTAATAGAACAATTAAATCAAGAAAAACATAACTCATCAAATCACACAGACTCAACATACAACAGCCTGGCCAACTCTCCTCGAGGACTACACACATCACTGGAGGGTGGACTCAATGATATAGATCTTCTCTCTATATGTAAAGCTACACCCATTGACCACATAGTCAACAAAGTAGTTGGTGAGATATTAACTTTGATGTATTTTGGCTGTGTATAATACTTTGTGCTCAAGTCTCATTTTAGAATTGAATTGGGTTGTTAAGCTAACTGCAAACATTAGTAACGATTTACCACTTTTTACATACTGGTACAGGTCGAATTTCCCCATGTAAGGAAAGCGACCCAGAGCTACTGATCACACCACTAATATCACCCAAAAAACGACGTCCACCATCTATCAGTGATGAGGAGAAGGAGAATTTTGCCCAACCTAGAATACCAACACCAGGGCATAAATCTCGCAAGAAAGCCACTCCGACCACACCCTGTAAGATATTGGTGGACTCCACTGGTTAAAAAAATTTGCTTGCTGTTCTGTGATATGACTGATTAATGTTTTATAAGATGAGGCATTTGTGTTGATTTGTAGCATTTATTTGTCATACTCCTGTGAAAGAAGAAAAGTTTTACCTGAAGTGGTTAACTTTTTCTGTTTAAAACTAACATTGTTTATATTATTATTATCATCATCTTCACTGTTTAATATATCTACTGTATTTCCTTATTTTTACAACCTTGATGTTTCAATTACTGTATTACACTCTTTATTTCACACACGCATGTTAAATCAAATCACAGCTCTACTCATTTTTATATGCATATGCTTCAACAGGTCTGAGAAAGTCCTGCCAGTACCAGTTATATATACAGTACTGTACTGTATTCCACTTATACTGTAGCTACTCTCAAAACTATATGATGACTATCATTACAATAATTATGTTAAGAAAATACAAATAATCAATGGTATCGGACAGCAACAAACCAGCAGATTGTAGCAGGCTATCAATGATGCCCTTATGTACAGTAGTCGGTATAAATATATTTGGAATTGTCAGCCAATTATATTTTGGGATTTCCTAGGATTTAATCCCATAAACTTAGTATCAGCCATGCATGAGGCACCTGGTCCAGTTTTGATATGTAAAATAGGGTTTCACAATCTTTTTTTCCAATTTCTAATTCAATGTACAAAATTTGATAGGTCAATTCTACAATATACACTTAATAATGTTTTTGTTTTTTCTCCTCAGTACCTGGAAAGCTATCGCCATCCAGATCTGTAGACAGTGGATTAAATGAATTTTCAACACCGTTAAAATCTAGGTACGAATTGATTACTGTATACTGCACTGTACTACTATACAGGTACTCCCCGACTTAGGACGGGGTTAGGGATCAACATCCAGGTCGTAAGTCAGAAATGCTTAAATAACACATGGAAAATTGAAAATTTGGGTCTCTTTTTCTTCTCAACACCACAAAACACTCACTTTTAAGCTTGCCAGCCATTTTAAAGTGAATTACAGATTAAAATTTTGTCTGTGTCCTCACTTTGGGACTAAAAAATACATAATTCGACCACATTTTGGTACGACTGAGGCAGGTAGTAAGTGCAGGTGGACGTAAGTCAGGGAGTACCTGTATTACTCAGCAACACTAACTACAACCCAATCTGTTTTCAGTGGAGCATTTATGATAATTTAAGTTAACCATGCATTACATTCTAAATGTAGGAATAATATATTGTACATCATATTGGTATTAATAGTTTTATATGAGTTCTGTAACAAGTTAGAAAATAAATTAAGTTATAGAATATGATACAAAATAAGTTGCAAGGGTGGAGGGGTTTATTTACTTATATTTTATTTTTCAGATATTTAATACCGAATAATGACGATTGGGGCTGGACACAGGACCGTACCCCACGATCTTCAAGAAAAGTTTTTGGCAGTATTGAAAAACGTTTAGACAAGATGAGAAATATGCTTACACCTCGCAGAAAACTGAATTCAGATTCTGGGCCATTGATTGTAGAAAGCAAGGTAGGTAAAGGGCTTGGAAAGTCAGATTATACTTTTCTAGCTTCATTGTTTAACTCTTTCAGTCCTCCCACATGCCTTCTCTATTCAGTAACACACGTGTTGATGTTTCCTGCTGTTTCAAACAATCAGGAGCAGCCATATAAATCACCCATACTACAAAAACCATAGTGGAAAGAGGTTTGTTGGAATGTACATTTGGCAGCCTTGAGTAAAATTCATGTCTGGTAAAGAAAAACTTATATTTGTGACAATGACAATATGGGGGGAAAACAGTTATGAAGGAAAGTTGTGATACTGTATAAAGGAATATGATGAGATTTATTAAACATCCTGCAATAGCCCACATCTAACAGTCCTTAGAGCAGTGATTTTCAACCTTTTTCATCTCACAGCGCAGTTAGCCAGGCACTAAAATGGTCGAGGCACACCATCAGTATTTGAGGATAGATATGATCGGCGGATCTACACTACAGAATTAAGGAGAGAATTTAAAACTGCCATATGAGCTTTTAATGAACACATTTGTTTATTTATTGCATCATTGAAAAAAGGGAGTTTAATGCGCTCCATAAAAGTACCAGTAATGTCAAAACGTATCCAAATGCTATTTAAACTCCCGCGGCACACCTACGGATGCTTTGCGGCACACCTACGGATGCTTCGCGGCACACCTACAGATGTTCCGCGGCACACCTACGGATGCTTCGCAGCACACTGGTTGAAAATCGCTGCCTTAGAGGTTAACCATCCCACAGATTGCCACTTTAAATTTAATGTAAAGTTTTATGTCGAGTCTTAGGTTCATTATTTATTCATATCTATTTATTCTCTGACTGAGAAAGTTGTTCATGTTTTGTTTCAGAACTTGTACAATGTAAGCACGACAGGAAGTAGAAATCCTGACCAGGTTCTGCATGACCTCCGGCGGGCACTCCAAAATAAGGGCATCCTCTGTAACCAAAAGGGGTAAGTACCTAAACTAAGCATCACTGGTTCCTCATGATGCCTACTTGTGTGTGATTTATAACAAATGAACACATTAGATATAATTTTAAAAACTTAATTTCCCTCTTTATTAGAATCTGTGTCCAATGCTATAATAGAAGGAACCACGAGGATTTTATTTAAATCCATTCTAATAAAATCTATTACGTCACTGTATAATGTGTGTGGCTCCATCATTTCTGCAGTCTCTCTCTGCCATAATTGTACTCTTTTGCCCTCCTCGAAACAAGTGTGAAGGTGAGTGAATTAAAGTATTCTCATACATCTTACTATTTCTGCCTTCAGGTATACATTGCGTGGCAAGGTCCGTGATGACGTAGGAGGTGCTAAACTAAGCTTTGAGTTGGAGGTGTGTCGCGTGCCACGGCTTGATGTTGTGGGCATCAGGCGTAAGAGACTGAAGGGGGATGCTTGGATCTACAAACGAGTGTGTGAGGAGATCCTTCGCCTTGCTCAGAGTTCTTCTTCAAACAACACACCTACCTCCACCAACACACCTGTGAATGTTTCAACTGGTGCTGAACAAACAAATGTGTCAGTATAATGTATATGGTGTTATAAATACACTTAATTTGGGGATAATCATGTACAGTTTTAATATCAGGAGTGGGAAGTAATATATTTTTTAGAAATCTACATTAAAATGTAATATGAATTATTGACTGCTAATCTATTTTTCTCTTGTCTCAAAAAATCGAAGAAACTAAGAGTGCCCCACACTCTTAGTTTCTTCGATTTTTTTACTTAACCCCTTTACTATGGAGATGTCACCTTTAATGTTTTATTTGGTTAATACCAGACATTTTTATTCAGCTTAGAGAAACTCGCCACTCACAAAGGGTATAAAGTGTCTCCATGAACCCCTTCACTACTGGGATGCCACTTTTAATATCGATTTGGCAAACGCCAGATGATTTTATTCAGCAGAAAGACCCCTGTAAACAAGCTAATAAATTATCTTAACTAACCTCTTCTTTATGGAAATGACACTTTTTTTATATTTTATTTAGAACAAAATTGTAATGCTTGACAAAAATGTGACATGGTACAAAAATACATAAAAATGGAATATTAAAACCACATTAACTTTCATGAGGTTTACAGCCAATCATTTCTCTCTAAATGATGTTGTGTATGTGAAAACCATCACTTCTTGGTAATGTTTTTTTGTTTTGTTTATTATTATTATTATTATTGAAATGTACCATTGGGTAGTAAATTGGCTGTAAACACTACTTGTGGTGATACCCTAACCTTGCCAAAATTTAAAGACACCAGTAGGGTATTACTTTATAGCTAACTAGAAATAAATACTGGAATAATTTTCCCTGCTGCCTTAACCCTGCTAGAAGTCATGTGGTAGTTAAAGTAATGAAAGTTTTTGTGCATTGGCATCAATGTCAAGTTAGTCTTATGGCAGGGCAGGGTAAGGGAAAGGATATTCCTGTATTTGTTATCCAAATTTTGTGAAATATAATACTTCTCAGGAAGTTAAAAGTCACTTCAAGATTAGATCTGGAAGGTTTAATTATTTGAGGGTATTTTTGCAGGGTTGTTTGATTTAAATAAAGTATTTAAATCACAGTTTGTTTTTTGTATGTTGAATTAAACAATTCCTTTTATACTGTATTGTAATAAATGAATCAGCTAGACAGTATTTTATGCCTTTATCACAGTAGCCTACACAAATAAACAACAAACCTCCACATTTATCACAACAGAAATTACAATACCCCTGTATAAGTTTTATAACAAACATCCAACACAAGTTTAAGATAAGTAACATCACTTTGCTAACCTTACATATTTTATTGTAGTGCAGTACTATACCTCTACTTCAAACACATAGGGGTTGTAGTTAAGCTCTAGGCTTCTTCATTGTTGCAAATATAAAAACAAAACAAAACCAGTTAATTCACAACACTTTGGGATACAACATGACATTTAATATTTATAAAATTGAAATTCTAACACCTTAAAAAGAAAGACAAGTTTTGCTGCTTTTTCTGTCCCAAGATAGTTCCCCCCCCCCCCCCCCTTTTTTGTAGTTTAACAAATTTATTGACAAAGCTTGGAGTATAGTTTGCCCAATCTGAGTAATTCAGTTAGGTCTTGACACTGAGGGTGGTATCACTTCTCACTGCCACAAAGGTTCATACACAAAGAAATAGGATCATATTCATCAACAAATTTCCCCAATTTTTTTCAAAAATTAAAAAAAAAAAACCTAAAATTTTCCTTTTTTTTTCAGAAAATTTCAATTTTTCAAAAATTGGAAAAATAAAAAAAAAAAATTAAAACAAAATTCAATTATTTCCCCAGAATTTCAAAAAAAATCCTAAAATTTTAAAAAATAAATAAAAAAATTGTCAAAATATTTCCCACAAATTGTCAAAAATTTAAAAAAAAAAAATCTCCAATATTTTCCAAAAATTTCCTTAAATATCCAAAATATCCTGGCCCACGCTAGCCCTAGAAGACGGTAGGATTCCGTCCCAGAATAGGGTTGGATTCTGGTCTCAGAAGATTGTAGGATTCTGGGCCCGGAAATGGTAGGCGTCCGCCCCAGAATGAGGTTATGATTCCGCCCTAGAAGACGGTAGGATTCCGTCCCAGAATAGGGTACGATTCTGGCCCAGAAATTGGTAGGATTCCGCCCCAGAATAGGGACGTTAAATTTACGTAAAATATCAATAATTGTTCAAAAACTAGAATAACGCTGTTAAATTTACGTAAAATATCAATATAATTGTTTAAGAACTAGAATAATGACAATAAATTTATGTAAATACTGTATCAATAATTGTATAAGAACTAGAATAATGACGATAAATTTACGCAAAATATCAATATTTGTATTAGAACTAGAATAATGACGATAAATTTACGTAAAATATCAATATAATTGTTTAAGAACTAGAATAATGACAATAAATTTATGTAAATACTGTATCAATAATTGTATAAGAACTAGAATAGTGACGATAAATTTACGTAAAATATCAATACTTAATTGTTTAAGAACTAGAATAATGATAATTTACATAAAATATCAATACAGTGGTCCCTCGGTTAACGAAATTTCGGTCAATTAACTGCCTCCCATAAGATTCTTAAATTCGGTTAACGAACAAAAATTCGGTTAACGAATTTCTTACAAACCGACCTCAACATGTTTTCGCTTGCACTGGCCGGTCAACCAGCTTTAGTATTAGTCCGCCAATACATTAATCGGTTCTAGGGCTTAAATTCCTTACTATTTTAGTAAATATCAAGAAAATTATACTATTCAATAATTTTAAAAGTTTAATATTCAATTTTTTAGTCATTCTAACAATTATTGAACATAACTGAAGGTAAAGTGACTAGTTTAATGCGCTGCATCCAGCCTCTTAACACAGCAAACAGGCGTTAGTCTCTCTCTGTTTTCACTGGAGGAAACATCTTGCTTGAGACTCTCTTCAACTAAATGCTTTTTTCTGTGTTTCCAAGCAAATTATTGGTCATTTTGAAATATATTTTACATATTGACAATATAAAATGCAGTGCAGTGTTGATTTAAAGAAAATAATCTTGAAATACACCAAGAGAACTAAAATTTTATGGGTGAAATGGTGCCATGGGGTGACTGCTCTTCCACCCCAATGCCTTCTCTTCTTCCTTCTCCTCCACCCCCATTCTAATTCCCATCATCACCATCATCATCCAGGAGCCTTCTACATACACACCTCAAAGTAAGTGAACTTTCCTACCATTTTTGTTGAATTTAGGCAATTTTCGGTGAGCTGGAACCAATTACCCAAAAACCCATTGAAACAATGGTTTCGGTTAGCGAAGAACCTGCTGGAACGGATTGTGTTCGTTAACCGAGGACCACTGTAATTGTATAAGAACAAGAATAATGACGATAAATTTACATAAAATTTCAATAATTGTTTGGAACTAGAATAATGACGATAAATTTACGTAAAATATCAATAATTGTTTAAGAACTAGATTAATGACGTTAAATTTACGTAAATTATCAATAATTGTTTAAAAATTAGAATAATGACGTTAAATTTACGTAAAATAAAAATAATTGTATAAGAACTAGAATAATGACGCTAAATTTACGTAAAATATAAATAATTGTATAAGAACTAGAATAATGACGTTAAATTTACATAAAATATAAATAAATTGTATAATAACTAGAATAATGACATTATATTTACGTAAAATACCAATAATTGTTTAAGAACTAGAATAATGACATTATATTTACATAAAATATAAATAAATTGTATAATAACTAGAATAATGACATTATATTTACATAAAATATCAATAATTGTTTAAGAACTAGAATAAGGACATTAAATTTACGTAAAATTTCAATAATTGTATAAGAACTAGAATATTGACGATAAATTTACGTAAAATATCAATAATTGTATAAGAAATGGTATAATGACGTTAAAATTACGTAAAATATCAATACAGTCATGCGCCGCGCTTGTAGAACAAATGTTAATCAAAACCTCCCCCAACAACACAATTGGTTGCATTTATAAAGTTCTTTGCAAGGAATGTAATATGTTTTGCTTAGGCCAGACAGGTAAAGATCTTGCAACTAGAATTAAACAACACAAATACAGTGTTAGGACAGGCCAGGAATCTAATGCTCTGTTTGTTCATTTGAGGGATAACAAGCATTGCATTGACTGGGATGCCTCCTCCTCAATATTACCTTGTAATTCAATTGATAGTAGGAACATCATAGAATCTAGTCTTATTAAACATACCGAAGCATTCAACATGAATTTGAGTAACGGCATGTACAAGCTGGACAATTTTGTAATTAAGAAGATTTGTAACCAGGTGAGAAGGTCGGGTCACCAGACCATCTGACCTGACACCAACCGTTGTGTGCTATTTAAAGATTAGTAGGGTCATTACCTAATACCTGACCATTGTGGACCTGGTCTCACCCTCCTCTGTATATATACACCTTGGTTTGTATTTCTCTTTTGTTTCTGTATTCCGCTCAGTTTTTATTTCCTTATTTATTTCACACTTCAGATTATCCCTGACATAGATTGCTACTCCGCCTATCGGTATGGAATAATTGGTAACCTGCAATTTGGTATTCGACAGGTAACTCATGTGAGTCTAGGTTGATCCATGTTTCAGTGAATGCAATTATATCGATTTTTTCGGTACATACCAAGGCCCTAATATCATCCATTTTGTTTCTCATACTTCTACTGTTCGCATAGTATACATTTAAGTTAGTCGTGTTCTGAGTCCTCCCCTTACCACGTTTAGTTTTAAACTCCCAGTCTAATTTAGTTTTGTCATCATTCCTAACACTATTTCCCTGTAGTCTTTCACTTTGTTTACCCGCTCCCACTGCAGTCTCCTCCACCCCCGTGCCCATATGTTCTCCTAGCAGTTTAAAGACTTCGATATCTTTTGAACTGCCCCTACTGTTTGTATAGTATACATTTAAACCTACTCTTCCCTGGTCCTGTTTTACCCCTTGTCCTGAGCAACTAATTTTACTTCCCAGGACCTGCTTGTTTTTTGACTCCCACTTTCCCCGACCCCTCTCTACTGGCGAAACCCCCCCCCCCCCCCCTTCGGAGTGACAATTTCACGCTCCAGGGATGCAGACAACGTCTTTACCCCCTCACGAGACAAGTGTACTCCGTCGCGACAGTACAGGTAGTCGTTGCCATAGAATCGTTGCCAGCTATCAATGAATGTCCAACCATTGTCTGCACAATGTTTTCCCAGTCGGCAATTTATAGCAATTGCCCTGGACAGCCATTCACGACCAACCCCTCTTCTAGGCAAGACACCACATACTATCGGGATCCCTCCCCTATCTCTAATCTTCCCCAGCGCCTCCCTATACCTCTTGAAAAGTTCCTCACTCCTAACCTTACCTACGTCGTTTCCTCCCACACTAAGACACACTACTGGATTGGTACCCTCCCCTGACAAAACCCTGTCTAACCTCTCGGCTACATGCCCTATCCCAGCCCCAGGAAAACACACCCTAGTCCTACGTTTCCTATCTCTCGCACAAAAAGCCCTATCCATAAACCTCACCTGGCTGTCCCCAACTACCACTTTCCTTTCATTAGTGTTTTGTGTGTGTGTGTGTGATCTCCTTATACGTATTTATTAAGATGATGATAAATGAAGGTGGAGGAGGTGGTGTGTGGACTGCCTCTCCTCCCTCCACCTATCATGAGTTACGCGTTTATGATCATTTTCGTGTTTTATTTATTGATTTTATTTTATTTATTTGTTTTCGTCTTCGTTAAAATCTGCTACAAAGTAATTTAAATCTCGCATAGTAACGGTAATATATGAGTGATAAGATAATTATTGAATTGTTGTTTAAGTACCGTAAAGAGTCGTTCCAGTGCTTGTTTGATAGTTTTTTTTTTTTTTTTTTTTTTTTTTACGGGGATTAGCCCACCCGGGCACAGGTCGCTGACCCACATCGGGGCCTGGGGGGCGAAAATGTAATAATAATAATAATAATAATAATAATAATAATAATAATAATCAATCATCATCATCATCATCATAAATAAAATTTATGACAAAACGAAATAAAAAATAAAATAATAAAATAATAATGATAATATTAACTGTAATAATAATAATAATAATAATAATAATAACAATAATAATTATAATAATAATATTAATAATAGTAATAATAAAGCACTATATATACAAAAATGAAAAAAGAAAGCTCAAAAGTGAGAAACGATATATGTATGTTCGCTCGTTTGTTCTTTATTACCTCCAATAAAGCTCACCAAGGTTTTATTTTAGAGTAATAAGATAAATTAGAATATAATTGATATACGTCATTATTCTAACATCAACAACGATTTATACGATAGAGAATTAAAAATAAATAAATTTTGGCGATATGGCAACATGTATGGGCACCGTGACAGCCCCAACATCACTAGCTGGTCCTGTCCTATACATGGTCAAGGTGGACGTGTGCATTATTCCTTCATTTTTGACAATTGCCTTAAAAACTTGATACACTTTCGGTGTTATATACTGATATAAGTGGAAGTGTTCGGTGTTGTGAAGTGCTGGAGGACCCGTAACGTGAAGTGTTGTGTTAATATATGGGAAATATTGGTTAAAAGGTGAAGTGACCTGACGTGACTCGATGAGATTAGAGGATATTTGTCACTGATGCCAAGTGAAGTGTTATGGGCCCATAACTTGATTGGATTAATGGAAATAAATGGTGTTAACGGAGGTAGTGAACCTAATTGAAGGTTAAAGAAAAATTCACGCGTGGAATCCCTTTTTCTAGTGAACATTAAAAGTACGACGAGGTTGTAATGACCACGGTCTTACACGTCAATTAGCGCCAAAATCAAATGATTCATATTATGCTCAATAGCCCACAAAACATGTAACTCGGCTTTCGTTTGAGTCCTCCATCTGAGGAGTCCGTTTTCTCATCGCTTTAAGACACCTCAGTCCTCCGTTATCCCATTTTCTCTGACTTACTGAAACCAACCTCTCTATAAAATGAATGCGAGTGTGAGAGAGAACACCTTTGTTTTGAGTCAACTTAGATATGTCTGTTTACAGTTGGAACATTCAAGATCCATTGTGAGTGGGGTAGAATGCTTCAACTGTCCTTATCGTTAGTAGAACGTGTCAAGTAAGTGAGTGTCGAGTTTGCCAGCTCGAGTGGCGTATTTTATGTCGTCCGTGGGGGTATCCATGAGTTTCTGATCGCGCCTGAAGTTATATCATTTTGTCGCCCCGACATCAGAGAATCTGATGTTTATAGTTTAATTAGTGTCAGTTGTCTATTTGAGAAAGTCATTAATCTCCTGAACTATTCTGTCAACTGGTATAATCTCCAAGATCTAGCGCCTCCCTGTGACTAGCTCCTTGTTCGTCTCAGGCCTGAGCTTGCAGAATTAATGTTATCGACGTGTATATTCCACCTTTTCCTGGCAAGCTCAACCTCTGATTAGATTATATGAATACACATAGGAAATTACCCTGATCAAGAACACCGGAGTTCATAACTAAGTATACAGTGATCCAAAATGATAGAGAAGTTTTGTTGTTGGTAAGATCGACCCTTCTGGTATGAATACGGAGGCCCAAGCTGCCCCGCGAGTGCACGTATAAACCTCGACACGAGGGAGAATCACGCATTCGTGACTTCCTCAACGTCTCTCCAGGTATGTTAACGCGTGTTCCCGCCGCCTATTAATTCAGTTTAACTTAGTCAATTTTGGTGAATATCAGTGATCATGTGTTAACATAGTGAATTCTGTGCCAATTAAGTCGAGTAACGTAGAGATTTAGATATTGTCTGAACCGTTGCCAGGCGTATGTTTTGTATAGTTGAAGTTAGACCTTTACGCATTCGTGACTTCCTCAACGTCTCTCCAGTGTGTTGAGCTGAATACTCATCGGCTAACGTCGGGCGGTAACCGGGTTGGACGATGCCGTTAATTCGACAGGACTGAACTGGGAAGTCCGTTTCCTGCAAACCAGGCGCCCACTCCCTGAGCGTGTGTCGGTCTACAACCGACCCCTAACAGCGATCTTCATTTGTTGTAAAGACCAGCGTTACCCTGGGGCACTCCTCACAGTTATATAGGCCTAAGTATTATGGTATCTTGTTTGGGGGATAACGAGCAGAAATATAGAATCCCAGGTTAAGTATTGAACCACTGAATGAGAGTTAAAAGTGCCATGTTGTTCCTTGTTGTACTGCGCACATCATTGTCATCCCTGAAAATCCCATCTAATTCATATTACGCTACCTAACATTCAAATGCACCGCGCTTGTAGAACCTCAGAAAACGAGAAACATTGAGAAAGGACAACTCACCTACTCAAGGTTCCTAGACCATGTGTTGTATTGTACCCAGGTATAGTTATATCATATCAAGTGTACTGTATGTATTCATAGCATTAAGGATCACTCAGGGTAGGCATAAGATGAATGTTAAAGTCCAGTTGAGCCGGACTAGTGTACTGTAAGACTAAGTGGGGATCAGGGTTTGAAGGTCCTACTATTTACGTCTGTGGGTGTGTAGCGAACATAACTCCAACAGATATCATATGAAAATACATGAGAACAATGATCTGGAAAAAGGATAAATGTATCAGAACTATGTGAGGTGTTGACAGTGATCCAGAAACTATACCGGAAAGGAAATATCGTGTATGCGTCGGTATGAATTTAATACACCTCGTAGCCTCACGTGACATATACCCACGACAGGTACAGTGATCAGAGAATCTTATGTCTGTGTTCAAATAGTGCAATGTGTGAGAGGAGGATACCTCATTACAGTTTTTAAGTGACGTTGATACACCCCGGCCATGATCATTCGGCTTTTGTTTCAAGGCGCGTCATGTACCCGCCTCAGATGCCTCATTAATATTATAATCTCAGGCATTTACCCAAGCACTAGCAAACCAAGACCTTACCTTAGTGTGTAATTTAGGATTAATATATGTGTTGTTAAGAAATGAGTGACAATATACCGTAAAGTGTTCAGGTGAGAACCATTAGAAACAAAAGTGTAAATTGAGGATTGGAAACTGTAGGCCTATGTGACGAGAAGCGGCGGGAAATCGGCCTTAGTTTTTCCCGTTCTGCCGTCACCACAGGTCAGTGCCCTAGCGGGCTATATCCCGCCCTACAATTAAGGTTTATAAATAGAAGTTACTACAGTTTAAAGCTTTGCTGGATATATAAGTGTGATAGGGATGTGTTAAGGGGTGGGATAACCGCCCGTCAGGCATTATTGCTTAGTTTTTCCCGTTCTGCCGTCACCACAGGTGCCATGTGGCCGGAGTATCTTGCCGCCCGGCCGCCATTGTCCACTTGAGCGTTACACCGAGTGGGAATTATTCCCAGCGCACCACTCCACATGAATAGTCACAACTAAGGAGACCGTGAGAAACGGCGGTCGTCACTTGGAGCGACCTATAATACCAGGCGTAGAAATAGTGCTGGTATGTCTCTAGGTGAAGCCCTCGTCTCTACCCACCGAGGGCGGTGTGCGAACGAGGTGTCCGTTGTGTAGACCTAAAAGTCACAAGGAGTCACATACTTGCAGGTATGGAGTGTAACAGGTGTGTTGAGATGGTGCTACTATGTATGATAACCGACGGTGCTAAAAGTCCACACCAGTGGAGCAGTCTGATGTGTTAAGGGATATTGTAAGAAGGAACGACCGAGCTACGGCGTTCCCCATTTGTTATGCAATAAGTAGGTGGATGACCCGCCAGTAATGTAAGAGTCTGGGTAACCAAAATTCTGTTGTTCTTCTGAGGAAGGCCAATTCATGTATATGTCTTTTTTACCAGTATGTTTTATAAGGAATAAATCAATTAAGACATGTTATGGTTTCCCCCTTCTTTACCCTCATCGATCTGGTCAATGGAAAACCTAACCCAATGCCTAGTCCACTCTGCCCGCTACCTAACGAGCTACATGCTGTCCAGAGGGGGTCTGGTGGCAGCGACCCTTAGAAATTAAGTTTAGAGTTAAGTTATCCCCTTAAATTTAGTGACCCCAGATCTGGCAGTATATTGTGAATTAACAGGAGGTATTGTATGTTGAGATAATTGTGGAGCTGTCCAGTGTGCTATGTATTCATTGGTAGTGACCATGAAATGATAATCTGAGAGTATAATGATATAACCAAGAAGTGAAGAGTTAATTTGCTACTTGGTAAGGTAAGACCTGAGGGTCCAGTGATATCTGGTGTATACCCAGTACTGAATATCATTTGGCAGAGTGACAATACCACAATTGTCGATTGAAGTAATAAGTATTTGGAGGTATTTAATGAGGTAATAAGTTCTTGAAGTGTTTGATGACTTAAGAAATAAATTGCAGTTCTGCTTTGTCTGAGTGAATCTAAGATGCATCTTATCCAATCACTGTGTTAATAAATATTGAATTAGTAATCTACGTCTACGAGTATCACCACTCTATCCTTTCCCACATTGGTTCTCAGAAAATAACTAACTCGCGTGCCTAGAAGCTCGCTACCTAACAGTTAACTAAGAGATGTTATATTCTAGAAAATCCTGGGTGGTGGCAGGCTACCGTTGTAAGTATAATAAGTGTGGTAATAACAAAGACATGGTTTCCCAGGTTAATCCATGGTTTAGAATATAACTAGAACAAAATATAGGGAAGAGATCATAATATATGACAGGAAATGAAAAGAAAGAACATTGACTTGGAAAACATAAGCAGAGAAGCATAAGAGTTACTTATATAAGAATATATAAGAATATAAGGTATACAGAGATAAAGAACATATAAGAATATAAGCAAGAATATATAAAGTGAGTATGTGTTTAAGGAATTGAAGAAGGATAAGTATATAAAACAGGATACTCATTGGAAAGAATGCTACAGAACAAATAAGTATATGAATAAATAGAATACTAACAGAAAAGAATAGCTGGATGGTAAATTATTGAAAAGAGGAAACTCGGCCCGTTACAAGGTACCGTAGTGAATTTTCCAAGTGTCCTTTTTGAAGTGAAGTCAATTAAAACATGTGGGAACTACAAGAGTATTCACCACTTGATTCACCCTCCGCCAGGAATTTAAATTAAGGTATGATTAAAACTTTGGTTTGGTTAGGTATGGTTAGTGTTATGTCATCTATTACAATTGGCACACAGAGCTATTAAAATTGTTATGGGTTAATACGTCTGACTCGCCGCTACCCCTAGCAACAACATCAAATACAATATCATATCAGTACACTTTACATTCAGAAACATTAAGGAAATCTAACATTAAACCTTACCAACAACTCGAGAACGTATACCAACACACACAGTAGGTTTAGGTCTGGTTTTGTTGGGGTTTTTACTCATGTGTATAACGAAAAACCGTCCCTGCCTATTAGGTTTATGGACATGAAGGTTATGAATGGATAATAATCACAATTTTACATTAGACAAAATTATGATTATCTAAGGACGATGAAACGGGCTGTGATTATGGAATTTTTCGTTGAATTACTATCCTTCCGGCAAACATTAAGAGTCTGAGCTTTTATTGACCGCTACACCTATGGTTAACGAGTGAATTTCTTTATAGAAAGTTGATATATTTAACTGAAGGGATGAAGGTCGCTACGGTGGCTGAGGTGTAACAACGGCTCGTTCAACAGAGCGAGTTTCTTCCTCATCACATTGTATCCAACTAGTCATTAGTTTGGTCTTAAAAACCGGTGTGTGTTGTTAAAGTAATGATTATATCTTACTACAGGGGCACTTTGAACTCAGTTTTCGTCGATTATTTTTAGAATGTGACTTGAATGTACCTGTAGTTTAACGGAGTGTTCAGGTGTTTGAGATGAGTAAAAAATGTTCTGGATTTACTGAGGTCACGATATGTAGTCTGTAGGCTGGTCGCTTCGGGGTGGTAAAAGTCTCAGGAAAGTAGCTTTGATATTATCGGAAAACGAATCACGGAGAACAGGTAAATTTTGATATGTATCACTTAGTGTTTTATTTAATTTTAAAATCAAACTTTAACCATTAATGATTTCTGTCAGGTTGTTGGAGAGACGAGGGCACTGGGGCCACCAAGTACTTGTTGTTTATTCTCAGCCTCAATACCAAGCCCGTTAGATACAAGCAACACGTTTAACGTAAACAAGATTCATGGACAGTCCCGGATTATTAGGCACAGTAGGCACAGTGCCTAGGGCCTACGAAAAATAAAACGAGAACTTTTCTTTCCCTTTTTCTACATGTTAATATTAAATTGATACTGAGGTACTTTTTTCCCATTTATTTATTACTAAATCCTATTAGTGTCCACCAGCTAGCTGTGCTTCTTGTAAACAAATATATTTCTGTACTGTATAAGAACAGCTGATCTAACCCATTTTCTTTTACTCAATTCATGGCAAACATCACTGAATCTTATTCTTTCGACATCACATTTTATAATTAGGTACTAGCTTGTGTTATTAGTGAATATGCTGTCAAATGGGGCCCCATATCTTGGAGGTGCCTAAGGCCTACGAAAGTCTTAACCCGTTGTAACGACCACGGTCGTACACGTCAGTTAACGCCAAAATCAAATGATTCATATTACGCTCAATAGCCCACAAAACATGTACCTCTGCTTTTATTTTGAGTCCTCCATCTGAGGAGTCCGTTTTCTCATCACTTCAAGACGCCTCAGTCCTCCGTAATCCCATTTTTCTCTGACTTACTGAAACCAACCTCTCTATATAATGAATTTGAATGTGAGCGAGAACACCTTTGTTTTGAGTCAGCTTAGATATGTCTGTTTACAGTTGAAACATTCAAGATTCATTGTGAGTGGTGTTGAACGCTTCAACTGTCCTTATTGTTAATAAGACGTGTCAAGTAAGTGAGTGTTGAGTCTGCCAGGACAAACGCTACCCATCGGTTTCGTTCCCTAAGAATATCCATGAGTTTCTGATCGCTACTGAAGTTATGTTATTTTGTCGCCCCGACATCAGAGAATCTGATGTTCATAGTTTAGTTAGAGTCAGTTGTCTATTTAAAAAAGTCATTAATTTCCTGAATTATTCTGTCAACCGGTATAATCTCCAAGATCTAACGTCTCCCTGTGAATAGCTCCTTGTTCGCCGCAGGCCTGAGCTCGCAGAATTGATGTTATCAACGTGTATATTCCACCCTTTCCTGGCAAGCTCAACCTCTGATTAGATTATATGAATAGACATAGGAAATTACCCTGATCAGGAACACCGGAGTTCATAATTAAGTATACGGTGATCCAAAATGGTAGAGAAGGTATGTTGTTGGTAAGATCGACCTTTCTGGCATGAATATGGAGGCCCAAGCTGCCCCGCAGGTGCACGTATATACCTCTACACTAGGGAGAATCACGCATTCGTGACTCTTCCTCAACGTATCTCCAGGTATGTTCACGTGTGTTCCCCGCCGCCTAGTAATTCAGTTTAACTTAGTCAATTTTGTGAATATCAGTGTTCATGTTTTAACATAGTGACTTCTGTGCCAATTAAGTCGAGTAACGTAGAGATTTAGATATCGGCTGGACCGTTGCCAGACGTATGTTTTGTATAGTTGAAGTTAATTATTGACGCATTCGTGACTCTTCCTCAACATATCTCCAGGCCAGTGTGTTGAGCTGAATACTCATCGGCTACCGTGGGTCGGTAGCCGAGTTGGACGATGCCGTTAATTCGACAGGATTAAACTGGGAAGTCCTTTTCCTGCAACTTAGGCGGCAGCTCCCTTGGCGTGTGTCGGTCTACAACCGACCCCCTGACGGCTATCTTCATTTGTTATGGAGACACTTGGGATATATACCCTGAGGCACTCCTCACAGTTACACGGGCCTAAGTATTATTGTATCTTGATTGAGGGATTAACTAACAGATGGAAATCCCAGGTTAAGCAGTGAAACCATAAATGTGGATATTGCCAGGAAATATGTTATGTGAGTTGAGTACATGAACTGAAGGAAAAGTATCATGTTCATGACGATAGAACGTGAGGTTATAATTTGATTTGGGATAATGTCAAGTGTGTCATATTATCCACTTGCAGTAACAATGGAATAATATATTGATTGTTAAATGTTGTAACCAAGAATTGAAGATGTAATTTGTGACTTGTAAAAGTAAGACCTGGGGGTCCAGTGATATCTTGTGTATAATTACTGAATCTCATTTGTCAGAGGAATAATACCACAATTGTCTAATGAAGTAATAAGTATTTGGAGGTATTTAATGAGGTAATAAGTTCTTGAAGTGTTTGATGACTTAATATGTTACTTGCGGTTCTGTTTAGCCTGAGTGAATCTAAGATGCATCTTCTCCACTCACTGTGTTAATAAATATTGAATTAGTAATCTGAGTATCACCACTCTACTCCTTCTAAACATTGGTTCCCAGAAAATAATACTTACTCACGTGCCTAGACATCTACCACACTACCCAAAACCCTTCCATGAGTTCTGTTATATAATGAAAAGTCTGGGTGGTGGCAGCTACCCTTTGTAAGTATAAAAAGTGTTGTACAAAGAATAACATGGTTCCCCAGACTAACCCATGTATAAGAATAGACATAAAACAAAGTATACTTCAGAAAGGTAAGAACATTGAAACTAAGAATAAATATATATGTAAAGAATGGAAGAAGAATAAGTATATAAAACAGGGTACTCATTGGAAGAATGCTACACAGAACAAATACGTATATGAGTACATAGAATACTAACAGAAAAGAGTAGCTGGATGGTAAATTATTGAAAAGAGAAAACTCGGCCCGTTACACCGTCACTGTCCATGGAGGTGATAGTTGTAAAGTATTATCGAGTAATGATACTGTGAATGCCATATACGGGTCTGCCCTACAGCGGCCTGCACGAGTCATTCGCCTGTGTGTCCGCTAGATTACTTATACCGTCGAAATATAAGACAGGGGTAATGACCTTCACACCTAAATTACTGTACTTACAGGAAACCAAAAACCACAGCCAAGGAATTCTTCCTGGGAAGAGCCGTTAGGTCTTGGAGATTTTGAGTTTGACAGAATCTTTTCAGGAGATTAATGACTTTTTTAAATAGACAACTGACACTAACTAAGCTTCAAACGTCCGATTCTCTCATGTTTGGGTATCAAAATAATCTAACTTCAGTAGCACTTGGAATTCATGGCTATCCCCATCGACGATATAAGGATATGCCACTCATATTGACAAACTCGACACTCACTTACTCGACAAGTCTTACTAATAAGGACATTTGAAGCTTTCAACATCACTCACAATGGATCTTGAATGTTCCAACTGTAATCAGACCTATCTAAGTTTCAACAATTGCAATCACAGTTGTAATTTCAAATTGTCGTTACTAAGAAATATCGAAGTCTCGGGTGGATTCTAAGGTTGAGAGAAAGAGAAGGACTCGGCCGTCCTGAAGTGATGCGAAAACGGACTCCTCAGATGGGAAACTCAAATAAAGAAAGCACAGCTACATTTTTTTTGTGGGCTTGGCTATTGAGCGTAATATGTGTATGTATATTATGTATGCTGGATTATATGTCATGTATGTATATTATGTATGTACTCCATTTATGTAGCTAGCAGCGTGTGGCAATGTTATTACCATATCCCACATGCCTAATTAATGTGCCTGGCGACGTATGGAAGCTGCTAATGTATCACTTGCCATACGTCGCCTATAGCAGTTGACAAGGAGCCTAGCCAAGGGAGACCGCTGCTCTCCTCTGTGTACATACTCTTATCCAGTAAACCGAACCTACAAAACTATACAGGTGTTTGTGTTCTCTCCTGTATATAGAACTTATTATTCAGAACCTAACATGGCGCAGTGATCCGATCTTACTGGATAATTACGAGTGAAAGTGCAAAGTCTGTGGAAAGCCGGCGTACGGACTCCTCTCTCGCTTGGGTCAACTCCCGTGCGTCTCCTCGAAGAATTTCAGCAACTTTGAGCAGTGTCAGTGACAGTGAATTTCTGTGAAGTGTTTAGTGCATTGTGTGTTTCGTGCCATTCATGTGTGACCTTGTTCTAAAGGATTCCCAAGGTATACGGCACGTTCTGGGCATTTGTAAGGAGTAGAGTTCAGTGCACCCGTCTCTGACCGCGTTCTGAGGGTAACTAGACTGACTGGGAGTCGCCGCGCCTCTCTCTCCACCCCCTCACAGCGCCGCCTCCACCCCCCCCTCACAGCTGGGGCGAGACGCTCTACCCGCCCAGGACATACACTCACTCACACACATACATGTACTAACACTCGCTGACCGCGCGGCTTCCTTATATATATTTTATATATATAACCTACTTATCTGTGTATTTAATTAATTTTTTGTCTGAAATCTTGTTGATATGACGGGCTGACCGGTCAACACTGATTTAAGACATAGTACACAGAGGAAGTAGTTATGTCTCACGCCTTACGTAGCCGTGGACCCAGCGTCTGGATGACCCAGGCGGGTGATAGCCCCGCAGAGATGGATGACCAGGCCGGCCACGACGCTCCAGCCCCCACATCGCGCAGTCCTCAATATTCAGCGTTGTCTCCAGAGATAATTGCTTTACTGAAGTTTATGAGAGATGAGAAACGCGAGGATGAAGCCCACAGACGTTTGGCGGATGAGCACAGAAGGCAAGCAGAGGCAGAACGAGACAACCAACGGAGATTGGAAGACAGTGAACGGTTTGAAGCCTTGATATCTCGCCTCACTGTTAACCAAGCCCCTGGCTCTAACACTGCCTCGGTACTGACTGGTTCAGATACCTCATCCATGCTTCCTTCACACCCCCCAGCCCCACCTAAAGCAGCAGCTCAAACGCCGCCCATCTTGAAGCCTGATGAGACTTTCCAGACTTTTCGTGAATGGCGGCGACGGTGGACTGATTACTCTACAATGGTGGATCTCCAGAGTTTGTCACAGCCTAAACAACTCATCCAGCTGCGTATGTGCCTGTCCTTGGAAATTCAGCGTGTCTTGGAACATACGTTGCAGGTACCCCCAACCTCTTTGCTGTCTGTAGAGGAGGTACTGGACGTTCTACAACGGCACATCAAAGGACAGCAGAATGAAGCTCTGCGCAGGAGGGAATTGTTTAGCTGCAGACAGATGGAGGGTGAGTCTTTTGATGCCTTTTACATGCGTCTTAAGAGAGCCTCGGAAGAGGTAGATATATGTCCAGGCCACCACCAGCAGTGCGAGGAGACCCAGTTGAGGCAGGTGATCCTGATGGGTGTTAAGGACGAGGAACTTGTCCAACGCCTCACCTCCCTCGACTCTTCCTCTTCTCTTAAGGATGTGTTGACGATATGTCGCTCCTATGAGGCTGCCAGGTGTGCCACCTCTGCCATCCGTGCTCCCCCTACAGCTGTACGCGCTGTGTCCCGGTACAAGAAGGACAAGAAGTCTGTTCCTACGCCTTCGCCCACCACGTCCACGCCCGGTTTATTTTGCAACAACTGCGGTAAGCAGCACGAAACACAGGTGTGTCCAGCTGCTCAGTCTACCTGCAACAGTTGTGACCGTAAGGGCCACTGGTCACTCACAGTACGGTGCCCAGCCAAACGCGTCCATTGCAATGTGTGCGGTCGTCTGGGCCACTATGACAAGTGTTGCCCTTCCAACATACCCAAGGGACCGCGTCGGCGGAAGCTTCAGCCCCCCTCCACCAGAGAGGGCCGCCCACAGTCTTCCAATCAGAGGTACGACGACTCTTGACAACGCTCGAGCCACATTAGGAATGTGTGCTCCCCCCAGCGTCCCAGGACCAAAGTCCCCCAGTACATCAGTGTCATTGTGACCTACCGCAGTGCTTCATCCCGTCTTCAGATGTTGCCCGACACCGGCGCTGATGCTACAGTCATCGGTCCCCAGCATTTGCAATGCTTGGGGCTCTCTCCAAGTGATCTAGGACCGCCCCCCAAGGATCTCCGCTTTATGGCAGATGGTTCACAGATGACCCCGGCCCTGGGTTCACTCCAAGCACAAGTCACCTTTGGCAACAGGTCGTGTCAAGCCTGGATTGATGTGCATAACGGTGTCGAGACTCCTTTGCTGTCCTACAGACATTGTCAGGAGTTGGCCATCATCTCCCAGGACTTCCCCAAACCTATTCTTGAGGTAAAACACGCCAACAGGGTGCAAAAAGGGAGCAGCAACGACCCTGCTGCCGCCCTACCCCTGCCTCTTGCCAGTGACACCTCTCCTTCTGATGCTCGGAAGTACTTCCTGAAGGAATTCAGCGACGTTCTGGTGACCAAGTCCGCTCTGGAATCCAAGCCTCTCAAGAAGATGGCAGGCCCCCCCATGAGGATCCACCTGAGGGACGACGCGAAGCCATTCGCTATTTACACCCCTCGACTGGTTCCCCTGGCCTTCCGCGAGGCGGTCAAAAACGAGCTGGACTCCATGGTCGCCCAAGAAATTATTGTACCAACCGGCGATGACCCGTCTCCATGGTGTCACCCGATGGTTGTCGTCGCAAAACCTAAAGGTGGTGTTCGGATCACCACTGACCTTTCCAAGCTCAACAACCAGGTGTCTCGTCCTGCGCACCCTTCTCCCACGCCCTTTGCAGCCATACGCAGCGTGAACCCGAAGGCGCGCTTCTTCACGACGATGGACGCCCTGTGTGGATACTGGCAGATAGAGCTTGCCGAAGAAGACCGACCACTCACAACTTTCATCACCCCGCATGGACGTTACAGTTATTGCCGTGGCCCCATGGGATTCGCCGCTACAGGAGACGCTTTCTGTCTCCGAGGTGATATGGCTCTACAAGGTCTGGCAAACTGCGTGAAAGTGGTCGACGACATACTCGTGTACGACGAGGATTATATGGATCACCTCTGCCGTATCTACGAGGTACTCAACAGGTGCCGGAAGCACGGCATTACCCTAAATGCCGACAAGTTTGTTCTGGCCAGCTCTTCAGTTGACTTTTGTGGGTACACCCTCTCAGAGAATGGTATCACAGCTGACCCGGAAAAGGTCCGCGCCATTACGGATTTTCCCACCCCTGCTAACCTGACTGACTTGAGGTCCTTCATCGGTCTCGTCAACCAGTTAGCAGAGTTTTCGTCGGACATCTCCGCAGCTGCTCAACCACTTCGCCCCCTGATGAGCCCCAAGAGGACATTCCTGTGGACCCCCGACCACGACAAGGCCTTCCAGCAAGTGAAACAGGCCCTGTCTCGTCCACCTGTCCTCGCCATATTTGACCCAGCCTTGCCGACAGTTCTGCAGACAGATGCCTCACGCTTGTATGGCGTGGGATACGCCCTACTGCAGAATCATGGTGGAGGGCAGTTCCGGCTCGTCCAGTGTGGCTCGCGTTTCCTCTCTGACACTGAGACGCGCTACGCCACTATTGAGTTGGAGCTGTTGGCTGCGGTTTGGGCGATGTCCAAGTGCAGGTTTTACCTCATAGGCCTGCAATACTTTCACCTAGTGACCGACCATCGCCCGCTTGTCCCGATCCTCAACCACTACACGCTAGACGCCGTTGAGAACCCTCGCCTCCAGCGTCTGAAAGAGAAACTCTCGGCGTACATCTTCACTGCAGTGTGGCGTGCTGGTAAGGAGCTCTGCATCCCTGATGCCTTATCCCGCTCTCCTGTCAGCCGCCCTACTCCAGAAGACCATGTACTCGACGCCGACCTCGCTCTTTCCGTCAGGACTGTGGTCACTCTCCATGCCGTCCAATCCCTTCGTTCGGACCTGTCACCAGATGACGACAAGGCAATGGAGGACCTTCGAACAGCGGCCCGAGATGACCCTTCCTACGTCCGACTTGTCGAGTGTGTGAGGAATGGATTTCCTAGCAACCGCTACGATCTTCACAACACCCTGCTCCCGTATTGGAAACTCCGCGATGAACTCTACTGCGACGGAGACCTTGTTCTGTACGGAGCACGTGTAGTTGTCCCTGCTGCATCACGTCCCCACGCCTTGGCCCGCCTTCACGACAGTCACCGTGGAGCTGAGGCCACCAAACGACGTGCACGACAGACTGTGTTCTGGCCCGGCATCAACTCCGACATCTCCAATGTTGTCCGTGCGTGTGAGCCCTGCCAAGTATTACAACCCAGCCAGCAGCAGGAACCCTTTATGAGTGACGACAACCCCACCCGCCCCTTTGAGTCTGTGTCGGCCGACTTTTTCTGTGTGTCAGGAAAGTCCTTCCTCGTTATCGTCGACCGTCTCTCTGGTTGGCCGGTTGTCATCAAGTGCGGTAATGACACGACGTCTGCCGCCACCATCAGCAAGTTCCGCCACTACTTCCGTGACGTGGGCGTTCCTGTACGCCTGCGAACCGACGGAGGGCCTCAGTTCACAAGCCGGGACTTTGCTGTGTTCCTTGACCGATGGGGAGTCCGGCATGTGTTGTCATCGCCCCATTACCCGCAGTCCAACGGCCACGCTGAGGCTGCTGTCAAATCCCTGAAGCACCTCATCCTTAAGGTGGCCCCTTCTGGGAACATTGACTGCGAGGCCTTCGACAGGGGTCTTCTTGAACTCCGCAACACACCTAACTACACCGGACGCTCCCCTGCCCAGGTTTTGTATGGACGCCCCCTCCGTTCTTGTGTCCCTGCTCACCCTCAATCCTTCTCCAAGGAGTGGCAGGCCAAGACAGAGGATTGTGATCGCCGAGCCGCCGAACGTGTTCAGGACGTCGCCGCCCGCTACAACGACCACGCCCGTTCTCTCCCCAGGTTGAGTGTCGGCACCCAAGTCCGTGTTCAGGACCCGACCTCCCTACATTGGGACAAAGTAGGCGTAGTCATGGGTCTCGGCAGGTCACGGGACTACCAGGTGCGGTTACCCAGTGGTCGTGTGTGGTGGAGGAACCGCCGTTTCCTCCGACCCGTAACAATGCCGTCTGCTGGCCCCGCCACCAGTGTTGAGTCCCATACCCTTCCCAGTGATGAAGTCCCTCGACGCTCAGAACGGACCCAAAAGAAAAGGTCCGCTCAAGACTTTGCTATGAGCGTATAGGGGGGAGGGAGGTGTATGTATATTATGTATGCTGGATTATATGTCATGTATGTATATTATGTATGTGCTCCATTTATGTAGCTAGCAGCGTGTGGCAATGTTATTACCATATCCCACATGCCTAATTAATGTGCCTGGCGACGTATGGAAGCTGCTAATGTATCACTTGCCATACGTCGCCTATAGCAGTTGACAAGGAGCCTAGCCAAGGGAGACCGCTGCTCTCCTCTGTGTACATACTCTTATCCAGTAAACCGAACCTACAAAACTATACAGGTGTTTGTGTTCTCTCCTGTATATAGAACTTATTATTCAGAACCTAACAATATGAATAGTTTGATTTTATGTTAACTGATGTGTATGATCGTGGTCATTACATTTCGGCCGGTTGAACGACGTTCAAAATTCTGGTTATGCGGCTGTAAGTTTTAACCGCGAGCTTGGGAGTCGTGCGACTTTTTGGTGGACGTTGACAGCTGCCACTCTACTACAAACCGTGATGTCATCCTGGGCTTGATCCACGCTGAGTGCTCCATAGTCTTCTTTGCACAACACCAATTATTAAAGTTTTATACATATTGACCTAAATTAATCGTTAACATATTATGGAGGACAAGGGATGATGTGTTGTATCTAAACGTGGGGGCGGGTCGTGTTGCGTCTCTGTAACAAAGCGTGTTCGGCATTCGGGCCTTCGATGTAGAGCGGCAGAAATTGGACAGCGATTACACGAGTTCGTCAAGATCGTCTTAGTGATGTGAAAGTGTAAATCGATGTAGGACTTTTAATGCTAGACACGATTGTATTTTTGAAAACTCAATTTCCACCGAGTTGGAGGTACAGCCAGGGTCACAGGCCTATAACCACACAATCACTGCCACATGACAAAGCTTTCATTTTATTTTATTTTTTAGGGTGTTGTGGTCACGGCTGTGATAAAGGCCAACCAGGGAGTGTAGTACTGTGCCTTCAGTTAAATCAGTTCATAGTTGTCATCAGTGAATGCAGAAGAGACTATAAATAACTTAAAGTGAGTACATATTGGCATTCAAGCTGGTAAGGACAACTGCCAGCCTATTCGTGTCATAGGTGCCACAGAGACTTTAAATTTTATTTTGTTTGTGTGCTTTCTCAAGGACTGAATCTGTGTTTATAATACACCACTCACAGGGAGATACAGTGTACACAGTGATAGTTCATAGTGTCATCAGTGACCGCTGAAGTTGTAAATAACTTAAAGTGAGCGCTCACTAGCAGGCAAGCTGGAAAGGCACCGTGCCAGCTGAAACCAAGTCGTGTCATAGGTGCCACAGAGACTTTAAATTTTATGTTGATTGTGTGCTTTCTCAAGGACTGAAACTGTGCCTACAATACACCATTCACAGGGAGATACAGTGTACGCAGTCGCAGACGACAACTCTATAGGCAACAGAGTGTAGCTAAGTACTTTTTCTCTTTATTTTTTTAAATAGGTGTAGATTTATACACAGTCTGCACCCCCCCCCCCCCCCCACAACAACAACAACCATGAGCTTGATATGTGATTACTGCAGGGAGACGTCGGATATGGAGGATACAGGCCTAACTAACGCAATGTTTAGGAAGTTACTAACTGCCGTAAAGCATGATGGCTGTTGTTGGTATTGCTCTGGCTGCATAGTCAAGGTGAATGAAGCGATTGCAATCCATAAGGGAACGAGTTCTCTAGGGACGAAAATAGATGAAGCAGGAGCCCTGCTGGTTGACAAACTGGAGCAAGTTGGGAAAGAGATCCTTGCTAAGACTGAGGAAGTAGCTGATAGAATGGAGGTGGTTGCTGAGAGGAGTTATGCTGACGTATTAGGGGGGCCACGGGGGGGGGGGCGGAGAGTAATGCAGAATCAGTACAGGTTCTACAGCAGATTGGGACTTTGAAGAAGTGTGTCGAAAAAATGAAAATTAACGTACCTACTGTTAGAGGAGAGGAGGAACAACAGGAACGGCTCCAGCGCAGGAACAATGTAATAGTTTTTGGAGTCACCGAGAGCCAGGCGGAGGGAACTGTGAGTAAGGAAACACACGACAAGGTGCTGTTTCAAAATATTTGCACACAGGTTCTGAAGATTCCAGCAACCCCTTAGGATGTGAGGAGGCTGGGACAAAAGCAGGGGGCTAAGCCTCGCCCCCTCAGGATCACACTAGTGAGTGAGGAGGAGAAATGGCAAGTTATTCGGCAGGCAAAAAACTTAACAAGGAGCGAGGCATTTCGGGATGTATTTATTCACCCAGGCCGCACGGTAATGCAGAGGGAACAGCACAAGAAGCTCCTGCAGGACTTGAAGCAGAAGAGGGAGGAGTCGAGGAGGAACGGGGACAGGTGTACATGGGTTATACTCAGGGGGAGGGTAGTGGAAACAAGTGTGCCGACACAGGGCCAGGGGGCAGCAGTGCACCCTCCACCCACTCAACCCCCCACCCGGGAGGCGGCACCAGCTCAGCCTACCGGACAGGAGGTAACGAGCGCCGTGTAAACAATGACATTTCTAACCACACCCTGCAAAATACAGTGTACTTAGCAAATGCTGCAGCTTCTGAGAATGTGGGGGGGAGCGGGTTTATTACTAAGAGCAGAGACGTTACCGAGAACAAATTCTGGCTTGAATGTCATGTACACTAATACTGACACGTTCCTTGATAAGAGAGAGGAGTTTGAAACACTACCAGATATTGTAGGAGTTGTAGAACTGTTGTACAAGAACAGGAGAATTGACCCAGAGGAATGTGAGTTCAGTATTGCTGGATATGACTCATTTATGAACCTAACTCAAGAATCCTGCAGGAGGAGTGTGGTTATCTATACTTGGCAAGACCTTAGAGTCAGCCAGGCGAGGGTACAGGGAGAGGATGTTTTTGAAGAGTCCAAGTGGTGTAAAATTAAATTAAAGGGAGGGGACTTACTTATCTTCGGGTGTATCTACAGATCCCCAAACTGTGGCCCACTAAATCAAAGGAACTTAAGAACCTTAATAAACAATGCGGCGTTGCTCAACCCTAGCCACCTCCTTATCATGGGGGACTTTAACTATGGCGACATCGACTGGAGAAACGAGTCCACCCCGAATGACTTGAATAATCCTGCTACTCTTTTTGTAGAAACTCTGAGAGATAATTTTCTGTTCCAACATGTGAGAGACCCGACACATTACAGAGAGGAGCAAACACCCAAGCCACTTGACCTCATCATAACAAACGAGGAGGGTATGGTGGCCAAACTGGAACACCTTGCCCCAGTTGGCGCCAGTCACCATACAGTGTTGTCATTCAGATTTAACTGTTACCTAGTTCAAGATAAGGCCAGGCCAAGGTGCAAATATTACAAGGGAAATTACAATGGGATGAGGGAAGAGATGAGGGGTATCAACTGGCCTGACTTATTAAGGTACAAGAACGCAGACATACGCTGAATATCATAACTAGTAAAATGACCCATTTGATCGATAAATATATACCCAAGACCAAACCCAGTGCTTCTAAGAATACGAGGGGATCCCTACACATGAACCATGCGGCGGTCGACAAAATTAAGAAGAAAACCCAGAAATTCAAGACGTGGGTTGGGTCAAACGATGAGCAAGACAGGAGGATGTATGCAAGAGCCAGAAACCAAGCAAAGATAGAGTGTAGGAGGGCTGAAAAGGAGTTCCAGATGCTGGTTGCACGCGAGGTCAAGTCAAACCCAAAGGCGTTTTACCGCTATGCAAAGTCGAAATTGAAAACGCGAGTAGGAGTATCAGACCTGAGGCTTGAAGATGGTATTTACGCAGATTCTGACCAGGATAAAGCTGAGGCATTGAACAGCTTCTTTTCCTCAGTGTTCACAAGAGAGGATGCAACTAACCTTCCTGCGTTTGAGGACAGACGGTTGGACACATCACTGACCCACATTGTGTTCACAGAAGAGGGTATTAGAAACAAACTGTCCAGGCTAAAGGTCCATAAGAGTCCCAGACCTGACATGGTGCATCCTAGAGTGCTAAGAGAGCTGTGCAACGAGCTTGCAGAGCCCCTGAAGATTCTGTTTTGTAAATGCCTGGATGAACAAATGGTCCCCAGTGAATGGAAAGTGGCTTATGTGAGTCCTATCTTCAAGAAGGGCGATAGTCACTCCACGAACAACTATAGACCAGTGAGCCTGACCAGCATAATATGTAAAGTACTTGAGAGTATTATCAGAGATGCCGCGATGGAACATCTACTTCGAAACAACCTTGTAAAAGATTGCCAACACGGTTTTATGCCGGGGCGCTCTTGCTTAACACAATTGCTCAAGGTATTGGATATTTGGACCCATATTCTAGAACGGGGTGGTAATATCGACAATATTTAACTAGATTTTGCCAAGGCTTTCGACAGTGTACCCCACGAAAGGCTGAAAATCAAACTGGAAGGGTACGGAATTCGGGGAAATGTCCTAGCGTGGATAGAAGACTTTCTACATAACCGCAAGCAGTGTGTGGTGATTAATGGCACGAAATCGTCATCTGTACCTGTAACAAGTGGGGTACCGCAGGGCAGTGTATTGGGCCCGCTGTTGTTTGTTTGTTTCATAAATGACATGCCTGACGTTGTACACTCCTCCATACAAATGTTTGCCGATGATGGCAAGTTATTTCGGGAAATTAAGAACCAAGCGGACTGTGAAGAGCTGCAGAAGGACCTCTGTGGGCTCCAGGAATGGTCGAAGAAATGGCTGCTGAGATTCACTGTCACGAAGTGTAAGAGGATGCACCTGGGGCGTACCAACGGTAAGGAGGCGTATCATATGTCCCAACGGGATGAAGAAAATGCACTAGTTGAGACTGTGTGTGAGAAGGACCTAGGTGTGTATGTTGACAATGAGCTGAAGTTCTCGGGCCATTGTGAGAAGAAGGTAAATCAGGCAAATAAATTATTGGGTCTTATAAGAAGGTCGTTCAGATGTCTAGACGGTCCGTCCCTCGTGACGATCTTCAGGAGTGAAGTGCTTCCCCATCTGGAGTACTGTCACCCCATCTGGTCCACGAGATATGCTAGGGACTGTCAGTTGGTTGAAAATGTTCAAAGGAGGGCCACCAAACTGGTGCCTGCACTTCGGCACCTCAGCTACCCTGAGAGATTGGAGCGCCTGAACTTGCCTAGCTTATACTACAGACGGGCAAGGGGGGACCTAGTTGAGGTGTATAAGCATCTCAGGGGGCACTACTCAGTTGAGTGTCCTTACTTGGAGCTGGCGGACGCTCGCCCCACAAGGGGTCACAGCTCAAGATTGAAGAAGCCACAAGTCCAGAAAACCGTGAGGGCAAACTTTTTCGGAGTGAGGGTTGTAAACTCTTGGAACAATCTACCAGAGAGTGTTGTGACGGCACCGAGTGTGAGCTCTTTCAAGAGAAGACTTGACCAACACTGGAGCGGGTTCAGGTACATTCAGGAGCCGGTGCATGCCCAGTATTTGCCAACAGTGCGTGACAGAGACGTGACCGATCGCCCGGGCGGCTAGCGAGCCGATCTTTTGGTGAAGAATATAAATGAAAAGAGACGTGACCGATCGCCCAAGCGGCTAACAAGCCGATCAGTGGCGAAGAGGATAAAAGTAAAGAGTTGCATCATATTCATTGACAGTGCATATACATATATGTAAACACACACACACACATATACATGCATATATGTAAATACATACACATGTACACGTACATATACATGCACACACGCACACATACATACATATACGTCAGTCAGATTCATGTGGGTAATGTCACTTTTCACTGCCATACAGGACATTGTGAGTTTCCTTTCTCCATCCCATGCTGAGTGAGAACAAATATCTCGTACCCACAAATGGTGACCCCCGGAGATTCGCTCTCACACAGGATGGAGGAGAAACTGATCACTCTCCCAGTCTTCAAGCAACATGGAAGACTGTCTTATCCACACAGAGGCAGCTCTCATTGGCTCTACAGCTACTGTCTCTACACCGCAGGTTAAACACCCAAGAGCAGCACTGCTTCTCTTAGCAGACACCAGTTCCTCTTCCTGCCCCAAGCACCACGTCCTACCGACCCCAACACACCGTCCTGCCTCAGACGCCCCCGGGCCCAGCAGTACCCCCTGCCACTGTCCTGGACCCTCCCCCTGACGTGGACCCTCCTCCGCTCCTGCCTGGCAGCCCCTGCTCCCGACGCGGCCCATGCGCCTGAGCGGCCCCACACACCCTTTTTTTTCTCCCTCAGGTACTCCCTGCTACTGTCCTACACCCTGCTGCTGTCGTGGACTCTACTGCTGCCATGCACCCCAGTGCTGTCATGGACCCTCTTCCTGATGCAGCCCCTGCTCCTGACCCAGACCCACACACCCCAGCAGGCGCATCTGACGACTCTGTACCTGTCGCGAGGGAAGCACAACATTCATCGCCTCCACAACCCTCCTTCTCCCTCTTCTCCCACAGATCTCGTGTATCTAGACAGAATTGCCCCCCACCCCCCCTAGCGGCCGGCTCATCCACGCCCTCGCCGTTATGTCTCACATGTGGCATGCACCGCCCGTTCTGCCTCACATGTGGAATGCAACCCTGCAGACAACAAGTCTCCTACACTGCCTGGAGGGAAGGGGGGAGTATTGTAGTGGATTCCTCCCCTATAAACGCCGTTTGTCGCTGACTAGCCGATCCTCGAATTCCCCAGTGTATGCCTCGTGGTCTAGGTTAGCAACCAGCGCCGCCTTACACGACTGAGGTCAACTATTAAGCCATGCCTACCCCCGCTATATAAGACCTCACCTCGTGGTGACTTACCTCTTACTACCCACAGCCACCAGCAAGCAACACCTCCTCCTCTGCTCCTGCCTGGAGGCCCTCGCTCCCGCCGGCGAGCATGGCGACCCACAAGCTGGTCCTCTGAGCACCCTCACCAACCAGCTCTCTCTACTCAACGCTTGTAACCATGCTGCCTTCCCAGCACCAAGCTGCATTGTACATCCAATACAACATGTATATAGAGAGCACATTGTGAGTTTCCTTTCTCCATCCTATTCTGAGTGTGAACCAATATCTAGTACCCCACAGAACTATGGTGCTCTTTTGAAAACCGTGTTATTTAAAAAATAGGTGTTAATTTAATGCTAGTGTTGTTTTAAGAACATGCTAATTAAATCCGTGTAAAGCGAGAGGTGACTATACTGCTCCGAGCCCCCATGTCTGTGACTCATCTGTGAGGGTGTGTAAATTCATAAAATTAGAGAGGTAATTCAAATTTTAAGTTAAAGCAGGGAGTGGAGCTGTTCCATACATTCCCCGCTGCTGGGCGAAGTTTTGCTGGTGGTGGATAAGAAGATATCATTTGGGTCATATGTGCTATGACAATATATTATAATATTTGTTTGCTTTATCTCAAGCATAATTGCTTTTATTGCACTTTTCAATTGAAACGTAAGCATCTTGCATTTGATACATCATATTTTTATGTAAAATAGATGCGCATTCAGTAATACAGTACCTCGTTATTCACAAGCCTGCTTATTCGCAATTTATATTTTAACAGGCATATTCTATACTTAGTACAGTACCTATATTCGCAAAGCATACCTTGCTTATCCGCAAAGCAAATTAGAAAATTGGAAGAAATAATTACAATATGCTACAGTAAATTTATTTTCAATTTTCAACCTGAAGTGATTGCCTTCAGTGGACCGCTCCCGAAATCCCAGGTGAACCCTATTATTCTCTGCAAATACCACCTCTCCAGGATCGCCCACTGGTCCCCAGGTAGGGTCGTCCTCTACACTTATGGTTCTGTTGACCCCACTACAGGTAGGGCCGGGGCTGGTGTCTACATCTCCCGTCCTGATGCCCCTGAGCCTATCAAACTGTCTCTCAGAGTTTCTGACGGGGCATCCTCCACTCAGGCGGAACTAATAGCCCTCCTTGCTGCCCTTCTTGCTGAGGAAGAAGCAGATGGTTTCTGCCCCTTGCTTGTCTGCTGCGATTCCAGGTCTGCTCTCGACGGGATCGCATTTGGATCAGGGGAAAATAAGGACCTCATCCTCCGAATACGAGGGTTAACATCCACACTTCAGGATGCAGGCCGTCCTGTGACATTCCTATGGATGCCCAGTCATGTCGGTATCTTGGGGAATGAGGCAGCAGATGGCCTTGCCAAGACTGGCTGCAACAAGGCCACACCTGACTACGTTGTTCCCCGAACACTTTTACAGCTCA
>CAUDMG010001847.1:0-13602 GCA_958450375.1 Homarus gammarus
TCTCTCTATCTCTATACTTTACGCTGCTGTTCCTTCTCAAGTAGTTAACTATTCTGTAGAATGTGTTGTCAGAAATATAATCATAATCTATATCTGTTTAACTGTAATGATAATGTGCGTAAAACTTAATTTGAATACTTGTATGATCATTACCACTAAATAGATTAATGCTAATTGATTGTGGAGTTTAATTATTAATATGATTTAGGTTCAACACAAAATTAATAACCGCTAATCTACATACGTCATCACCTGTAAACTATGAAACAAATACTTTGTATCAGAACTACCAAAAAAAGGTTAAATAAGCTTGGTATTTATTTGTTACCTTCCTGGGAGCATTATGTGGAGCGAGTGACAGATAAAGCTACATATATAACGTTTTTATCATACAACTAGCCGTTCGGGCAGTTGGTCTAGCCAGTGTTACCAGTACAGGAAGAAACACCCGAGTCCGGGAAACCTGTGATGTTTAGTAGTGAGGGTCACACTGGGTAACACCCTTCTCACATGTGTCCGGGTTAGGTAGGTCTCAGAACCCTTGACATATTGATGATATACTATACACGTTACCGCTGTACCCCAACACCCCTCAATAATGAAGTGTAGAGAAAGTATACGGTATTATACCTTAGTGATAACATATATACAAGTTACCGATATAGTGCAACTTTAAAATACTTATTGGAAGGGTTCAGTATATGAGGCTTCCTCACACGACACATACAGTATAGTCCCGCGGGCCATTGACTAAGAATCACTAGTTTTCAATATTTATAATACAATCATAAAGGCAACATGATACTTT
This sequence comes from Homarus gammarus, assembly GCA_958450375.1. Lineage (NCBI taxonomy): Eukaryota > Metazoa > Arthropoda > Malacostraca > Decapoda > Nephropidae > Homarus > Homarus gammarus. The sequence goes on from CAUDMG010001847.1 coordinate 809, forward strand.
ATTAACATGTTCATGATTCTATAAAACCAAAACTGTTTTGTTCCGCCCAAAATATACCCAAATTAATAACGAGGAACCCATAAATCAATGCACTACAGAGGAGTTCCCCTGTTTTGAAAACTTAGTCAAAATTCATGAAAATAAGAGGATTTAGATAAGCTTGACAGTATTACTGACCAGAATTATATAATTAATTGTCAGTCAGGTCTCTGGGATCTTTATTATTTGTATATTTGATAAGGTCAAAGGTCACAGTGAAACTACACACATTATTGTTTACATAATTAGGTTCTTCATATCTGTGAGAAATAACAAGTTAGGCATCACTGCCTGATAGAAACAAACCATAACTGAATTGGAAGTTTGAGAATATACAGATAACACTGATAAGAAGACTGCCTCAATATTATCTTTCATTTCCACCCACAAAAGTGATAAGGTATAATGGGAAATGTTGTTAAACCATGTAATAATCTTATACTTGCGGGTACGATAAATTAAACTATAACATGGGGGTGAAATATATTAGAAAAACATCCATGAATATGATGTTGGTCCGGCGATCAGTTGAAGTAGAGGAAGGCAGGAAGGTCTTGTGTGGCAAAATCTTCAACGAATTAATTTTTTTTTCATAAAATCGTTCATAATTTGGAGTGACTTCAAACTTGGATGTCTTAAAGGAAGTCATTTAGATGTTCGATTATGTAGTCTTCGTGGCATTACGGGGAGGAGTCACGTCATCCTACACACAGTATAGTGCTCTCGCTCTTTGCCAATATTCACCTCCCAAGTCGATTGAAATATTTCTTATTTATGATCAGCCGAAACATTTTAGTTGTATATCTACCACCGGAGGTCAGAAGAGATATCTGCTGCACAGTCGTGGACAAAGTTCGTTCTCAGTGATGAAACTGAGTCACGGGAATAAGTCTCCGAACTGACTTACCCTGACTGTCATCTGGTGCGGGTGTGATGTTTTATCTCATTTGGGGTCGACACTGCTTCAGTTTGGGAGGGAGTGAACTTTTGACCCCGGGTGTACGTGTCAAAGGTTGTAAAAAAATTATAACAGCCATCACCCGTCATGAAAAGTGTAATATGATATACTCCAAAGTTGATATAATTTTGTGTCAATTTCACAGTTCTGAAGATAATTTACCACAATTAAATGTGTTTTGAAATATGTTTTTGCTACAGCTTCCCGACTGAATATTATAATAATATTTGAAATTGAGTTGCGGTGCGGTAACTAAGCTGAACACACCCCGTAATAGGAACGAGCAGAGTAGGCTTGAACCTTAACTTGTTTCCGGCCAACTTGCGAAATGCAGAAAAAGGCTCAAACGTATTTCATGGGCAAAGTAACATTCTTCAGTTATGTGTAAATTTACATGTGGTAAAAGAAACAGATGGTGGAACGCCTTCATCTCTAAGCTGCGACAAACCCCCACACACAACCTCCCTTTACAGCTCCTCAGAACCACTACCACCAAGAACCATTCCACTCTCAGCCTGACTCAGCAATTCTTGACGGTACAGACTCGACACGGACTTGCTACAGTTAGAGACTTTGTATCAGTATAAATAAATGTAAGTCCAAAATACATTTTCCACAGTAGGTTGCGTGTGTGGTTTATTTTGCCTCGTGTGTAATGTTACTTTTTGTTGCTGGTAAAATATGTTCTTTCATTTATTTATTTCTGGCAATTATTCTAAACTAAGATATATTTTTGTTATTACTCCCTTATCTTGACTGAGTGGTATATATTGAATTCATCTAATTGTGTTTAATTCACTTATATAAATATATAAGATCAATTGCATTTGTTGTCAGTGATTCATCACTTGTGACTGTAAGCTATAATATCAATTGTATTTTCTGATAATGGAAATACCAACAATAAAAACAGATATCTCCCACACATCCGCGGTGAGTAAATTCTTGCTGTACTTGTAGCGATGAGGGAACTGTTTCTGGGTCATTCCTAAGCTTACGGAGAAGTTGTTCGCCGTCTCCAGTCTGTGTTGGCTATTTGTTGCCGTGGCCACTGCGGTGAGGCTCGTGTTTAAAATATTCACCAGGTATGAGATCCAGAGTATTCAGGTCTGTTCCCTCAACTGGGGGGAAATAAATGAGATCTATTAAAGTTACAGGTAAAAGGTAAACCCCCGTTACAGAATCATTATTGGTGAAACCCCCATGGAACAGAAGGCTCTGTGTGTGGGTGTGTGTGTGTATTAGTAAACTAATAAGACGGGAATCTTAATCTCTCTCTTTCTCTCTACATTATTTTGTCTACTGGATCAGCAAGGAGGGGGACATGAAAATCACCACCAGTCATCATTACCACCACTGTCACCGTCTTCACCACCACCGTCACCGTCAGTCACCATCGCCACAACTGCCACCATCACCAACACTATCACACCGCCACTGTCACCATAACCACCATTGCCATCGATGTTTTTGTTACTTTAATTTTAATAAAATCAAACACTATGAATTAATTTAGGCATTTCCAGACAATGTTAACTAAGACAAATACAAAAATGAGCAGAATAATGCAGAGTGACCCTTGAGCCTTGGTGGTCAACTCCTGAACTATATTTTGTTGGTGTTAACGTCAAATGGATGGGAGCTTGAGAGAAAAAAATCGAAACAAAGTTGCAGTGTAAAACGCTTTATAAAGAGGTGTGAACCATGACAGGAATCTCACCAAAGGCCTGACACCATCAGAGGGCGGCGCCCCGTCAACAACCTTCCCGCCGCCGACAATAGAAGGGTAAAATAACTTGACTATATGTACAGGTCATAAACCTATACGGGAACTGAACATTTAACAACTTCGAGGAAAAAACATCAGACGCTGTTTAAAGTTCCTGTCGCAAAATTTCAATGCAAATGCTTTACCGAAAACAGTTTAAGAATAAAATATGTGAGCTAAGACGAGTTTTGTCAAGTTAAATATTAGTATGAAACGTTTACCCTATAATGTCTTATAACATAACATCTGCAAAGAAAAATATCATAAATTTCTCGCATATCTTTAATATAAGCTCATCATGGTTGGCTGTGTGTGCGTGTGTGCGTGTGTGTGCGTGTTAACAAAATGTAAAAAACCAGTAGATCAGTTGTGCTAAGACTTGGTAGGTTGTCGATTTATTGTCAAGAAATAAATAATGTTTTAAAGAATATAATTCACAAGTTAAGTCCAAGTAGAAGATCTCTTAGAGGAGAGTTGACAGCTGTGAGGATCATCTCTCTAGGACCATTACACCTATTATTCCTTTATTAATTTTCACCGAGAATGTAACAAATGATCAGCTACGTTTGTGAAGCAAGAGTTCCCGGTGTGAGAAGGCGGCCTTAGTCATAACTAAGACGAGTATTCTGTATACCCTAACTTGTTCTACGTCTTTTCCTTTCAGTTTTCCTTCCTTGTGAGAAAATAGTCAGAGAGGAGGACAAGACCTTACAACTAGTGGGGTCCCAAACCTCCTCCAAGTAAACAATTTCACCTTAACTTCTTACTTATCCAACTTCTCTCTTGTTTATCTTCTCACCTACTTTATAAATCCACTCAATAAGGAATAATTCAGTTTTCGAAATATTAGTAATTTTATATCCATTTGATAAGAGTTGTTATAATTATTTATGAACCAGCTCAAGGACCTCCTGCCGTGTCATTAAAAGCAGTCGCGCTAATTATGAGATACAGTCAATGATTATTACCGTTGAGGCTAAATCTGCGTTTTTCATAAATAAACTATTTCTTTTAGTTCATTCTTAACCAAGGTTTTAAGTTAAGCCAAATTGGTTTATTCATAGTTGAGATATTTCATTTAAAGTCATACCTCACTGAACAACTGTAATCATGACCTGTTTTTATTTTATATCAGTTAAATAAGTATCTCCTTTATCTGGTCATTTGCGGTTTTATAAGAATTTTCTCTTCAGTTTCATATTTCATCAAAGGTCAAATTGGTGTCATGGGGCTGAGGACGAGTCTTGGAGCTGAGGACGAGTCTTGGAGCTGTGGACGAGTCTTGGAGCTGTGGGCGAGTCTTGGAGCTGTGGACGAGTCTTGGAGCTGTGGACGAGTCTTGGAGCTGAGGACGAGTCTTGGAGCTGAGGACGAGTCTTGGAGCTGAGGACGAGTCTTGGAGCTGAGGACGAGTCTTGGAGCTGAGGACGAGTCTTGGAGCTGAGGACGAGTCTTGGAGCTGTGGACGAGTCTTGGAGCTGAGGACGAGTCTTGGAGCTGAGGACGAGTCTTGGAGCTGAGGACGAGTCTTGGAGCTGTGGACGAGTCTTGGAGCTGAGGACGAGTCTTGGAGCTGTGGACGAGTCTTGGAGCTGTGGACGAGTCTTGGAGATGAGGACGAGTCTTTGGATCTATTTTAATTCACTTACAGTCGTCCGGCATGATGCGTTAAGCTTCTGTATCAAAAATATAAATAAAAAGACAGACACACAACTGACCCTGAACCGTGGCCCCAACCTCTATCTGTATTGATCAACCAAACCTAATCTAACCAAATATAACCAAATCTAACCTAACAGAGCCTAATCTAATCTAATCTAACCTAACCTATTTCAATAAACATGACCAATGTTAATCTACTATGTTCGTTCAATATAATCATCGTCTCATAACCAAAAATTAACCTTGTTTTTCTTAAAATATAAACAGGTTATATAATTGTTAACCGTAGTAAAGTGAGGGACTGCTGCCAGGTTATCACAGGGGAACACACGGGGCTCCCCTGTATATGCCACTTGTGTTTGAGATAACTGGAAAGGAAAAGCAGAAACCAAGGATGAACAGAGTAATTAGGAAGAAGAAGAGTAATGGAAACAAGAGGGAGAGAAGAATACGGAGGAGGAAATGAGCAGAAAGCGGTGAGAAATGAAGGAAGATAGAATAAGGGATAGAAACAACAATGGTGATGGAAGATTGAGGTAGAACTCGTGATAAGAACGAAGAACAAGGCTAAGAAGAAACAGATAACAGGGGGTAAGGAGGCAGTGTGGGTACAGGGAGAAAATAAAACAGGAAAGAGATGAGAAACAAAAAACTACTTGAAAAGACTGAAAAAACACGAAGGCAGGAATAAAATCTTCAATTTGTCAAAAAAGAGAGATAAGAAAGTCAAAGTTATCCAAACATCTTTAATAAATAACAAGAACAAGAAGATAATTGGAAACGAGATGATGTCAAGAAAATAAAAAGAATAATTTAAAGAAGAGTTGAACCCACAAAGGCAGACGGAAGCAGTACCACTACACACAGTATAGGGAGGGGAGGCTGACAGAACACTTGAGAGACTATGGTAAAGGGGAAGGTAACTGAAAGTAATTGACTGTGGAGATGATGCGAGTAGCTGAGCAAATAGGAAGTGAGTGTGACAGGAGGATGTTGAATGTGTGTTTTGGTACAAGTAAAATACTGGGACAACAGTGGTGTGTTGGGGACAAATGTGGTGTGTGGGAGAAGATACAGGTGATGTGGGTCAGGTAGAATGACGTATATATTTACGACTGTACCGGTAAATGGCAATATCCTTAACCTCGTCGATAACTGTGCACACCTGAGAGAATATGCTGCATGGATATTGACACCAATTAAAGAGGAGAGAAGATACAAATAGAAACCATAGCATAGAAACACGGAAGTGTTAAGAATATAAAGATAAGATATATAAAGGGGATAAAAACAAAGAAACGATTGAAAGAAAACGTATTGGGGACGTGTGATTCTGTATTAGGTGGGTGTGATTCTGACTTGGTTGTTTTACCTGACGATAAATATCCTTCAACGGAGACAACAACAGACGCTACAGGTCATGGGGGGTATAAAACGCCTTCACGAACTACGAAAGAGTAAAGCGGAAAAAAAGCAAGTTGACAAAGATAAAAGTAAAAGTTAGAGAGAAGAAATAAGAATAAAGCAAGGTAAGTGAGAGAGCGTGGGAACATATAATAAATGAAGGAAAGGAAGAAGCTGGCAAGGAGATGGTGGATAGAGGGAACAGTAGTAAACAAGGTAGATACACATGGTGAAGAGAGACCTAGAGAGAACAGAGGATAAGAAAGGATGGATGATAGAGGAAGAGGATGATAACAAAGGATGGATGATCGAGGAAGAGGATGATAAAGGATGGATGATAGAGGAAGAGGATGATAACAAAGGATGGATGATCGAGGAAGAGGATGATAAAGGATGGATGATAGAGGAAGAGGATGATAACAAAGGATGGATGATCGAGGAAGAGGATGATAAAGGATGGATGATAGAGGAAGAGGATGATAACAAAGGATGGATGATAAGAGGAAGAGGAGTGACCAAGATAGTGAACCATCCATTACTACCTATGACGTCATAAATAAGAACAAAGTCGCCCTCAATATTACAAGAGAACATCATTAGTTTTAAAGACTTAAGTGGAGAATTATCCCCCAAACAACACTACATATTGACTAACTTTACTGATGCCACCATAAGCGTTTCTCACTTCGAATATTGTTTAATATTTATATCAGTGTAGTTGATAGTTGTCCTTAAGTCGCTTCTGACCTTCTAATATATCAAAATATTTCATCTCTTTTTTTTTAGGCTTTGCACATTTGTAAACAATATTTTCTTCGGTTTTATTTAACATAACAATAGTCTCTGTCCATGATAACTGAAGGTACCCAACACTTTGAGCACACTTACATCAGAAAGTATCTTGTACTGAATTGAATAGTTAATTTTATTTCTAGTATCTTTAGAATTATCCCAAGTCCATATCTTCTTAAAGACGAACTCAAGAGAAGTGTGTCCTTGAGCTCTGTAAATTATGCCAGTTTACATATATTTAGATCATAAACCAAAAGTATGTCCACCGTTTTGTTAACAAATTGCTTTTTTTTCAATTTAATGTTCAAGGCTAAAATAATTATTTTGGAATGGCCTTTTACTATTTTCGCATTATAGCTGAGAAGGTTTGACCAGCGAGTCTTTCACACAGCCTCACACCCCACCTCTCTGAGCTTCACTCCTCCCGCCACAACTTTTGACTGGTTTTTTCCTGTAAATTGACTCGAACGTTTCCTGAAACTTTTCAATCTGGTTATTTCTCTTAGTAATATAGCCGTACGAGTTACCAGCTGGCCTTGTTATTCCATCATGTGAGATGGAAACCTTCTGGCTGAATCAAAAGCAAAAATCAATGATCGATGGTACCACCACTAGACACACTGCCACCATCACAACTAATTCTGATTCTTAGTATGTAGAATAGTAACACAATAATAAATTTCATTCTAGACGAACAACACGTGTCTGGCTCACCTTATGGTCTCATTTTTGTATATTAAATATTAATCTGAAAAGACGTCTATCACCGACAATCTTTTCATAAGTCATTTGCATAATCATCCCCGGATGCTGTAATATTTCCTATACACGTGATCCACACAGCTAAGCCCTCACCTACAGGAACACATCATTACAGAATACACACATTAGATCGTACGTTCACCCAGAGGAGAAATGCCAACATATAAGAGCTAATGACATTTTGATGAGGAAACGATGACAGGAATCTTGTGGAATTAATGCCCTGGATATTGACAATGTGACTGATAGACTACACAAAGGGATGATGCTTTTGTGTGTGTGTGTGTGTGTGTGTGTGTGTGTGTGTGTGTGTATGTATGTATGTGCGTGAGTGTGTGTGTGTGTGTGTGTAATAATAATAATAATAATAATAATAATAATAATAATAATAATAATAATAAACGGTTTATTAATAGAGTTGCAGCCGGTGGCTGAAAATATACAGACTTACATTTGATTTAGACATAATGATATAATATGCATTGAATACATTTACAGGGCTGTACAGTACATAAATCAGGAGTTGTTTATTATTTTAACAAGAGATGGGATGGTGCTATTCTTATATCTATTGGTGCGGGCTCTTATGGGCTGAATTTTGTTGTAGTGACGGACTGCGAGAGTTGGGTGGGGGGCTGCAGGAGGTGGCGATGGCGAGGGTGGTGCAGTAGTCCACGGCCAAACCTTTCCAGTGCTTGGGGGTGGAGGTCACTGAGGGATGGCATTTCCAGGGTGGAGAGAGCGTTGGTGTAGCCGGAGTATTCTGCGCCGAGCATGATTCTGCAGGCCCTTTTCTGTACCTTCTCTAGCTGACGTTGTTGGGTGGAGTTGAGAGAAGACGACCAGGCTGGTGACGCATACGTTAGTTTGGGGAGAATAAAGGCATTGTAGATGGTGCTCAGCTCTGGCGTGGGTGTCCCAAGTGACCTAAGTCTTCGTAGCATGTAGAGACGGTACGAGGCTGCCTTGACTGTGTTATTTACATGGGCCTTCCAGTCAAGTTTGTTGTCTATAGTTACACCCAGGAGTTTGGCAGACTGCACCAGCTGGAGAAGATGGGCACCCACTGTGACTGCTGGGGCTTGCACTGGAGTGGTAGCGGTATTGATGTGCATGACTAGGGTTTTGGTGTGGTTGATGGTGACCTTGTTCTCCGTAGTCCATACCTGTAGCCTGTCCAGGGTGCCTTGGAGCAATGAGTAGTCTGGTGCGGTGCTGTCCACTGAAACCCCCACAGTGCAGTCATCTACGTACTTCCACCTGTGAGGAGTGTCCGATAGAGCGTCGTTGATCAGGATGAGGAAGCACAGTGGTCCCATCTTGGTCCCCTGGGGAACACCGCAGGTGAGGTGTTGGAATGTAGAGACCAAGCCCTGATACCTCACTGCTTGGCGACGTCCACTCAAGAAATCAGTGAGCCATGAGACCAGGTTGGTGGGCAGCCCTAGTGCAATAGCCTTGTTGATAACAGTGCAGTGATCAATAAGGTCAAAGGCCTTCCTGAAGTCCACAAGGGCAACGGCCAGTGATGTCTTACGTTTCTGCTAGTTTTTGTGCAGAAAATCCAAAAAGCTCACCAAGCAGTGTGATGTAGAGGTCCTCCTCATATCGCCAAATTGCTGTGAATCAATTGATTGACAGATACTGGCAAATGCCCACTCAAAAACAAAGTCCTCACAAAGTAGACTGGGTATGGGGGTAATGGCAACTGGCCTGAGGTCGTTAGGGGACTGTGGGGTGGTGACCTTGGGGATGGGGGTGACAAATGCGGTTTTCCAATCATTAGGGCATTTGCTTTGTCTGAGGGATGCATTAATAATAGAACAGAGGGGGGGTGGCAAGTACGACTGCAAACTCCTTGTATATTTTGATTGGGAGGTCAATTGGGGTCGTGGAGCGTTTGGATTTAAATTTCAGGAGTTTGTTGGCGATTTCAAATGGTTGGACACTGGGAGGGGGGGGGAGGGGGAAGGTAAGTAAGCTGGGAGGAGAGTGAGGTCATGACTGAGTGAGGTATGACATATGGTAGCAAAATGGTTATTAATTATCTCAGCTGCCTCCTCACTAGGTAAATGTGAGATGAAAGGAAGTGTGGGAGACTGACGGTTGAGACCACAGAGATCTTTTACCTTGGAGTACCACTGACCGATGCCGACTTCCTTGAGGCTGTGCACTTTCCTGGGATAATAAGTCTTCTTGGCAGACCTGATTTCCCTGATGACCTGGTTACGTAGACTTTTGTACAGGCGGTTGTTGGTGTAGTATGCCTTGTTGCGCTGCTCAATAAGTCTTTTTATTAGGGCGTAATCCACGGGACATCATCGGGGTGGATCCTCAGTGTTTTGGCTGGAAAGAAGTGGTGGTAGGCTTTGGTGATAGTGTCCAGGTAATTATCCCACTTGTTCTGCACATCGTCTACCATGATCACTTCAGTCCAGGGATACCGGGTAGATACCCTGGTAGATGGCCTAAAGACATGGATGTGTTATAACATACAATATAGTCAATATTCTGGTCCAAATTCATCAAACCTTTTAATAATTACAAGTTAATGAAACAATTAATTCACTGCGAGAATTTCAATTAAAACATTTGTCTCCCGGCCCACTGACAGAAATATATAATTTGTCTGCAATTTGTAAAATTTTAAGTCAGATTTGTCTGTTTTCTTCCAATAGTTTATAGTAATACCAAGGTTTATTTATCATGTTATCTTGACACACACATTTTAATTCTAACTTTAAAGTTTATTTTGGAAAAAAAAATATATATGTAACGTGTGTAGAACCAAAAACTAGTTAGGTGACCTTCTAATACAAACAACATATACAGGTATATGTCGTGTACTACCTAAGAAAAAAAATCGGGCCTGGCTCAGGTTGAGCGACGAACTAGATTAATTATAATTTTTGTCGCTTCTTGTCTTGTGAATAATACAAGACAAGTTACACAGCCCTCCACCAGGTGCTTATTATGGTTTGTTTGAGTATCTGAGTGATGGTCACAGTGAAAACAATGATGAAAATTGTATGTTATGCATCTAAGCTACTGTGCCGAGTAGCAACCTTGTAAATAAGCTACTGTGCCGAGTAGTATTTATATATATTTATATCACTTCTCCTGGTAAGACCTCAGCCAACTTTCAGTATTACTCACACCCACTTGACCAAACTTTGCTACAAAACATTACCTTTTAAGGCTTCTAGGAACTTAGACAACAGACAAAGAAAAGGTTTTGTGTTTGATATTAATGGTTATAGATGTGTGTTTAGTTTTCCTTTATATTTGTAGTTGTGTTGTGACGGTTGTGTTTCATCTGGAATTAGTCAAATAAAATATTAAAAGTGGCGTCCAGTATTGAAGGGGTTAATGGAGATTATCTCTTAAAGTTAGGTAAGTCATAAGATAAATAAAATAATGATTCATAAAAGACATTAAGTTTTTATATCACATTAAAAAAACTAGAAAAATACAATTATATTTAAATTCATCGCATTTTCATTCATTTCCATTTTTATCAAGTTTTCATATAACGTGAGATCTTAATTTTGAATTAGGAAAAGGTTATTATAGAAATTATTACCTGTAAATTGTATGGTTTCCTCATATTAAGAAACACTATATAAAATTATTCACTGTTGCATCTTATGTTCATCGGAGGTTTTCATCTGCAACATACTGTACACCTCCACCCTGAACTGACAATGTCTCGGTAACTGCCTTCATCACCTGGCCAATACACCTGTCCACGTTAATTAACCCTTCCTTCGCGCCTTGGTTTGCACTGTTAACACCACTACCATTTCCTTAAGTTATATAACAATGTTTTCTCCCACCTGGTTACTCTGTAGTTAATGACTCGTGTTCCTCCAGGTAACATGGCTCACGTCACAAACACACCTGCAATTAATGACTCGTGTTCTCCCAGGTAACATGCCTCACGTCAAACACACCTGTAGTTAATGACTCGTGTTCCCCCAGATAACATGTCTCACGTCAAACACACCTGTAGTTAATGACTTGTGTTCCCCCAGGTAACACGGCTCACGTCACAAACACACCTGTAGTTAATGACTCGTGTTCCCCCAGGTAACACGGCCTATATCACAAACACACCAGTTAGCTCTCCTTTCCCCCTTCCATTCTACATCTACCTCTTAGTATGTCTCTTTATAACGACTTCTCAGTAATGATCTCCGTGACGACCTCTTAATAACGACTTCTCAAAAACGACCTCTCAGTAACGACCTCTCAGTAGCGACCTCCCAGTGACGACCTTTCAGTATCGACCTCCCCAGTACATCCTCCAGTACCCTCAGTGTCTCCCCCAGCGCTCTTGTAGTCAACTTTACCTGTCAGTTTAAAGATGTAATTTATAACATTTCCCCGTAATTACATCCGCTATATATTGGGAGACAAATTACAAATGGTTCTGGTGACTCTTGAAGGCGGTGATAAATAGACCATTTTTGAGAGATACACACCAGACTCATAATATGGCCTTGAAGGTGTATCTTACAGCTGCACCTTGACCCTGAATATGTATCTTACAGCTACACTTTGACCCTGAAGGTGTATCCGACAGCTGCACTTTGACCTTGAAGATTTATCTTACAGCTGCACTTTGGCCCTGAAGGTGTATCCGACAGCTACACTTTGACCCTGAAGATGTATCCGACAGCTACACTATGGCCCTGAAGGTATATCCGACAGCTGCACTTTAACCCTGAAGGTGTATCTTACAGCTACACTTTGACCCTGAAGGTGTATTCGACAATTGCACTTTTACTCAGTTTAACTGAAGTAGTGACTATGTAGCCTCAAGCTGCCCGTGATATGTGGTTGTCTCCTTGTGTTGACTCCTGAAGGTACACTGTGGTTGTGGGTCCCCCCCCCCCCCCTCTCAGTCCTCAATAAGAATGTACAGGTGAGGGGGGACCCCGCTGGTGGAGCGGTACCGCTCTTGCCTCGCAAGTAAGATGTCACGGGTTCGATTCCCGGACCGGCGAAAGTTGTTTGGACACTCTTCCTAGTCCCCTTGGTCCCTGTTCACCTAGCAACAAAGTAGGTACCTGCTGTAAATCTTAATTTGCGAATTCGTATTCAAGGACAAGTTGTTGGAGCTTCCAATAGCTTGCTTACGCTTAGACATAAAACCATTGACTCTTCAGGCTTCTACGCCCTTAACTCGTGAGACATAAGGCAAGCATGAACTTAGCATGCTTCCCTGTTGGGTGCTGTAAACACTTCTGCGCTTCACCTTACACAAGGATGTAGGGGGTGGAGGTGCCTAATAAAAAAAAAAAAGTACAGTTGGGGAAATGTATCCCTACCCCCCCCCCCCCCCCTGTGGTAATACGTGTCCACAAACTGCAGTAGTAAGCACTGTCGCAGTAGTAATATATATAT
>CAUDMG010001848.1:0-107500 GCA_958450375.1 Homarus gammarus
AGATCAAGAATGAGTACGATTATATTTGTGGTGTTGTCAATAGTAAGAGAGTCAGTTGAGACCCTACAATTGTGTGTAAATGAGGTAGAAAGACAGATTAGCAACCTGAGACTTGGTCACAATTTTCGTGATGCCATATGGCAGCAGGGTCTATCATTAGACAATACATTATGTTTCCAATATCGTCCTAAGCGGTAGTACCTCCCTGTTTGGTAGCTGAATACTACCTACTACCTAGTGCTGTGACCCCAAGAGTCTTCTTGGTCTAGTGCTGTGACCCCAGGAGTCCCCTTGGTGTAATGCTGTTTCCCCAGGCGTCCTTTTGGGCTAGTACTGTGACCCCAGGAGTTCTTTTGGGCTTGTACTGAGATCTCAGGAGTCCTTTTGGGTTAGTACTGTGACCCCAGGAATCCTTTTGGTCTAATACTGTGACCCCACGAGTTTTTTGGTCTAGTGCGGTGACCACGGGAGTCTTCTTGGTCTAATGCTGTGACCCCAGGCGTCCTTCTGGGCTAGAGCTATGACCCCATGACTCCCATTGGTATTGTACTGTGACCCCAGGAGTCCTCTTGGTCTAGTGCTGTGACCCCAGGAGTCTTCTTGGCCTAGCGCTGTGACTACAAAAACATAAGAACATAAGAATGAAGGAAACTGCAGCGGGCCTTTTGGCTCATACTGGGCAATCCAGTTTACACCCAACCCCTTTCGCAAATATATCCATCCAACCTATATTTGAAGCCATCCAGCGTATTCGAGTTAATAATGATGTTTGGTAACTTGTTCCACTCATCCGCTACTCTATTTCCAAACCAATGTTTACCTCTATCTCTCCTTAATCCAAATTTGTTTAATTTAAAACCATCGTTAAGAGTTCGCTCCTGGTTACACAGTTTAAGTACCTTTGTTGTATCACCTTTGCTTAGCCCTGACTTCCATTTATGCACTTATCATATTGCCCCTCACTCTACGTCTCTCAAGGGAGTGCAAATTAAGATACTTTAACCTGTCTCTGTACTCAAGGTTCCTAATGCTCGGGATTAGTCTTGTCATTCTCCTCTGTATTCTTTCAAGGGATTCTATATCCATTCTGTAATAGGGTGACCAGAGTTGAACTGCGTAATCCAAGTAAGGTCTCACAAGCGCAATATATAGTTTTAGAATATCCTCTCTAGTCTTAAAACTAACACTCCTTTGTATGAGCCCATGTAGTTTATTAGCCTTGTTTAGAGCAAATACACATTGTTTACTTGGCCTAAGATTCCTACTTATCATTACTCCTAAATCTTTCTCATATTCGGATTTCCCTATAACATCGTTGTTCGTGTGATATCTGGTTTCTCTGTTTACATCTCCTACTGTAGACTAAGTACTTTACATTTTCCACATTGAATTTCTTCTGCCATTTTTCAGACCATCCGAAATGAATTTTAGATTTTCCTATAGTCTTGCAGAGTCCTCGTTAGACTTAATTATACCACTTATTTAAGTGCCATCAGCAAATTTACTTATGTTGCGCCGATATGTATGTTGTTTATGTATATAATAAATAATAATGATCCAAGTACTGAGCCTTGGGGTACTCCATTAGCGACGTTTCTCCAATCGGATTTAGTGCCGTTAATGCTCACTCACTGTTTGCTGTCCTGTAACCATGCACTAATCCATTTTAGAATATCTCCTCCAACGCCATGGGCCTCCACTTTTCTTATTAGTCTTTCGTGTGGGACTCTGTCGTAGGGCTTACAATGTCAAGATATATGACATCATAGTCGTGCACCTCGTCCACTGATTCGAAAACAGCTGAAAGAATGTTAATAAATTAGTTCGACATTTACGCCCACTTGTGAAGCCATGTTGGAAATCACTGATCAACTTTCGCTTCTCCACGTGATTTCAAATATATTTTGAAATTATTGCTTTCAGAAATTTGCCTGCAATTGATGTTTAGCTGATTGGACGGTAGTTAGATGATAATGATCTATCTCCCTTCTTGAAAATTGGTATTACATTCGCTATCCTCCAGAATTCTGGTACTACACCCGTTTTTAAGGACAGGTTAAACAATTTTACTAAGAGCATACTAAGCTCTTCCTTACATTCCTTTAATACTCTGGCAAATATCTCCGGTGTTATCAGTTAGCTTGCCGGTATCTGACTGTATTGGTCCAATCTTTTCTCGTGTTTTAGTTTGATACATTTGAATGAATCCCTTGGAGTTTGACTTCGCTTCCCTTGCTACCTTCAGTTTATTATTCCTCTTTGCTTTTCTTATTTCGGTCTTAACCCTACCAGCCAATACCTTAAAATATTCTCGCAGGTAAACTTCACCACGATTTATTCCTCTACCATTAGCCTTATCCATAGGGTCATTGTTGTCTGATGTGAATTTTCTGTATGGTATGTTCTGCCTTTGTGCATAAAGTAACTCATTATTTAAATTAGAACTCGTCACTCTCAGATCTTGTGATCAGGTCATCCTCAAACCTTCATATTTTGTGAGGATATCGTTGTCAGGCCTCCAGGTAAAGTGAGGTCGCCCTTTGTGGTTACATTGTGTGAGGTCACCTCACGCGAGGTCATGTAATCCATCCCCAAATATGATAAACCTTCTCTCAGCTGCCTCTTCAAACTATCAAAGTTTGCCCTTCTGAAATCTGGGACTTCAATGGAATTTTCCTTGCGACTGCCATTAAATTTTAATTGAAAATTTATTTCTTTGTGATTGCTGTTGGCAAATTCTTTCCCTACCTCGGCATTACTAATGAGATTTTCTTTGTTTGACAGAACTTAATCGAGTATATTATTACCCCAGCTGGGTTTGGTTAAATGTTGACTTAGGAAATAGTCCTCAACTGTTTCAAGAAAACACTTCTGTTTCTGAGTTACCTGTATGGTCGATCCAATCTATTTGGCTAAAGTAAAAGTCGCCTACTATACAAACATTGCTATGCCTGGAAGCCCTGCGCATTTATCCCAATAAGTCGCTCATTAATTCTGTCAACATTAGGAGGTCTATATATTACTTCTGCGATTAATTTTGTCCTACCATCGATTAATTCTATCGAAATTGTTTCTGGAATCAGTTCAATTTTATTTCCTTATTTATTTCACACTTCAGATTATCCTTGACATATATTGCTACTCCGCCTCCTTTCCTAATCTGCCTATCGGTATGGAATAATTTGTAACCTACAAATTGGCATTCGGCAGGTAACTCTCGCGAGTCAAAGTTTATCCATGTTTCGGTGAATGCTAATACATCGTATTTTTCGGTACATACCAACGCCCTAATTTCATCCATTTTGTTTTTCATACTCCTACTGTTTGCGTAGTAGACAGTTAAGTTAGACGTGTTCTAAGTCCTCCGTTTGACATTTTTAGGTTTTAACTCCCAGCCTAGTTTCGTTTTGTCCTCATTCCTAGCACTGCTTCCCTGCAACCTTTCACTTTATTTACCCACTGCTGTCTCCTTCACCTCCGTGCCCATATGTTCTCCTAGCAGTTTAAAGACTTCGACATCTTTTGAACTGCCCTCTCGAGAGAGCCAGCCAGGGTGTCCACCCAATCCTTAGACAGATGCACCCCATTCCTAGCATAAAGGTCCCTTCTGCCGTAAGGGTTGTCCCAGTTGTCAATGAATGGGAATGATATTGACTTGCAATATCTATTAAGACGGCAGTTGACACCAACTTACCTTGACAACCATTATTTGCCAACTCTCCTTCTAGGCAGAACACCACACATGATAGGGATCCCTCCCTTCAACCTAATATGTTTAATAGCTGTCTTGAACTTATCAAGGAGATCCTCGCTCCTACACCGGCCAATATCATTGCCTCCTGCACTGTGGCAGATAATGGGTTTGTTCCCATTACCAGACAAGATATTGTCCATCCTGTCAACTATATCCCCCACCTCAGCTGCTGGCAAACACACCCTCATTCTATTTTTATTTTTACCACAAACAGCTCTATCCAGGTACCGTACCTGGGAATCGCCGACAATTAAGGTTTTCGTACCTTCCTTGTCAGCCTTGTCCCTGACTATGGAAGCGTCCAATTCGTCTATCAAAGGACAAAAAAAGTTTTTACACTTCTCTGTTGTCGTTTCCTTGGAGTCTTTTCTCACTACCATTTTGGTCGTTCCTCTCCTCACAACCTTCAATTCGCCTGAGTTTTCGTCAGACACGGGCTTTCCTTGTCTCGTGTCTTCTTCCTTCATCCTCGCTATCACTTCCTTTAATTTCAAGCTTTCTTCTTTGACTTTCACTAACTCGGCCAGTAGCTCAGCCCTGTTCACAAGTAGCACTAGCCATTACCGACAATTTATCCCCGGGAGCTAAGTTTGCCGTGACCCTAGTGATGTTAAATCCTGCTGAGCTTCATAAAAATAAGAATTAATGAAAGTCAGATGAGAGACACGACAGGTGTATGGACAACTGGGAACCGACCATACCCAATTTTTACAATGGTTGGGGTTGGGCTGTTGTTACTGTGATCAGTACGTGGTCGCATGGGCTGAAGGTAGTTGTGGTGTCGAAGAGCAATTTGCGGACGAGGTGTCTCGATTGAGAGCAAGAGACGGTGGCGACGATGATACAGAAGCTTCCCCCCAGACTTGAAGATGAGGTCATTGGTGATAATCAGAGAGAGCCGAAAGAGAAGCGTGATGAGCGTTTCTTGATATGTGGAGTAGGAGGGAAAGATAATAAATTTACATACCTTTTTCTAGGTGTTCTCGTTGTGAGACATTTAAGGTGAAAGTCCAGGCAGGATAAACAAAGGTGAGCTAAGGTAGTATGAATGTTGAGGAAGCTCTGAAGGGCTCAGGCACTGGAACTCCGAGGGACTTGAGACGACAGAGGGGGGGGGGGGGATTATGAAGAGATGAAAGAGGCAAGATACTAACATTTGCTTTCCAATTCAGTTTGTTATATTTAGTGACGCCGAGGAGCTTGGTGGAGTCCACAACCTGAAGTGTGTTGGGGGCCAATATAATGGATGGAGGTGGGACATGGTCAGAGGAGAAGTTGATGTGTATAACCATGGTCTTGGTATGGCTGATGGTGACATGGTTGTTGGTGACTCAATTTTGGAGTGTTCAGTATATTCTGGAGGGCGCTGCAGTTATTCACACTGATCCCAATAGTTGAGTCGTCGACATATTTCCAGCGAGAGGGAGTTTCTGTCAGACATCGTTGAAGAAGAAAAGTTAGCATTTCGGTTCCATCTTAGGGAACACCACAAGTGACTGACTGAAAGGTGCAGACAGCCCCTCAGAAGCGTACGGCTTGGTGTCGATCACTAAGGGAGTCTGTAAGCCATGGTATAAGACATCCTAAACCCGAGGTCGAAGGCGTTGTTAATAATTAAATTGTGGTTTACAGAATCAAATACCTTGGTGAAGGCATTATATATAATCGAGAAATCTGACAAGGAAGTTCTCATATTGCCATTTTCATGAGGATCTTTGACACCTGCAATTTTAGCATAAGCCAAGTCAAAACCGAAACTTTCGCAAATTAAGCTGGGTATTGGTGTAATGGCAATGGGTCGTAGCTCATTTCAGGATTGTAGGCTCGTTTACTTTTTTTTTTTTTACGGGGAATAGCCCACCCGGGCACAGGTCATCAACCCACAACGGGGCCCGATAACACATTTGAGGTTTTCCAGTCAGTTGAGCATCTTGCTTGTCTGAGGAAAGTATTGATGATAAAGCAGAGAGGTTAAGCTAGTTCCGGGGAGAACTCCTTATAGACTTTCATTGGTAAGTCAATGGGGGTGGTGGATCGCCTTAACTTTAGTTTGTTCAAACGCTTTGCCACTTCAGATTCTTCCACTAAGTCAGTAGGAAGGAGGCTGGTAGGTAAGCAGGGAGATTGGTTATATCTAGCCGGGAAGCGTCTGGCATATAGTTGCGAAATGGTTATTTGATTGCTCAGTTGCATCAACATTAGTGAGATGGCTAAGGAGGGGGAGGGGGTGTGTCTTAATGTTTAGTCCAAAGAGTTCTTTAAACTTACCATACCACTGACTGGTGATGGTCTGCTTCAGGTGTTGCAGCTTGGTTGCGTAATAAGACGTCTTTGCAGCGCGTATTTTGCGGATGGCTTGGTTGTGAAGGGTCCTGTAGCTGTTGTTGTCGTTGAGATAAAAGTCGCTGTTTCTCTGTTGCATAAGTCTTTTGACCCGAAGTATGATCTTGCTAAGAGCAGTTTGGTGTAATCTGAAGGACTTCTCGGGGAAGAAGTGGTTTTGAGTTTCCGTGGTGGTCTTGGTGTAATTTGTCCACTAGGTTTTTATGTCACCCACGCTAAGTACTTCAGTCCAGGGATGGTGAACTATCCACTGCCCGAAGAGATGCAATGCAGAGTCAGTAGTCGGCCCGTAAGACTTGACGTAGGGTTTCTGAAATTATCTGGTAGTGGGAGCCGGAGACCAGAACACTGACAAGTGTCTATTGCACCTGATAGGAGGCATTGGTTGAGATGGTTGATCTTGGTTTGCTAAGTCAGTTAAGATCATGTTAAGGGTGTTTGGACCGTGCGTAGCGAAGTTCACAGCTTTTGATAGTAGCAGTAGGTCCTTGATATCATTGGTGTCATTTTCGCTATAAACCCCGCATAGTACCAGCTTGGCACAGTGAAATGTGGAGACGTTCTGACGCCTACCAACTGCAGCACCCCCTCCCCCCCCATTGCCTTGTGGATTAGTCCGGAAGGACATAAGACTAGGTGACCGGCGTCAGGCAGACTCAGACTTACTGGTGCTCTGGAAGTCCCCTGCAATCTTGATCACCTGAAGGTCGTATTGAGTCCACTCTTGCCCCTGGAACTTGGTGATCAGGACCAAGATGGTGGTGGTGGGGTCAGCGCACCCCCACCGTTACAATAATCCCTTCACCGCGCAGGCAAACTGTTTCATTATTTCATCTCCATCATCATAAACACAACATTACGATGACAGGCCAAGGATGTGGCCGGAAGTCACTAGCCCGAGTCCTGGACGCAGGCGACATATGAGTGATGGTCGTTGGCTGGATGGGACAAGGAACAGCATCCTCCTCTGGCAGCTTCCTGTGCGACTAAGCAGCCCTCTTCAGGGAGCCCAACTGCTCACCACTGACTAGGAAGGGCCGAAAAAAAGAGACCTAAGAATTGGCTGTGTCATCAATTCCTGGGTGGCTCACTGCAGCCGTCAGGGAATCTCGAATTGCGTTCGAAATACACACAGTAAAGTACGATTTCCCCTCACAGTTGCGGCTTGGAACGTCCGCACCCTCCTGGACACCCAAGAGGTAACGACAAGACCCGGAAAACGTACCGCTCTCGTAGCGCGTAAGTACTAAAAAGATACAACATTGACATTGCCTCTCTAACTGAAAAGCGCCTCTCTGGCGAGGACTCGTTGACAAAAGTAGGAGAAAGCTAATCCTTTTTCTGGAAAGGGAACCCAGAAGACCAACGGCGACTGCACGGAGTGGGATTTGCTGTTCGTAATACCATCCTGCACAAAGTACCAGAAACTTCGATTGGCTTAACTGAAAGATTGATGTCATGGCGCATCCTTCTAGCTAGAGGGCGCTATGAAACCCTTTTCACCATCTACGCACCAACATTAGACG
Organism: Homarus gammarus; assembly: GCA_958450375.1. Lineage (NCBI taxonomy): Eukaryota > Metazoa > Arthropoda > Malacostraca > Decapoda > Nephropidae > Homarus > Homarus gammarus. Next base: position 7,624 of record CAUDMG010001848.1, read on the forward strand.
CTGAAAATCTAGTCACTGGACCTTGCTCTCTGCAGGACACCTCATAGCGACAAAGTTATAATCCTCGATGACTTCAATGCAAGAGTCGGTACAGACCTTCATCTACTGCATGAGACGGGGTTCTGGGCCGCCATAGCAACTGCAACGTAAACAACAATGGCTTAAGACTCCTCTCTTTGTGCTCAGAAAATAATCTAGTCGTGACCAATACTTTATTCCAACTTAAAAACAAGCATAAGACCTCCTGGATGCACCCAAGGTCGAAGCACTGGCATTTACTCGACTACATCATTGTCAGGCAACGTGACCAGCAGGTCTGCCACAAGCTTTGCAGCTTCAAAGGGAAGGTCTTCCTCCTGGCCCCCTACTGGCCAGCTCAACCATGGTTCTCAGAGCTACTCGGCTGGTGTGGCTGGTGTCCGCATCCACTGATGTTGGGGAGCGCCGGCCTATTCGATCCTCTCGTTGCCAGGCGACAGAGATCACTTCACTTACACGCGTGAAGTTTCTCCGTTCCTCCCTGAGCTGACTAAATTCGCCTAGAGTGGTGGAGGACATCTTGTCAAGACTAAAACCCTCCACTACTCGACAATACGAATCCTGCGGGAAAGCCTTTCAACAGCACTTCAAGGAGCAGGGAGCTCCCAAGGCCAGTGAAAGTATAGTTCTAGCGTTCCTATCATCTCTAACGCACGAGCGAGGCAGGTCTATCCCGACCATCTCCGTCCACCTGTCTGCCCTCACCGATCCCCTGAATTATGGGTGTGGGGTAAAAGATAACAACAGGTCGGTTACCCTGCTGAAGCAGGGCCTGTTCTACCAGCGACCTCCTGCTAGACCACGTTCTGGGCCTTGGAAAAAGTCCTCACTCTTTTGGACTCGGTAAGTACTACTCCTTCAGTACTGTGAACTATGTTGACAATGTAGCGTGAGGGCCACTGGCCTTATGTTGTCTGTTTTTCCTATGTTCTTGTTACTATGAAGGATTAACCATGATATGGATTAAACTGATATCTGTCTCACCTCAGGATCCATTCACCATCCGACCGTCAAAGGACCGCATACTACTGAAGGCCCTCTCCGTCATAGTGCTAGCCACAGGCTTCAGGTCCTCCCAGCTCAAGGCACTCGCGAGGTTCGACCACTGGATCTCCGTCGCCCAAGGAGATTCTGCAGTGTCCCTGGCTCCTTCTCCCACCTCCCTGGCGAAAAAATGGGCGGGAGAACCACAGGTTCCATCCAGTACCGGTTACGGCATGGAAGGTGGAGGGCGAGCACCACCAACTCTGCCCGGTCGAGACCCTCTGCCAATACCTTTCCGCTATGGCCGGTCACACCACCAGCCAGCATCAACCCTCCATTCATCCTCGGTCTGGCCGCCCATCAGAGGATTGGCAGACAGGTTGCGGCAGGTTATAGAGGAGGCTGACCCTGGGAACATAAGAACATAAGAATATAAGAATGGAGGAAACTGCAGCGGGCCTATTGGCCCATACTGGGCAGTCCCGTTTACACCCAACCCCTATTGCTCATATAAGCACCCAACCTATGTTTGAAGCTATTCAGCTTATTGGAGTTAATGATGATATTTGGTAACTTGTTCCATTCATCCACTACTCTGTTTCCAAACCAGTTGTTACGAACCCCCCCACCGTTTGTCATGATCTACCTGCCCAGCACCACGAGCAACGCCATCTAGGGACGAGACACGAGTATGACTCGTCTTAGTTACCACTCCGGGGTTTCCCTTCTCCATATTCTGGTTGTTGCGTCACTTCCTCCAAGCCTTCTTTGTGAGCTCTAATTCGAGGAAAGGGCGCTTGGCTCTGGGAAGTGACTACAGGATCACCTATCCTGGAAACCTACGGCACAGTGACTACCTACCGTCTTCTACAATACTCAGCCTTACTCGTCAGCCATCTCAGCTCCTCACTTAAGTATTTGTAATCTTGTATTGCCTCTCCCACCTCCACCTTGCTTCACTATTCTTTTATGTTTTATTAATATGTATATACTGTTAATGTTTAGGTTAAGTTTGGTTAAGGGTAATTTATAAGCTGAATATTTTGTTAAGGGATTTATGGTACTTTATTATACACAACGAAAACTCGCATCCTTTGTCTACCCTTTTATAGTCCGATTGTCTTTGTTTTTTTTTTGTTGCTACCTGTTGGGTTCTGGGTAGACGTATAACTATATTTTAAATCCCCAAGTCGTAACACCAGTTTTAACCTTTTTCAAGCCTAAATCTAAATTTGCCTAATTTAAAACCATTGTTACGAGTTCGCTCCTGGTTGGATAGTTTGAGTACCTTTGTAATGTCCCCTTTGTTTAGCCCTGACTTCCAATTATACACCTCTATCAGGTCGCCCCTCGCTCTACGTCTCTCGAGGGAGTGCAAATTAAGGTGCTTTAACCTGTCTCTATACTCAACGTTCGTAAAGCCCGGGATTAGTCTTGTCATTCTCCTCTGAATTCTTTCCAATGATTCTATATCCATTCTGTAATACGGTGACCAGAACTGAACTGCGTAATCCAGGTGTAGTCTCACAAGAGCAAGATACAGTTTTACGATGACCTCGCTAGTCTTGTAACTAACACTCATTTGTATGAACCCAAGTACTTTATTAGCCTTGTTACGAGCAAAAGCACATTGTTTACTTGGCTTAAGGTTCCTACTTATCATTACTCCTAAATCTCTCTCGCAGTCGGATTTCTCTATGGCATCGTTGTTCATCTGGTATCTGGTGTCCCTGTTTACATCTTCTATATTGAGTACTTTACATTTGTCCACGTTGAATTTCATCTGCCATTTTTCAGATCATTCGAAAAATTTGTTTAGATCTTCCTGTAGTTTTGCTGAGTCCTAGTCAGATTTAATAACACCTCCTATTTTAGTGTCATCAGCAAATTTACTTATGTTGCTGTCTATGCCGATATCTATGTCGTTTATGTATATAATAAATAATAATGGTCCAAGTACTGAGCCTTGGGGAACTCCACTTGTGACGTTGCTCCAATGGGACTTAGTGCCGTTAATGCTCACTCCCTGTTTCCTGTCCTGTAACCACGCCCTAATCCATTTAAGGATGTTACCTTTGATGCCATGAGCTTCTACCTTTCTAATTAGTCTTTCGTGGGGGACTCTCTCGAAGGCTTTGCTAAAGTCGAGATATGCCACATCATAATTGTGCCCCTCGTCCACAGATTCGAAAACTGATGAAAAGAATGTTAATAGATTAGTTAGACAAGAGCGTCCGCTTGTGAAGCCATGCTGGGAATCATTGATCAATCAGTGCTTCTCCAGGTGATTTTGAATAGAGTTTGAAATGATTGCTTCCAGTAATTTGCCTACTTTTGATGTTAGACTGATTGGGCGATAGTTAGAGGATAGTGATCTATCCCCTTTCTTGAAAATCGGTATTACATTCGCTATCCTCCAGGATTCTGGTACTACACCTGTTTTTAAGGACATGTTAAACAACTTAGCTAAGGGCATACTAAGCTCTTCCTTCCATTCCTTTAATACTCTGGCAAATATCTCATCGGGACCTGGTGACTTATTTGGCTTTAGTTTGTCTACTTGCTTACTAACATCGTTACTAGTCACTACCATCTCGCTTAATTTGTTTTCTTCTCTATCTCTGAATAGAGTCGGTGCCTCGGGTATCAGGTTTGAATTTTCGGTGGTAAAAACTGTTGAAAAATATTTTTTCAAATTATTGCTCATTTCTCCGTCGTTATCAGTGAGCTCGCCGGTATCTGACCGCATGGGTCCAATCTTTTCTTGTTTTAGTTTGATACATTTGATAGAATCCTTTGGGGTTTGTCTTCGCCTCCCTTGCTATCCTTACCTCATTATTCCTCTCGGCTTTTCTTATCTATGTTTTAACCCTACTCGCCAATATCTTATAATAATCCAGGAGGTAAATTTCGCCACGCTTTATCCTTCTACCTATAGCCTTCCCTTGGCCAATGATGTTCCTTACAAAATTATTTATCCATTTAGGGTCATTTTTGTCTGATCTGAGTTTTTTGTATGGTATGTTCTGCCTCTATGCATTAAGTAACTCATTATTTAAATTGACGTGGAACTCGGCAGTCTCAGATGTCGTTATCAGGTCGGAGTCATCTGTCAGGTTCACCGCCAAGCGCGACACCCCCCTCTCAGCTGCCTCTTTAAACTGTCAAAGTTTGCCCTTCTGAAATCTGGTACTTTAGTGGACTTTTCCTTACGTCTGCCCTGTAAATCTAACTGGAATCGAATTTCTTTGTGATCGCTGTTTACAAGTTCGTTCCCTACCTCGACATTGCTAATGAGGTTTTCTCTGTTTGACAGAACTAAATCGCGTATATTATTACCCCTTGTGGGTTCAGTTATATGTTGACTTAGGAAACAGTCCTGGATCGTCTCGAGAAAATCCTCTGATTCTGAGTTACCCGCAAGGTCAGTCCAATCTATTTGGCCAAGGTTAAAGTCGCCTACTATACAGACTTTGTTGTGTATGGAAGCCCTGCGCATTTCATCCCAGATAAGTCGCTCATTGACTCTATCAAGATTGGGAGGTCTATATATTACTCCTGTGATTATTTTTTTCCTACCATCGCTTAATTCTATCCAAATTGTTTCTGTATTCTCCTCAGTTTTTATTTCCTTATTTATTTCGCACTTCAAATTATCCCTAACATAGATTGCAACTCCGCCTCCTTTCCTGGTTTGTCTATCTGTATGGAACAATTTGTAACCCGCAATTTGGTATTCGACTGGCAACTCGCGTGAGTCTAGGTTGATCCATGTTTCAGTGAATGCTAATATTTCGATTTTTTCGGTACATACCAAGGCCCTAATATCATCCATTTTGTTTCTCGCACTTCTACTGTTCGCGTAGTAGACATTTAAGTTAGTCCTCAGTTTACCGTGTTTAGTTTTAAACTCCCTGTTTAATTTAGTTTTGTCATCATTCCTAACACTATTTCTCTGTAATCTTTTACTTTGTTTACCCGCTCCCACTGCAGTTTCCCCCACCCCAGTGCCCATATGTTCCCCTAGCAGTTTAAAGACTTCGATATCCTTTGAACTGCCCCCTCTAGAGACCCAGCCAGGGTTGCTACCCCATCCCGAGACAGGTGCACCCCATCCCTAGCATAAAGGTCCCTTCTGCCGTAGAAGTTGTCCCAGTTGTCAATGAATGGGACCGATATTGACTTGCAATATCTGTCAAGACGGTCGTTGACACCAACCGCCCTTGACAACCATTCACTGCCAACTCTCCTTCTAGGCAGGACACGGCATATGATAGGGATCCCTCCCTTAGTCTTAATACGATCTATAGCTGCCTTGAAGTTATCAAGAAGCTCCTCACGCCTACACCGGCCAATATCATTGCCTCCTGCACTGAGGCAGATAATGGGTTAGTTCCCATTACCAGACAAGATATTGTCCATCCTGTCAACTATATCCCCCACCCCAGCTCCTGGCAAACACACCCTCAACCTATTTTTGTTTTTATCACAAAAGGCTCTGTCCAGGTACCTTACCTGTGAGTCACCAACAATTAAAGTTTTTATACCTTCCTTGTCATCCCTGTCCCTGACTACTAACGTCTAATTCGTCTATCAAGGGACTGAACGGGTTGGTACACTTAGCTGTTGTTGTCGTTGTTGTCGTATCCTTGATGTACTTCTTCACCACCAGCTTCGTCTTCCCACTACTCACAACTTTCCACTCACTTAAGTTTTCGTCAGACACTGGCTTTCCCTGTCCATCCTCCCCTTTTAACCTAGCCAGCTCTTCCTTTAATTTCAGGTTCTCCAACGTGGCCCGCTCAATTTCTTCCTTGGCCCTCACCAATTCTTCCATGGACCGCCCATTTTTTCGCCAGGGAGGTGGGAGAAGGTGCCAGGGACACTGCAGAATCCCCTTGGGCGACGGAGTTCCAGTTGTCGAACCTCGTGAGTGCCTTGAGCTGGGAGGACCTGAAGCCTGTGGCTAGCACTATGACGGAGAGGGCCTTCAGTAGTATGCGGTCCTTTGACGGTCGGATGGTGAATGGATCCTGAGGTGAGACAGATGTCAGTTTAATCCATATCATGGTAAAACCTTCATAGAAACAAGAACATAGGAAAAACAGACAACATAAGGCCAGTGGCCCTCACGCTACGTTGTCAACATAGTTCACAGTACTGAAGGAGAACCACAGGTTCCAGCCAGTACCGGTTACGGCATGGAAGGTGGAGGGCGAGCACCACCGACTCTGCCCGGTCGAGACCCTCTGCCAATACCTTTCCGCTATGGCCGGTCTCACCACCAGCCAGCATCAACCCTTCATTCATCCTCGGTCTGGCCGCCCATCAGAGGATTGGCAGACAGGTTGCAGCAGGTTATAGAGGAGGCTGACCCTGGGAAGGCCCACGTCCCCACGACATACAGGGTGTAGTGGCTTCACTGGCCTTCCTGAGGACCCACTCCCTCTCACAGGTCTGGGAAGGGGTCAGTGGAAATCGGCCTCTTGCTTCATAGCAAGATACCTGTCTCGCCAGGTGTCAGACGCACCTTGCCTGGCTATGGGTCTCACCCCTAGACCCACAGACAGCATGCTATATAAAACAAATTAATGTAGCTTAATCTAGGAATAAATAAAATTTAAATGGTCCTGAGTGTACTCACTGCTCCCCTTACATCCCAGCACCCTCCTTCCTGTGGAATATAGCAAGTTGCACTAACGAAGCCTATTTTTGGTGAGTGAGCGAAGCTAGTGCATGCACTTATCCCGCTCTTCCAGTAGTGGGCACGGTTGCGCTAATCCGTTAACCGCTAATTAACGAAGCTAACTTTCTCGTTAGCGGATTAGCGTTTTCACTGACTTTGGAAACCGTTAGCGGACCAAATAGCTTCCGCTAAATTTAGTTCCGCTAACTTTAAGTCCGCTAACAAAATTTATACATGTTTATTCCTGTCTGTTGTAAGCGTGTGACGCCGCGACGCTGTCTCCAACAGCCAGTCAGGCGCGCTTGGCTGACTGTGTGTTAGTACGTGTAAACGTGACAAGACATGATTTGTCGACGCTGCGCTGCTGGTATAATGTGTATGTGGTTGGTATCTCATATTTACATGAATAATGAATAAGGCCGATAGGTTGTATGAGAATGCAAATAAATTATTTGTGAAATTGTGTACAGTGTACACCTTGATAAGTTGATCATCTGATCTTGGCATGATGCTATTTGCTACCTATGCAATACAGTACTATAGTTTTTGGATTCGCTTAATACTTTGTCTTTTCGTACAGTAAATAAAGATTATAAAGTGTATGTTGAAACTTGAATGTAAACTAATGTTAAATTTCATCTGTTCATTTAATTATTTGTGTACACCTTGATCATCATCTGATCTTGGCATGCTCTACCTTTTTGGAAGGCTCTATGTCTAAGCTACAAGACAACATATGAAAATTTCAGCTCTCCAGGTCTGTTTTTAAGGGTTTTAGAGCCCCCCCCCCCTTAAAAACGAAGCTAAATTCATATAATAAAAGTTAGCGGTTAGCTTTAGCTTCCGCTAATATTTTTAGCTGTTTAGCGGTTTAGCGTTAGCGAAGTTAACCTTTTAGTTAGCAGATTAGCGGTTAGTGAAGCTAACTTTTCGTTTAGCTGTGCCCACCACTGCGCTCTTCCTTCTGCTCCATCCTCCTGCTAGTTCTGATGTTGGATTTGGGAAAGGAATGACGTCTGAGTTAGTTCTCAGACAGGCAGTGACACGGCACAGCTCCCTTGTGCAGATTTCCTATTCTTATTCCCGGTTTTTTTCAACTGCTAGTGCAGCTTAGACTGATCTAGAAGTGTTAAAATTTGGCTTTGTCACCTCCTAAGGGTGATATCTTATGAGGTCTAATAGCAAATGCCTTAGCTTCGCTCACTCACCAAAAACAGGCTTTTCCTCAAAGCTTCATAGCCCCTATTATACACTCTGATAATGACTATAACGAGGTGTGGTTGTTAAGGATAGTTATTAGTGTACTGTGAATTGTGATCTATTCTGAGAGAGACAGAGTGAAGTAAATTTGATAAACTCTTTTAATCTGCTGAGGGCATGAGAGAAGGACTGGGAGAAGGTGAGAAAGAGGGAGGGAAGGAAGGAAGGGGTGAGGAAAGCAAAAAAGAAGTGACGGACGGAAGTAGTGAAGAAGGCCGTTCATCCTCTGAAGACTGAAGGATGTGTTCATCTCCTGAATTTATGTGTTCATCCCTAGGGAGCAAAACCAACAATAGCGTTGCTCCACACTTCCTCCATTTCACCTCGGCAGCGTCAGTCAAGCGTCAGGCAGGACGCGACATTAGACAACGGCGGCGTCGAGGTCCTTTGCTCCACCTTCTTCCATTACACGCACCCACCATTGTTCTGTCAATGGTTCAGCAGCACGAAGGGAGAGGTCATCATTGCTTAACTCGCTCAGTCACAGGAAGGTATCGGCCCTCAGGAGGTTGATGGACTCGACGCCTCTACATTGTTTGTTTGTGTAGGCGGTTCTGTTTTTTTTAGTATATACGAGAGTTTTTATATCTTTTTGTGTGTTTTGTATGTATAGCTCTCTCTTTGTGTGTGTTTTTATATGGATGTTTGTTTTTGTTGTTTTTCATTGTGTACGCGTTTAAACATGTGCACGTGTTTTATTTATGTCCCAAGAAGAGAGATCGTCGGCCACCTGCTATGTGAACACTTGATTCAGTTGTGAAGTTTTTAACAGTTGTATCAACAGAACAGAGGTAAATATTACACATGAACGTAGCACCTGCAATATTTGCTCACCACCTGTCACTCGCTTGAGACATGTACAAAAGTAAACTGAGTGTTACAGGTACAGTATTGGTCACTACGCAATCAGTCTTCATTGTGTATGAAATTGGACTGTGTGATAACATTACAACCCCCAAACTATATTTCTATCTGTGAAGACAATATGAAGATAATTTGTAATTTAATTGTACTCTGTACAATAGCGTACACATATCGATACTACTAATAATAATAATAATAATAATCCTTATTAGAAAACGAAGAACAAGAATAATAAGAGGACGTCAAGTCTTCGTGTTCCATAGAAAGAAAAAGAAAACAAATAGACATTGCTAAGTCCCGGCCAAATGTGGGACGTAGTCTGGGGTAAACAAAGCCAGAAGGTCAACTGTACTGACCTGCGTAAGTGCATGTTTACAATACAAGAATCAATAAGTTAAACGAAGGATATGCAGACGACACACACACACACGAGTCAAGCAATATGCCCAGCTGAGTGGAAGACCTCATGTGTCGCCAGTGCGCAAGTGAACGAGCCTAGGATCCTTAAATGAGTTACGACATATTGCTATCACCCCAATACCCAGCTTAGTCTGCTAAAGTTTCGTTTTTGACTGGTCCTATGCTGATATTGTAGGCGCCATAGATTCTCTGTAATTTGGCAATATAAAAACTTTCTCCGAGACTCACTGTCTTGTCAGCTTTCTCGATTATATATACCGCCATCAGGAAAACCAAATATGTCTGTGACTGTCGTCTTCATTGACTTCACCAAGGCATTCGACTTAGTCGACCATAATTTAATCAACAAAGTTATTGACCTCGGGTTTCAGAGAAGTCTTATACCATGGCTTACAGACTTCCTTAGTGTCCGACGCCAAGCTGTACGCTCCGAAGTGCTGTCTCCACCTTTCAGTCGCTCACTTGTGACGTCTCTTCAAGGCACAAAGATGGCACCGCTCTGCTTCCTCATGCGTATCAATGATGCCCTCTACTGTATGTCGGCGACTCCACCATTGGGATCGGTATGAAAAATTTCGATCCCGACAACAGCACCCTCCGGAATATATTGGACGGTCTCCAAAATTGGGACACTAACAACTATGTTACCATCAACCATACCAAGACCATGGTTGCTCACATCAACCTTTCCTCTGACCTTGTACCACCAAGCAACTCAGCGTCACTATAGATAACAAACTAAATTGGAAACACATGCCAGTACGATTGTATCGACCTCCTCCGCCCTCTCAAATCCTTCGGAGTTCCCGCGCCCGAGCTCCTCAGTGTTTACTCAACCTTCATACTTCCCAAGCACACCTATGCTTCCCTTGCCTGGTCTTCCTCCCTAAACACCACACAACGGAAACACCAAGGAAAAGTATATAAGAGGACGTGCAAGATTATTCTCTACCCCTCTTACTCCACATATCAACAAGCGCGCGTCACACTGACCCTCTCGGCTTTTTGATCACCTCCATCACATCATCGGCAGATTTTTGGAGAAGCTTCTACACCATCCTCGACACCTGGTCCTGCTTTTACCCGAGATCCATCGTCCGCGAACTGCGGTTCGACACCACAACCGCATCCAGTCCTTACGAGCACGTACTGATCGCTATAAAAACAGCCCAATCCCAACCATTGTAAAAATTATCAACAAATCGTAGTCAACCATTGTGTTCACTCCCTGCCAATCTTACTTTTGTATAGTTACCATGTTGAAGTTCCCTGATGTATGACCTTTTCTCCCCTTGTACCACTTATGCTACATATATATTATTTGTTAATCAAGTGACCCATTCCCCAATTATGTAGCTGTATATTTTCAGCCTTTTGATTGCCATGTTCTTTCAATTAACCGTTTATTATTATTATTATTGTTATTGTTATTATTATTGTTATTGTTATTATTATTATTGTTATTGTTGTTATTATTATTATTAAACTCCTGCAATTATAATTTTATTAGAGAATGATTATGTCCGCTGTCTACCTTACCATAATGCACAACAGCGAGAAGGTTGACCTACATGAGGTGATGGAGAGAGGGAGGGGCAGGCGGTACACATTGCTTGGCCCAGAAGAAACCCGTCCCACCACCAGGGTCCTTGGTAACATGTACACCAAGGTCGCCTGCCTCTCTTTACTCCCGTAGCCACTGTGAGTCCCCTTTCCCTCTCAACTTCCCTCCCCTCTCTATTCCTGTGTGCTTCTGTGCAGCTGGGTTTAGGGATGAGAATAGGGGGGAGAGGTAGATGGGGGTAATATTGGTACTGATATAAGCACTTGGCTTCAATAAGGTATTGTAGAAGGGGGGTAATATTGGTACTGATATAAGCACTTAGCTTCAACAAGGTATGGTAGAAGGGGGGTAATATTGGTACTGATATAAACACTTGGCTTCAATAAGGTATGGTAGATGGGGGTAATATTGGTACTGATAAACACTTAGCTTCAACAAGGTATGGTAGACGGGGGGTAATATTGGTACTGATATAAACACTTAGCTTCAATAAGGAATGGTAAGGTGTGATTGAATTAGGTACAAATAAAGCTACCGGGCAGAGCTAAGGTACCATTGAGTGAGGCTTACGAAAACTGTGCTATTTGGCATCGTATTGGAAATTAGGTCAAGGAGAGGTGTAATTCAGTGACTCGTAGGATAAGGAAGATAACTTAAGATAAAAGAAAGCCTGAAAAACAGGTCAATGATTTCAATACGTCCATGTTGAAAAAAAAATCGTGACATGCGTAAAAAAATGCAGTCAGGTCAGAAAAGGCTGAAACTGGGCTAATTAAAATAAAAACAAACAAACAAACTTATAGAGGACAAAATGACCCCCCACCCCCACCCAAGCTAGACGAACTCTGATGATACAAACAGACTCCCATACCTGTTATAATCTTCACTCACCTGACACGGTGCGTAAAAAGGAAAAAGAAAAAAAATTTAAATTTCGACAACAGAAGACAATAAAGCATAAGGAAGAAACAATTGAAGATATAACAACAAAAACAACCATCTAATTTAACATGGTAAAGAAAAAATAGACCCTAACTTTACCTCGGTTAGGTTAGGTTAATCTTAACGTGAAATAAAGTAAGGATATGTAATCCTCAGGTAAACCCATCAGAACATTCAACATCTACGACAACTTCTCAGTAACTAAAAAAAATCACCAAAACATCAATGATGGCCCATCTGTGCTCTTGACACACTTAGTGATGGTAACGAGAATGAGAGAAAAAATCAGCTCACTTCCTGGGCGATAGTGACGAAAAACGCAGGTCGTCCGCTTCTACCTGCATTAATGAGGTCAGTGAAACTTTCCACAGTTAAGGGAATCCTTAACAGAGATGCGGGCAGTTAAGGTAATTTTTTTTTGTTTAACGAATTTATTGGCAGAGCTTGTAATACACTTTGCCTATTCTGAGGGTGGTATCACTTCTCACTGTCACGCAGGACAGAGGTTCACACACAAAGAAATACATCATATTCATTAACAACTATAAATGTATAGAGGTCAGATTCATATGGGTAATGTCACTGTTCACTGCCATGCAGGACAGAGGTTCGTACACAAAGAGTTGCATCATATTCATTGACAGTACATATACATATATGTAAACACACACACACACACACATATACATACATATACATATTAACATACACATATAAACGTACATGCACATAAACATGCACACATACATACATATACGTCGGTCAGATTCATGTGGGTAATGTCACTTTCCACTGCCATACAGGACAGAGGTTCGTACACAAAGAATGCATCATATTCATTGACACTATATATAGGTCAGATTCATGTGGGTAATGCCACTGTTCACTGCCACGCAGGACAGAGGTTCGTACACAAGGAAGGAAATACATCACATTCACCAGCAGCATATATAGGTCAGTGGATCACATACATTGGAGTCATATTCTAATTGAAGACTAATCAGTAGGGAGTGACAGTTTTGCAAAAGTTTTCAAAATCTAATTGCTTGGGTTGGATTATTTGTCTATCGGCCACGCTAATTCCGAATATGTTTGAGTTTTTTACATCATTGCATTAGAAGGTTTGTGGATACTTTTGGGTTTGGCATGAAAAACGCGAAAAAACTGTAAATAATAAAGGGACTGGCAATGTGGCACAACCTGTTAAAATCAAGTTATTGAATTGGATTATTCGACTACTGTGTACACTGGTTCATAATATGCTATTGTTTTACAACTCAATGCGCTACAAATTATGCCGATATTTTTGCTGCAAGTCACCACATACGTATATTTCGAAAACCAGGACCCAATATTACCAACGGCGTGGATAGATTCCGTGGAATGAATTCAGGACATTCCCGCTCATGGAACATTACCAAACTCCGTATATGCGCCAATGGCAGGCCAATCGCAATATTTACAGAGTTTGTTGAGGCTCCCTGGACGGGAATGCCCTGAATTTATTCCACGGAATCTATTCACGCCGTTGGTAATATTCGTCCCAGGACTGATCAACGAATTCAGCCCAAGTAGCTTGACTTGGACAGTTAAGGACAAAATCTCAGTCCGTACTTTTGAATAAAATATTGTTCAATAGGTGGTGATATTGAAGTGCTGAAAGTTGTTTTTTCTTTGTTGTTTTGCAGTTAGTTCAAAGGGCCGCCACCAAGATGGGTCGTCCTAAGATTAGCAACACTCAGCTGCGCCAGGGTAACGATAAGGTGTTCGGGGTTCGGATGCCTCTGCCACCTAACAAGTTGCCTCTGAACAAGGAAGTTGGAAGTGCCCTGGCTTATGAAGCAGAAAACGAGAGGTTAAGGAGAAGAACAAATGCTTTTGATTGTATGGATGCCACCAACAAGGTGACTGAGAAGGTACTGGATGTGTATAGGAAGGCCACTGTCCCCACTATCTCTGAAATCAGGATGAAAATGAGAGTCCACGACCTGTGGAGGATGCGGAGGGAGACGATGATGATGAAGGGAAATGGACAGAAACAGAAAACGAAGAACGGGAAGCTGAAGATGAGCCTCGAACCTCATCTTCAGCTTCCCGTTCTTCGTTTTCTTCCTTTTCTGTTTCTGTCCACTTCCCTTCATCATCATCGTCTCCCTCCGCATCCTCCACAGGTCGTGGACTCTCATTTTCATCCTGATTTCAGAGATAGTGGGGACAGTGGCCTTCCTATACACATCCAGTACCTTCTCAGTCACCTTGTTGGTGGCATCCATACAATCAAAAGCATTTGTTCTTCTCCTTAACCTCTCGTTTTCTGCTTCATAAGCCAGGGCACTTCCAACTTCCTTGTTCAGAGGCAACTTGTTAGGTGGCAGAGGCATCCGAACCCCGAACACCTTATCGTTGCCCTGGCGCAGCTGAGTGTTGCTAATCTTAGGACGACCCATCTTGGTGGCGGCCCTTTGAACTAACTGCAAAACAACAAAGAAAAAACAACTTTCAGCACTTCAATATCACCACCTATTGAACAATATTTTATTCAAAAGTACGGACTGAGATTTTGTCCTTAACTGTCCAAGTCAAGCTACTTGGGCTGAATTCGTTGATCAGTCCTGGGACGAATATTACCAACGGCGTGAATAGATTCCGTGGAATAAATTCAGGGCATTCCCGTCCAGGGAGCCTCAACAAACTCTGTAAATATTGCGATTGGCCTGCCATTGGCACATATACGGAGTTTGGTAATGTTCCATGAGCGGGAATGTCCTGAATTCATTCCACGGAATCTATCCACGCCGTTGGTAATATTGGGCCCTGGTTTTCGAAATACGTATGTGGTGACTTGCAGCAAAAATATCGGCATAATTTGTAGCGCATTGAGTTGTAAGACAATAGCATATTATGAACCAGTGTACACAGTAGTCGAATAATCCAATTCAATAACTTGATTTTAACAGGTTGTGCCACATTGCCAGTCCCTTTATTATTTACAGTTTTTTCGCGTTTTTCATGCCAAACCCAAAAGTATCCACAAACCTTCCAATGCAATGATGTAAAAAACTCAAACATATTCGGAATTAGCGTGGCCGATAGACAAATAATCCAACCCAAGCAATTAGATTTTGAAAACTTTTGCAAAACTGTCACTCCCTACTAATCAGTGTGGGCTAGCAAATTTGGGATAAACAGCAAGAATGTCCTCAAGCACACCTGATTCAATGAGGTAATTACATAGTTCAAGATACAATAAGTCAGGTGGCCTGAAGTCTTTGACAGCGTCACATTCAATAATATAGTGTTCAAGTGTATGCTTTAAAGGTTTATCACAAAGTTTACGTGCTGAGTGTTCCGGTATGGGTACAGCGTCACTAACTTGCCAGATGTGTCTGTATCCTAGCCTAATTCTGGCCACGACTACATCACATTGTCTGGTTCTGTCCTTATGCTGGCCATACCGGTACCTTTTGTTACAAAATTTGTCATATTTACTAAAGCTACAACTGTCAGGTCTCTCTGCATTTCTCACTTCTTCAAGATCAGAGTTCATGATTCTGACTCGAATGTTTTTAATTACGGCATTGGACAGACCAAGGTCAAGGTCAACATTTTCTTTCTTACATGCCTCATTGGCCAGTCTATCAGCACGGTCGTGATACCTGATTCCAACATGGGACGGAATCCACACAAATTCGATACGAAAGTTGTTCTCATTGGCAGTTATCACATTTCTTTTAATATCACATGCAACTTTAGACACATAGAGCCTGACGGGCTGTTCATTGATTTCAAAGCACTTTGAGAGTCACAGAATATCACCCCACCTCCATTTTCTTTGAGGTAGTCTGTGGCTAAGTAGATTCCAGTTAGTTTAGTTTGTGTTGTGCTGGCCCAGTTGTTCAGCCTTTGTTTGTTTGACACTATCATCTCTTTTTCTTTATATATTACGATTACACAGCCTGTTCTACCTGTTAAGGTAAGGAAAACAACTGACAAGCATTCACACACACAAACACACACCCACTACAGCACCGGTGAGCAGCTGTCAATCACTTCCAGAGATCTGTTTCAGCCAGACGACAATAAAAGAGAGTAAAATGTAGTAGGTAGTAGACAGCTACCAAACAGGGAGGTACTACCGCCTGGGAAGATATTGGAAGCATAATGTGTTGTCCAATGGTAGACCCTGCTGCCATATGGCATCTCGAAAATTGTGACCAAGTCCCAGGTTGCTCATCTGACTTTTTGCACACACAATTGCAGGGTCTCAATTGTTTCTCTTACTATTGACAACACAACATACATATACAGTATTGTTTCTCACGTTTGATCTTTTTTTTTATTTTTTTATATCATTATTATTATTATTATTGTTATGACAGTGTTATTATTATCATTACTATTTTATTATTATTATCACTATTATTATCATCTTCATTATTATTAGTGTTATTAATAGTATTATATTTTCGCCCCCAGGCCCCCATGTGGGTTGGGTGGACGGAAAAAAGTCGCAGGAAAAAAGTCACAGGAAAAAAAGTCACAATTTTGGCTAGGAAAAATCATATTTTATTTAAATTAAGGTAATACAACTAAAAATATTTCAAAACAGTTATTAACTGACAATACATGACTTTTACATATTGACAACAATTTATATTTGATGCACGTAGGTTAGGTTAGGTTAAGTTAGGTTAGATTGGGTTGGGTTGGGTTAGGCTAGGCTAGGTTTTTCCTTGATGTACATAACCATGGTCTTGATATGGTTGACGGTGACATGATTGTTGGTGGCCTAATTTTGGAGACTGTTCAATAAATTCTGGAGGGCGCTGTAGTCGGAAGCCGAGATGTTCACACCGACCCCAATGGTAGAGTCGTCGACATATTTCCAACGAGCGGAAGTTTCTCTTAGCGTATCTTTGATAAGCATGAGAAAACAGAGCGTTCCCACCTTAGTGCCTTGGGGAGCAACGCCACTGGTGGAGACAGCCCCTCGAAAACTTACGGCCTGGTGTCGATCACTAAGGATGTCTGAAAGCCATGGTATAACTCTTCTCCGAAACCCGAGGTCGATAGCTATGTTGATGATTAAATTGTGGTCGACTTGGTCAAATGTCTTGGTGAAGTCAATGAAGGCGACAGGCACAGACGTCTTTCGTTTTTTCAGATGGCAGTAAATGTAGTCGAGAAAGCTGACAAGACAGTGAGTGGTGGAGGAAGTTTTCTTATTGCCAAATTTCTGAGGATCTATGGCGTTTGCAATATCAGCATAGGTCCAGTGAAACACAAAACATTTGCAAATAAAGCTGGGTATTGGGGCGATGGCAATGGGTCGTAGCTCATTTCAGGATTGTAGGCTCGTTTACTTTTTTTTTTTTACGGGGAATAGCCCACCCGGGCACAGGTCATCAACCCACAACGGGGCCCGATAACACATTTGAGGTTTTCCAGTCAGCTGAGCATCTTGCTTGTCTGAGGAAAGCATTGATGATAATCAGAGAGGTTTAGCTACTTCCGGGGAGAACTCCTTGTAGACTTTCATTGGTAAGTCAATAGGGGTGGTGGATCGCCTTAACTAAAGTTTGCTCAAACGCTTTGCCACTTCAGATTCTTCCACTAAGTCAGTAGGAAGGAGGCTGGTAGGTAAGCAGGGAGATTGGTTATATCCAGCCTGGAAGCGTCTGGCATATAGTTGCGAAATGGTTATTTGATTGCTCAGTTGCATCAACATTAGTGAGATGGCTAAGGAGGGGGAGGGGGGTGTGTCTTATTGTTTAGTCCACAGAGTTCTTTAAACTTACCATACCACTGACTGGTGATGGTCTGCTTCAGGTGTTGCAGCTTGGTTGCGTAATAAGACTTATTTGCAGCGCGTATTTTGCGGTTAGCTTGGTTGTGAAGGGTCCTGTAGCTGTTGTTGTCGTTGAGATAAAAGTCGCTGTTTCTCTGTTGCATAAGTCTTTTGACCCGAAGTATGATCTTGCTAAGAGCAGTTGGGTGAAATCTGAAGGACTTCTCGGGGAAGAAGTGGTTTTGAGTTTCCGTGGTGGTCTTGGTGTAATTTGTCCATTTGGTTTTTATGTCACCCACACTAAGTCCAGGGATGGTGAACTATCCACTGCCAGAAGAGATGCAATGCAGAGTCAGTAGTCGGCCCGTAAGACTTGACGTAGGGTTTCTGAAATTGTCTGGTAGTGGGAGCCGGAGACCAGAACACTGACAAGTGTCTATTACTCCTGATAGGAGTCATTGGTTGAGATGGTTGATCTTGGTTTGCTAAGTCAGTTTAGATCATGTAAAGGGTGTTTGGACCGTGCGTAGCGAAGTTCACAGCTTGTGATAGTAGCAGTAGGTCCTTGATATCAGTGGTGTCATTTTCGTAATAAATCCTGCATAGTACCAGCTTGGCACATTGGTACCTAACTCTGATTTTACAGATTACTGATTGCCCCGGAGGGGGCTAGTATATTGGGCACCCCCTTACATCCTGTACAAGGTGAAGCGCAGAAGCGTTTACAGTGCCCAATTGGGAGGTATGTGGAGTTCATGCTTGCCTTTATGACTCCTGCATTAAGGGCGTGGAAGCCTGAAGGATCATGGGTTTTGTCAGCAAGTTACATAAAGTGACAGAATAATGATGTGTGTGTGGGGGGGGGGGGGGGGGGAATTCCCGGTACATTTCATCTGTTTATAGCAAAGCGTGGCAGGTCCCTAATAATGTCAAGTGCCAGGCCAGTGACTAGGAGGAGGGATATCTGGTCAGGGAGGGAAGAGGTGTTGGTAACGGCTGGGGACCTGTAGGAGGAGGTAATAGGGTAAGTGAGGATGTAGTGACGGAGGGTGTGAGAGTCGGGTTGGCCACAAAGTTTACAAACAGTGCGGCCAGGCTTAGGGTTGCCAATGTACTCCCATAGGTACCTGTACCCTAGGCGCAGTCTCATGTATATAATCTGTTGAGATCGAGTTAGAGATTGATACTCTTTGTAGTGGCGGTTGGAGTCACCGGTTATAGCGTCATAGTGGCATAGTGTGACGCTGTCCCGTTGCTTCAGGTGTGTCCATTTTACGTCGAATGCTTCTCGTTGTGTGGCGTGTATGCGAGATTTGAGATGATTCAGGGAGAGGGCGAAGGTGGCTTCCTTATCTTCTTCTTGTGTCGCTTCTTTGGCAAGTCGATCAACAGTGTCACAGGCAGTTATTCCTATATGTGACGGGATCCAAATAAACTTGACAAGGATGTTATCAGTTTGTTCTAGCCTGGCGACGGCGGCTAGGGAGGTTTTGGGCGGCAGGGGAGGAGGGGGAGGGTAATTTGAGCCTCGCTAGCGCAGAAGTGCTGTCATTGATTATCAGGAGGTTCCGGCATTCAGTGCGAGCATAGGTCGCCCCCTCATGAATGCCCGCGAGGATGGCTATGCTTTCTGTGTCAGTGGAGGAGGCCCAGTCGTGGACCCTGATTTTCTTGCGGGCCTGGCGCTCGGGAATCCATACAGCTGCCCCAGCGCTGCCCAGCGTGGTGGCAGACCCATCACAGTAGACGAGGATAGGAGGGAGGGGGGTCGTAAGAGAAGAGGCGACATCACCAATCTTGCCAAGGCAGTTAAGTTTGAGCATATACCGCAGTTGGGTGGATTTACGACCAGGGAAGGTGTGGACGACAACATCAACACACGGGGAGGTCCACGGCGGTAGAGGTGGATGAGTGTACTCTGCAGTGAGAGAGGTGGTAACGCAGGATGTCAGCAGCAGTGTGGACAGGCCAGTGTTGAGAGAGGGAGGGAGAGGTAGTGGGGTCAGGCCGGCGTAGGAGGGAGTCAAGATGTGAGTTCAGTGAGCGAGACAGGGGAGTCGGTTTCTCACTGCGAAGGAGTTTAACACCTAGGATGGCATTGAGAGCAGTAATTCGATCGCAGACTGGAAGCAGGTCAGTTCACGATGCATGACTTCTATTCTGGTGGTCATAGGGCAGCCGAGGATGAGTCTCATCGCTCTGTTTTGGATTTTCTCTATGCTTTGTTTCTCGTGTTGGGAGGCAACTACAAGGACAGGAGAGGCATAATCTATGACAGCTCTGACGATAGCAATGTACATGAGGCATAGGACCCTGACAGTGGCTCCTTTGAGGCCGTGGGTAAGGGACTGGAGGGGCCTCGTTCGTTGGCGGCACTGGGAGATGACGTGGGCGGCGACAGCAGAGGTGGTAGCGCTGGTAGTGGCACGCGCGGGTAGACCAAGGTACCTGTAGGGGCTTACTTGATCGATGTCTTGTCCTTGCAGAGTCAGCGGAGTCTGACGCCAGAAGTATGAGATGAACTTGGTTTTAGTGTTTGAGATGACTAGCCCGAGTGTTTGACAGGTCCGGGCGAACGTGGAGAGTATAGGTTGTTCATGTTGCACTGTAGTAATTTGGAGGAGGATATCATCAGCGTAGCTAGATACAAGTTCACCTGAACAAGGCGCTGGTGAGGCCTGTGTTGGAGTACCCATCTATACCACTCGTCACAGTCGGGAAGACTAGACTACAACAACTACAGAGCTTCCAAAACAAGTGTTTGAGGTCAGCCAGTGGCCAAGCGCCACCCTACCAGGAGACAGTGGAAACCATCCACCTAAGAAATAAAACAGAGACCCTCAACGTCAGGTTCCATCGCCTAGGGAAGAAGGTTTGGGACAAGCTCCTGGACGACCCTCACAGCCCAGACCACCTACGCGGGGAAGACATCAACGGAGGGAGACCCCACGCCTGGTGGCCCCGGAGTCTGCCCGCACTACAACAACCCAACCCGCGACCCATCTATGTCCGCCACAGTGATCCACCTTAGATTAAAACTTAGATGATATAAATTCACATTTAACAAGTCACAATCAAGTGAGTCCTTAACGTAATACAGTATAAGATGTTAATAAACTTGTAATTGTAAAATCAATCTAGTCATTGTCTACTAAAATAACCATTGTGCAACCTCATTCTAAATCTTAGGTTAGCTTAGTTAGCCAACAAACTCTGTAATATGTAAGACAAGGGGTGTCGTCCCCCTCTGTTTAACTCATTAAACTTCTTTTCCAACCTTTCCCCCCACGACTATATGTTGTGATTTCTCCATCCCTCATGTCTGGCTGTGCCTTGAGCCCCAGCATGCCTTCCATCCTTTCCCCACCTTAACCTAAAAAAAAAAAAAAAAAATCAGCGTAGCTTATGATGTGACCGTCTAGAGCGCGCTCAGCAAAGATGTCGTTGAGGCGGCAGATGGAGTTCATGAGTACAATAAAGAGTGTAGGGCTGAGTACACCTCCCTGAGGCGTGCCAAGATCAAGGTCCCTGCTCTTAAAGTAGTGGCCCTGAAACCGGACAAGGGCCTGTCGACGGGAGAGGTAGTCAGCAATCCACGTGAGGAGTTTGCCCTTCACATCCATGTGAGTGAGACCCTCAATGATCACTTCACTATTGGCTTTATCAAAAGCACCCTTGAAGTCGACGAAGAGGGTTTTGGCTGAGGTGTTTGCCATGTAGTGAGCAGTACTCTTTCCGGGGCGGAAACCATAGAGGTCAGGGTGCAGGTGGGCTTCAATTTTCCAGTGGAGGCGGTGGCGTATCATGCGCTCCATCATCTTTGAGAAGCAGATGAGGGAGATTGGACGATATTCATCTTGTCTGCCTGGTTTAGGGACTGGGATGGTAGTGGCAGTCTTCCATAAGTGAGGCAGCTGACCAGTATCATAAGAAAGGTTAAATAGACAGAGGAGGGGCTTAGCAGGAGTGCCAATAAGGGCATTTAGCACTTCATATGTGACGCCGTCATCGCCAGGGGCGGTGGACCGGCCGCGCTTAACAGCATTTAGTAGTTCACACTGTGTGAAAGGCACGTCAGTGTCTGCAGATAGGTCTTGGTACTCGGAGATGCGCTGTCGGCGTTGTGGTTGCAGTGCGAGGGTGAGGTCTCGTACAGCGGGTGGTAGTGCATCAATGGAGGCGGCCTCCTACCAAGTCTGGGAGAGCGCCTCGGTTCGGGCAGCTGGTCTGGGGCGGAGCGCGGGTCTGGCGTTGATGCCCTGGGCACTGTTAATGGTGCGCCATATATCACCTATAGATGTAGACTGGTCAATAGAAAAGCAAAGTCAAACCACTGCTTCTCTCGTGCGAGAATGATGGCAGATTGGAGCTCTTATTTGTGCGCATCAGGAAGCGTAGAGCATCAGGGGAGCTGGGAGATTTCTTCCACTGGCCGACTGCTAGTCGGTGCCATACTCGGATAGACTTAACATAAGGGTCGCGGTTAACATTCCAATGACTCATGGGCTGGCGGTTAGGGCAGCGGTGTTTTGGGGCAGGGCGGAGGAGGGTAGTGCATTATTTGGATAGATCAAGGTAGAGTTGGTCTGCGGTGGTGTCAGTGTAATCCTGAAACCATTCAGCAATGGTAGTGATGAAGGCAGGTATGTTGGCAGGGGATAGGCTTAGCCTAGGACCCTTGGGTGGGGGGGTATTCTCACGTACAGGAGAGTAGTGTGGATAGGGAAATGGTCACTGTGGGGGAAGTGGAGGATGCGGGTGGAGTGTGGGCGGTGAGGGTCAGAGTAGAGGGCGATGTAGTCAAGTTTCCCTCCCCCGATGTGGGTGGGTGAAGGAGGGTAGAGAAGACGTACAGGGTCATCAGTGGTTTGTAGGTAGGAGAGCCAGGAATTACCCCGGGAGTTTGAGTGGGGCCCCTGGGAGCCGAGACTAGGGTGACGGGCATTGAGGTCCCCCACAAGGAGGGTGGGGGTGGAGGTGATATGGTGTGGTAGGACAGGTACAGTAGGGGTGGAGGGAGGCACATAGACATTGACAATATTGAGGGACATACCTTTTAGTGTGATTGTGATGGCATGTGCGTCGGTGGTGTCGACATCAAGGGGGACGTCGAGAGGTTGATAGGGGACATCCTTCTTGACGTAGATCAGCAGTCCACGTGCATGACCTCGTGGTAGTCCATCGATGCGAAGAACAGGGGTGGATGGGCTCTCAACACATGTGTCGCCACTGAGCACATGGGTACCAGCAGCACACCGCGTTTCTTGGAGGCACAACACGTCGATATTTTCAGTTTAGGCGTAGGTTTGAGGGCACCAAACTTGTTTTGTAAACCGTTTATGTTCCAGGTGAGTACCTGCAGTCCTGTAGCGTTGCTATCCATTGTGGTGTATTAGACTGATTTCAGGCTGGCCGGTTGGGTACATGTGTACCCCTGACGTGGACGGATGAGCCTTAGGTGCAGGCATGTCGGCGGAGCTTGGGTGGCCGGGAGTGGAGTCGTCAGGGTCGGAAGGGAGCCCTGGTGGAGACAGCACGGGAGCGGGCGTGGCTTGCGGTAGGTAGACGGGTTGAGCCACCACGTGACGTGAGGATAAGGCAGGGCTTGGCGCGGGGGCAGCAGGACGCACAGGCATTGAGCAGGGGGGCTACCAGCTTGTGGCAAACCAAAAGAGGGGAGTGACAGGGTGGCAGCCTCGGGCAAGAGATGGTTGTGTAGGTCGGAGATGGCGGTACAGAGTGTAGAGAAGAGTTGCTCAACATGCCTGGCAAATTTTTGAAAGAGGGACATGATCTGTGTCATGTCACGGGGGGGGGGGGGGTTGCGGGGGACACTGGTGGGAGCACGAGGCTTGACAGCGTGGGGGGGCACTGGTGGGAGCACGAGGCTTGACAGCGTGGGGGTAAGGGGGGGTTGTAGGGGGCACTGGTTGGAGCACGAGGCCTGACAGCATGGGGGTAAGGGGGGTTGTGGGGGGGGGCACTGGTAGGAGCACGAGGCTAGACAGCGTGGGGGTAAGGGGGGTTTGTAGGGGGGCACTGGTGGGAGCACGAGGCTGGACAGCGTGGGGGTAAGGGGGGTTTGTAGGGGGGCACTGGTGGGAGCACGAGGCTGGACAGCGTGGGGGTAAGGGGGTGTTGTGGGGGGGGGGGCACTGGTGGGAGCACGAGGCCTGACAGCGTGGAGGTAAGGGGTGGTTGTGGGGGGGCACTGGTGGGAGCACGAGGCTGGACAGCGTGGGGGTTAGGGGGGTTATAGGGGGGGCACTGGTGGGAGCACGAGGCCTGACAGCGTGGAGGTAAGGGGGGTTATGGGGGGGCACTGGTGGGAGCACGAGGCCTGACAGCGTGGGGGTAAGGGGGGGTTATGGGGGGGCACTGGTGGGAGCACGAGGCTGGACAACGTGAGAGTAGAGGCTGAAATGAGGGGGGGCACTGGTGGGATCACGAGGCTTGACAGAGTCAAGATAGAGACAGGGGCGAGGCTCAGTTGTGGTTGAGTTAGGGAACGGCAGGTGCCGTTGTTGTGGTGTAGCCTGGAGAAGCCAGGCAGAGGCAGGTGTCCCAGTAGACTGGGGGGAGCGTTGTGGTCGACGCGGCCCTCGGGGAGCTGAGGTGGTTTGAGGTGATAATGAGGTCATTGATAAGAGTGTCTTTGGCGGGTGAGCGAGGCGGATGGTATGCCACACAGTAGACGATAGAGGCAGTGTGGCGAGGATGGGCACGTGGCACAACATATACAGTCAGTCAAAGAGCCAGCGACCCCACCTTAAGTCTCGAACTGGAAATTTTTACCTGACAATACGTGGTAAAGTAAGGTTGTATGTAAAGGTGATTGTGATTGGTGGATCTATTTTCAGCTGTATTATTGTCAGGATAAATATTAAGCAATCCATTGGAAGGATTTTTATAATAGTAAACTATTCATTATTATTTAATATCACGAGATGCTTCCAAATGTTCGTATATTGGCTTAAATACTGAAGAAAATTTGATCTGAGAATTTTGTGGCAGTCCTCGTTCCTCGTTGTTGATGAGTTGCCAATTCAATAATAAAATTTGTACATTACTTAAGGAAGTATGTGAACATTTTGAAACTTCTCATGATCTTAAATAACAATGAATAGTTTATTATTAAAAAAAATATACCAATGGATTGTTTAATACTTATCCTATATTTATCCTACAATGCCTCCACATCAGCTGAGAATAAAACATCCAGGCGTGAGGGACTCAGTTCATCCTGGGTGTGTGTGGGGGGGGGGGGGGGCAGGAGGGGTTGTGACGTTGTACCAAAATTGCTTCGTGCATAATGAGAGAAAATGATTCAACGTGAAAATTCCCCGAGGAATGTTTTGAAATCAATCCCCAACAAATGGTGACATGGAAGGTTTCGTTAAAATGGCCGCCCCTAGACTTGGCGACCATTTCAGACACCAGAGAGAGGAAATAAACACTAGGCTCCCGTGGACATACTCCGCTGTTCCGGTTAACACTCTTGCCATTATAAACGGGTGATGACATGTAATGTAACCACGAGTCTGTTGTATAAAGTAATCAAGTAACCGTCGGTGACCACAGCATGGTCATGATTTCCGTTTTCTTGCATCCGATGCCTGGCCTGGGTGAACCTGTTTGAGGTTTAATTAATGATAGATCAAGGCAAAAGCGCCTGTCTGATCTCCTCATGATGCCGTTATTGAACACCTCTTTTCCACAACTACCGGATATTGACACAAAATGTAGTTGCTAAAAAGTTTAGAAGTCGTTCAATTTAACCGTGCCATCAACTTTAATAAGAACTGACTTGTACCCTGGAAATAACCTTTACAAATTTGTTATTATTTACATTACTAATTAATTTATTTAGTTACATTAAGCTTCCTATCAAAAAAAGAACAATGCATGAACATTATAACATCTGCCCGTACTACAATGATAACCAAATCGTAAATAAATGTTTCTGTCCCGACTTACGACCTGTTGTTGGCCCGAGCATGAGAACCTCTTTCCTGATAATACTGTTCAGAATCTCGTGCAATGCGACAGAAAGCATCACCCTTAATAGTAAGAATTTGTCTTAATAAGAAACACTTTATTTACACGAGTATACCATCCCAGCCAGAGACAACCCCCACCACCAGGAAAAAGTGGCGAGGAATCTTCTATATTGTCCTTTTATTACAAGACTCTTGTTATAATGTTAACAGCTCATGATTGTGACTCTATGCGGTCTAAACCTTTCTCGTACACCGCTGGCTCCATATTTCCAAAGATCCTGACGATACGTTTTAATGTTGATTCATGGTAAGAAAACAGAAGGTAGTTACAGTAAAGCTGTATCACATTTTTCATCATTTTGCCTCCATATTTACTTGGTCTAATAAGAACGAGTCAGATATGTTCTCGAATTTTCTTATGGTATAAAACTGAAAAATTGGCCTTAAGATTCTTGAGCCTTAACCTGACTCACAGTGGCTGTTGAGTTATAGAACCTGAGAACTCACCTGCGAGACGAGAGATGATAAACTAACTGGTGATTACTACTGAGTGGTCCGGACACACCACCACAAAGGTTTCTGGGTCACTGGCATTAGAAGACCTAAAAAAAAAAAAACCAGTTGTGGGTCAGTAACAAAATTTTATTAGACAAATTGTTCGTGGGTTGAGGTGACGTGTATGCAGTAAAGAACAACCGTGAGGCCAATTTGCAGATATGTCACACCTGCTCGTCTTGTAGTTCACATAACAGAATCGGGGAGGTTTTGTCTCCCACATAACCTTGTTTCCATGCCGCCCTTCTCTCCTAGCAACACCTGTCCTGTCACGCCAGTTTTCAAGGCCATACAAATATGAGTGAATATTATATAGAGCTTGTTGTTACCCACACCGCATACGGGCGACCAACAGCGTCAAAGTTGGCTGCTACCTTCACCACCACGAGCGACTAACAGTGCCAGAGCTTGTTGCTACCTTCACCAGCACGGGCGACCAACAGTGCCAGAGCTTGATGCTACCTTCACCAAGCACGGACGACCAACAGCGCCCGAGTTTGTTGCTACCTTCACCAGCACGGACGACCAACAGCGCCCAAATTTGTTGCTACCTTCACCAGCACGGGCGACCAACAGCGCCAGCCTACTTCTATCTGTATTAAGAGGCTTTTGCAGATAATCTTTTTAAGTATCGATCACCACACAGGCTTTTTATTATACAGCAACTTTTTCAACACAATGAGGCGCCAATGGGAATTACTATAAGACGAACTTTCGCTAACCTTTTGCCTCCAGGTTAGGTTAGGTTAGGTTTGGCTAGGTTTGAGAGAAGGAGAGGAAACGCGGGGAGAGAGGGGGGGGGGGGAGGGAATTGAATTTTGAATTCTGCCGCGGACAGCAGCTAGATTATTGTGCACCCCATACTCATCCTTTGAGCCGTGGCCACAAAGGGTGTTTCTGAGACCCCAGTGATTTTGATAATATGGCAATGAATGTTACTTACGGAGTATTTCCAGTACATTGTTTAAGTTGGTACTGAATTTTGATTAGGTACTAGATGAGAAGTGTGGGTACAGCCTAGTTTGTCAGCTATTTTATCATCAGAGATAAAGTGCCGTGTCATTTCATACACGATGTGCTTGGATCTGCCAGAGGTGATTATTATCCTAACCTTTGTCTAGCGGTTACAACATCTTGTAATCTAGTGATCTTGCTACTTGCTCCATATACATGTTTTATTTGATACATCTCATCATGGTAAACACTGGATTGGTAAGTGTCTGTTTGCACTTGTCTACTTGCTTCACATTCATGAGAAAGCTCTTTTCTGAATACAGTTTGTAAGGTTTTGAATGACAGTCCAAGATTGTACTCAACATTGTCATTGTTGGACGCGAGTTTTGCTAAGGCATCAACTCTCTCATGTTCACTAATGCCTATGTGAGAGGGGATCCCAGCAGCTTGATCCTAATACCCACGTCAACAAGCCGCATATGTTTGTGTCTGACTTCAGAGACAAGCTGGTGACACTCTGAGTTTATGGTATCAAGAGGAAGTAGTGGTGATAAGGAATCAGTGATGATGAGACTGTCATTGGCAGTGTCTTCAACAAGTTTCAGGGCTGTGAGTATGGCAAATAGTTCAGTTTCTAGAGTGGATACCTAGTTACTAATTTTAGCTCCTTTCTCTATTACATTACCGTTAGGCTGAGACACAATTACAGCACTTCTAGCCCTCCCACACACAGTGTTAAGAGAGCCGTAGATGGTCTGTGTGATGTTATTTTCAGTCTGCAGGTTATGTATGTGGTCAAGAGCTCTCAGTTTGGCAGTGTGTTGGAGATAAGGATTATGTGTGGTTAGTCGTTTAAGCGGGTACGTGGGTGTTGTGATATAGAAGGGAATTGTCCGCCAGGGTGGCAGGAAGCGCTGCTGTGTTTCAGCTTTATACAAATGGTCTAGTTCAAACATCTTTATATGCTCAGCTGTAGTTTTGATCCATTTAGACTCACCAGTTTCATGACTCATATATTCTAGCAGGTTCTTAGAAGCAATGTTATCTGGATCACCATGCAAAAGCCTCAGGGCTATCATGAGGTTGACTTCAATTATTCTATCTTTCAGACTGGGTATACCGAGTTCTTTCCTCATATTAAGTACTTCAGTGCTCATGGGACAGCCTAAAATTATTCTAAGGGATTAATTTTGCATTTTTTCGAGCTTGTCAATGCCTTTCGCGTCAAGAAGGACCAGGGTTGGTGCGTGATAATCTACCAGAGATCTTATATAACCTTACGTACATTGTTTTGACAATTCTGATATTGGCGCCATAATGTGGGTTGTACCCCGCTACATATTTAAGGGGTTTTAACCCATCAGTACATTGGCCGGTTAGCTGTTGTATGGCAGGTGAGTTACAGGGGATAAGGACACCGAGATATTTAAGAGAAGAGACATAGTCAATACAGTAGTGTTGTTACCTATCTTAAGCTTTGACGGTCCACGTTTGCGGTTACCAGCTTGTTTGTTGAATACTCTAGTTTTCTCATTGGAGATGATAAGACCAAGGTTCTCACAGGCTGACTGTACATAGTTCAGGGTGGTTTGCATTTCACGATAAGTTTTAGTTTGTTTAAGAATATCATCAGCAGAGCTAACAGTAATATTGCTGGGGCTGTCTGGGATTGTCTTTAATAATGTGTTCATAAGAACATTGAACAATGTGGGACTAAGTACCTTGGGGGGATGGCAAGTTCCATTTCTTTAAGTTCACTTTTGTAACCCTGAAACAGTGCAGCAGCCGACCTCCTATATCCATTATGACTAGTTCGTACAATATAAGTTACCTATTGGCAATATCAAATGCAGCTTTTAGGTCAAGAAATGTGGTGTGTCTGTGCCTTTCATCCCCATGCACAGTTAGGAATGTGGTAATGTGATTATGTACACTTTTACCATGGGTGAAGCCCATTTATGTTAGGAGACATGTGTTCTCTGATTCTGTATAAGAGTCTGCCAAGAACCATCCTCTCAAAAGTTTTGCAAAGGCAGCCGGTTAGTGATATGGGACGAAAAGCATCAGGCTGTCCCGGTTTTGGTATTGGTATAACAATACTGTTGGTCCTTGATGTCCTTAGTTGGCCCTCGGCATGACTTATATTGTACAATGCCAATAATGGATTGCCCACCACACTCCTTAGTCGTCTAACGATATTGTCGGTGACTCTGTCCTCCCCAGAGGCAGTACACCTACCCCTGGCGAGGGCGGCGTCAAGCTCCAACTCAGTATATGGAACATCACAGTCATCGTGCTGTTTGCCCAGAATAAAGTTAATAAGATTACTACTCTCTACAGACTTCGCATCAAGGAGTTCTCGAGTCCTAGTTGGCAACATAATTATCATAGCTAGAGACATGAGCCCTCTTTGTTATTAACTCATACGATTTTTGTAGCGGGTTTGAATGGGAGACGTGTCTACTGTTTTTACCTCTGATTATGCTCATATCTTTTCAGGCTTTGCTGAGGGGAGTGTGTTGGTTTAGGCTGTTGACATATTTTTCCCATGCATTTTGTCTAGGGTCATTCACTCGTTCCCGGACTACAGCGAGGGAAGCTTGAAACAGTTTGAGCATTTGAAGTGCTCTGGGGTGTTTGTAACCCTCATCAGTCTGACTGGCTATAGACTTAAGTTCTTTCAGTCTGGGGTCATCATAACACTGCTGTGGTCTGTTCTCGTTATGCTGCCCACGTTTCCTCCTCTTTTTGGTGGAGGCATTATTCGGGAAGAATGCCTTAGTCGTAGTTAAAGGATCGTCATGGTGACTTTGGTAATTGTCAGGCTTATAATATTTGTACCGGTCATAGCTGGAGTGTATGAACTGGTTCTCATGTTCTTTCTTAACTGTGAGTCTACGTCTGTTAAGTTTTTCACCAGTGAGGGGTTTCAGTAGTTACGTGTATACTAGCTTGGATTGGTTAGTGATCAGACATAAGATCAGTGAGTATATCAGAGCTATGAGTTGTGTATGATACATTAAAGTCAATACACTTGTCAAGAGCCCAGCCATAGATGTGTGTTGGCTCACTATCACCAAGATTTGAACATCTTCATATGTGCTTTGTAGTGAGATAAGTCTCCTACCATTGGTGTTAGTGGTGGGGTCACCTAATTTCTTGTGTCTAGTATTCAGGTCACTAATTAGGATAGTGGGTTCAGTGTGTACGAAGTTTGGGAGATCTGTGTATTGAAGCTGATCTGAGGGAGCATATGCATTTAGCACGTTGAGTGTAGAGTTACCCAGGTGGATAGTGATCCCATGGTACTGAAGGTTGCTAGTCTTTTTTTGATACAAGAGGTAGTGACTTATTTACACACATAAAACATGTGTGAGTAGAACTAGGATCATAATACACATAATTGGTCAGACTGGGTGGGGGCTTACAATTAGGTGTGAGATACGCCTGCAGACACACAATACCGATGTCCTCAGTCACAAGCTTGTGGTGTAGGTCAGGGTATCGTTTTCTGAGGGATGACATGTTCCAACTCATCACATTCACCGCTCTATATCTCTGAAAGTATTAACACTGGCCTTTATGTACTATATTTGGAAAGAAGCAGAAGGAACTGTATGATATTGTTTTTTCCATGTTCATGTTGCCTGTCCTTTCTGAAGGCAGTAGGCCTTTTAACCTTTTTGAACATTTTTGGAGCATGTACTGCTCACCAGTTGTTGTAATTCAATGGGAGACATGAACACACTTTGGTCACAATCTACATCACCACCATTTTCAGTTTGTGTTTGTTCATCTTCACTGACTATGTCCACAAAGGCATCAGTAAAACTGTTACTACTATCACTGTTTTCCTCTGCTTGGACACGAGTTCCTGGTGGATCTTGAGTTTTCACATTTGGTACTGTCATTTCCGGATAATCCCTTCTATTACACTTATTACATTGCTGAAAAATCACGGTGCTCAGTCCCTTTACTGTGTTGCAAAGGTCTTTGATCACTTCATTTTGCTTGGCCAGTTAATCTTTGAGCCGTTGTATGTCATTTTCCATGGCAGTGTTCACTACTTTGCTTGTGTCTTCAGTGGGAGCGTTGGTAACTTCCTGATGCGGCTCTGCATCTGTGTCACTTCATATGGGTCTGCTGTTTACAGCTGATACCGGCCGGTTAGGTGCGGTGGTGCCGGTAAACCAGGGAATGTTCCTAGGAATCATGCCTTGGTTCAGCCCATCAATAGGCGATGTATTTTTATTAACGTTAAGGACAAGTTTTAATAATTTCAAATGAAGAGTTACTAATTCTTTATAAATATTATATCCCCACCTCAAATCCATATGTCATAATTGTTAATACTGTTACGAACCCCGCCATCTATTGTCATGATCTACCTACCCAGCACCACGAGCAACGCCATCTAGGGACGAAACCCGAGTATGACTAGTCTTAGTTACCACTCCTGGGTTTCCCTTCTCCATACCCTGGTTGTTGCGTCACCTCCTCCAAGTCTTCCTCATGAGCTCCAGATCGCGGAAAGTTCAGTTCACTCTGAGAATTGACCACACTAGGATCACCTATCCTGGAAACCTACCTCACAGTGACTACCTACCATCTTCTTCAATGCTCAGCCTTACTCGTCAGCCATCTCTGCACTGCACTTGAGTATTTTGTAATCTTATATTGCCTCCCCATGTCCACTTGCTTCCGAATGTTGTATAAATATGTATATACTGTTAAGCCAATGTTGCCTATGTTTAGGTTAAGTATGGTTAAGGATAATTTATAAGAAGTTGGATATTTTGTTAAGGAATTTATGGTACTTTATTATACACAACAAAAACTCGCATCCTTTGTCTACCCTTTTATAGTCCGATTGTCTTTGTTTTTTTTATTGTTGTTGCCTGTTGGGATCTGGGTAGACTTTTAACTATATTCTAAATCCCCAACTCCTAACAATACCATTACATCAAAAAGTTGAAGCTGCAAGTCAATGGGCAGATCAAATTTCCTACATTTGCTTATTCAACTATACATGGCTCTGTTTGCTTGTGCACATAAATCATGTTGAATTTTTTTTAATTCGCTATTATAATTCAACAAAACACCTAAATATTTATATTCATGAAAGATTTCAACTTGTTCTCCTTTAAACATAAAATCATATCTTTGAGCTGCACATATCTTTTTTCAAAAACCATTACCTTTGTTTTATTGCTGTTTTATTCTTTCATCTCATATATACAGTACTCATTATATTGCACACTGTCAGTTTTTACACCTGTGTGAGAATTATAATCACCACATACAGGTAGATATGATGGTAATCATCAGTATTATAAATCAACAGTAAATCTTGCAGTTCATCAAAGTGTTCAATTTTGGCATGCCTAGAGTAACTGAGTGGGATATAGACAGGAGGGAAGAAGGGTGAGAGGCAGGGAGAGAAACGCAGAGGGCGGAGGAAAGATATGCAGGGAGGAAGGCAACAGCTGTGAATAATACAACGGCTCGGTGTACTGGACCTACAGCGGGGGACAGCTATTTCCAGGTATATGAAATGGAAATGAAAGTACATTATCGTTCCTCCAAGATAGCAACAGTCACGAGGGACCTGTCCGATAACATAGTAGGTCGTATGATGTGGACAGATAGGCCACTTATAGTATAGGGACGCCACCCCTACCTGACGCAGCCCTCGTCATCTGCTCAACAACGGGACGACCATGACCAAACACACGCCGGGAACTTTTTTTTTTTTTTTTTTTTTTTAAGGGCATTAGCCCACCCGGGCACAGGTCATTTTATGATCCACATCAAGGCCTGGGGGGGGGGGGGGGACGAAAATACAATACAATAATAATAATAATAAAATTAACATTTATTATAATTATAATAATAACAATAATAGTATTAATAAAGAGCCATAATTAAATAAATTTTCTTTAAAATATACCAATAGTGAGAAATGATATACGGGGAATGTATGTTGTGTTGTCAATAGTTTGAGAAACAATTGAGACCCTGCAATTGTGTGTAAATGAGGCAGAAAGTCAGACCAGCAGCCTGGGACTCGGTCACAATTTTCGTGATGCCATATGGCAGCAGGGTCTACCATTAGACAATACATTATGCTTCCAATGTAAGGGCGGAAACGATCTTCCTGCTCGTTACCGCTGCTAACTCTCTCGTTTGCTGGTGCGACCAACACTTGGGAGGGGTTGGACAGAGGTGAGAACGGCAGGGGCTACCTGCGTCACAGCCAGTGATGCCGTTTTGAGGAATATCGTCTGCTAACGAGGAAAACACATGACAGTTGGTGACGTCATGAGGAGAGGCCATCCACATTCTATGTCACAGAGACGCCATGAGGAATATATTCCTCATTGTTCAAGAAATGCATATAAAATGTAAGGGACTTAATAATTTTTTCTTCAGTGATATATATGATTTTTTTTTTATCAACTCTTTTAGTATATATCAACAGATAATGTATAGTATAAATGGATTGTGGGTAATAAA
Source organism: Homarus gammarus (assembly GCA_958450375.1). Taxonomy (NCBI): domain Eukaryota; kingdom Metazoa; phylum Arthropoda; class Malacostraca; order Decapoda; family Nephropidae; genus Homarus; species Homarus gammarus. The sequence goes on from CAUDMG010001848.1 coordinate 41,196, forward strand.
TGACGTGGAAAATCAAACATGGGACCCTCGATTGCTGTGGAAACCACACTTTGTTCTCGTCCGTGGATATGGTAAGAGCTCTCATCATCAGCCAAGTATCATCAGCTAGACTTACTCACAGAACTCTATCTACAAGCCGGTAAGGATATATTTATATGTAATTGCATATAATTAATCCAGAATGATTAGGTAAATGAAATCTTTACACCCTAGTTCATTTGTTGCTTTTATTTTTCCTAAGGGCCAAATATACATTATTTTCCTTGCACTTATAAAGGACTATGCAAGTAGCCTAGAATGATCATGAGCAATTATTCACTGATTTAGTTATTCTTGGGTTTGCAGGGGAGACTACACAAAAGTTGATCAAATCTCCTATTGTAGGTGGTGATGGCTGCGAAGCGGAGCTTCAGAGATGCATGGCTGAACAATGAAGATTTCCAGCCCTGGTTGTCCTGTGATGAGGACAATCCATCTAGGGCCTTTTGCAAAATATGCAAGAGGGAAGTGAGTGCAGAGTTGACAGCCATCAAACATCACAAAACGACAAAGATGCATTCAGTTTATGAGGCCTCGGAACAACAGGAGGTCCAGCAGGAGTGGATCCCGGTCCACCATGGGAACTATGCAGCAAATGGAGTGGCCGTAGCAACAATTCTTTTTGCTTGCTTTATAGCCGAGCACAACTTGCCATTTACCACTGCAGATCATTTAGTAGACCTCATGAAGAGGATGTTTCCTGATTCTGCAATTGCTCAAGGCATGAACACGAAAAAAACAAAATGCACAGAGGTTGTGAGGACGTTAGGACGGTGTGTCACCGAGGATTTAGTAGATAAACTTAGAGAAAGTAAATTTTCCATTATTGTTGACGAAGCAACAGACATTAGTACGATGAAAGCATCCTGTGTTCTTGTAAGATTTTGGGATTCAACTACAAACAGCATTAAATCTGGGTTATGAGAGGTGATCAATGTATATGGTGATGAATCGTCAACAGGGGAAAATTTGTATAATTTAATTATGAAAACATTAGAAACACACCGAATTCCACATGAGAACCTGATTGGCTTTGCTGCTGACGGCGCTAGTAACATTATGGGAGAACACAATTCTGTAAGCAGCAGGCTACGTATCACTATTCCTGGTATAACCATATTGAAATGTATTTGTCATTCTTTTCACTTATGTGCTTCGGAGGCTGCAAAGACGCTATCACGGCGTTGTGAAGACATGATCAGACATATATATACCTATTTTTCCCATCGTGCTAAACGGCACCATGAATTTAAGGAATTTCAATCATTCTGTACTGTCAAACCAAACAATGTTCTGCATGTTAATCAGACCCGCTGGTTATCATTCCACCAGGCAGTTGAAAGAGTATTAGAGCAGTGGCAGCCCCTAAAAATGTTTTTACTTTAAAAGAAACAGAGGAAAGATTGGTGGCCGTAAAACAAATAGCAGCGAGTCTTAGGGACCCTTCACTTTTATTGTACTACAATTTTCTTAATTTCATATTGCCCAAATGTAACAAGTTAAATCTACGGTTTCAGAGAGTCACCAACTATACATTTGTTACACGATAGTATATGTCAGCTTTACAGGATTCTCTTGGGATATTTTTGTCGTCATGAAGTTTTTCAAACGGGTAACCTTGATGCAGTTGATCAGAGAATTGAAGAAAATCAGCTCCTAATAGGCCAAATTTACTTGGGAGCAACATTACATTGACTACTGCTTAGTGAAGAATATTTAGAACTCCCTTATATGGTCTAGGATGTTCAATTTAGATGTTTTTTATTCATGTTAAACCTTTGTGTGCAATTACGTCAAAGATTTGTGTTTGGCAGTAAGTTTTTATGGATGTGTTCATTTCTGTCATCAAATAGGGTATTTGATAATAAATCCAGGAAGGAGATGCCATCCTTATACGACTTTGTGAAGGCGGTGCCCCGCATATACAGTGGCAGTATACAAATTTTAGATGATCAATGGAGAGACTTAGATGTGATTGCTATACCACCCGAGATTTAAGGACAGCAGTGACATAGTGGACGTTTATGCAAAACTAGGGGAACTTAAGGACGGTGTAGGCGTTTCCCAATTTAAGGACCTTTGTACATTTGCTTTGCAGGTATTGTCTCTTCCAACATCCAATGCAGATGCAGAGAGACTATTATATAAATTGAATTTAATGAAAGCAAAATCCAGACACGCTCTGCAAACTCCCTCTATTAATTCATTAATAGCCTTGTTTGAGGCTGTGAAATTTCAGGGTGGATGTATAAATTTTACACCAAATCAGAGGACGCTAACTTCTATTAGATTTTTTTGCTCAATTAGTGTTTAAGGTTCCCATGTTATGTTATAATATTGTATGATTGTAGGATTTTTGTATGTGCATATTTATATTTTGCCAAGATATTACAATAGTTATACCGGATCATATGAAGATCCTCCCCCCCCAACCTACTTGGGGGGGAGGATCTTCATTTGATCTAGCCTGGGGGGGGGGAGGATCTTCATATGATCAAGCCCAGTCGCGCTCATCTGAAGATCCACCCCCCCCAAACCAAACCAAACCAAACCTAACCTAACCTAACCTAACCAAACCTAACCTAACCTAACCTAACCAAACCAAACCTAACCCCCAAACCTACTTGGGGGGGGGGGGGGGGAGGATCTTCATATGATCTAGCCTGGGGGGAGGATCTTCAGTTGGATACTTTGGGGGGGAAGATCTTCATATGATCCGTTATACCTAAATTTCATGCTTTTTACTGTCCATTAATACCCAACGAAAGCGTGAGGAAAAATGACGTCATAGAGTTGAGGAATAAACGGCAACGCTGGTCACAGGCAGATTCACCGTCAAACAGTCACTATCTAGCTACCCCGCTGTTTTAAATTCTGGCTGTGATCTCATCATAGGTCCTGGATTCGTGGGCTGTTTTCCCAGACCTTCACAATTCGTCTGTTAATCTCTGGGCACCTACCCCAAACCACTACCGCAGCAGCCACGACAGCCAGCTCCTCTCCACTGCCTGTGCACCTCAGCCGCTGTCGCTCGAGTGAGGAGTTGAACGGACGCTCCCACCCCCCCCCCCCCCCCCCCCCCCAGAGTGGATCACTGTGTTCTGGAACCTTCCCCAGGGCCACTGCCGTAGGAAATATCTGTTCATTGTTTGATTCTTTTGTTGTTTGATTCCTTTAATTGCTGACTCACGTATATTGTTTGATTCTATCAGTTGTTGACTCCCATTAATTGTTAATTCCATTAATTGTTTGATTCCGTTAATTGTTGACTCCCATTAATTGTTTGCTTCCCTTAATTGTTTGACTCCCGTACTTGTTTTTTGATGTTTGTTGAGTGGTGTGAGAGTTTTTTTTATATTTTTAATAGTAGAGAGATGTCAATCTCAAACGGTTGTTTGTTATTCCTCAGAAAACCATGGTCCTTGACTTTCCTTTATTAAGATCCGGATTAGTCTGGTAAGGGATTTTTATCCCTAAGTCCCAGGCCTTTACATCCAATATCTTCTCGTCAGTGACTTGTAAGGGAGGGATAGTGGGAGGTTAGGAGCTTTACTATGTCATATCTGACAACGATGGCTTTGTATGCATACCTGCAGACAGTAAAGTCTTGCTTCTGTTGGCAGTTGAATAAACTCCTGTAGATATCAGGGTTTTATCACCTTCCGGTCACTGTATAGTACGTAAATTATTTTTTCAGCGTAATTGATTGATAATTAATAGAACAGTTCTTGAAGTGACATTACCCTTCTTACTCTATGCCTCGACCAGCCGATCTGTTCTATGCTCATTTCTCTCTGCATTGTCCAAAAAATATAACAATGTGACAAAAATTATATGCATTTCTTATTATTAATCAATTACGCTGATTTTTTTTTTTTTTTTACAAACGAGAGTGACTCGAAGGTGGATGATGATGTTACCTCGAGATGATTTCCGAGGTGGTGACTAAGGGAGGAACTCGCCACCGTCATGAGTCACCTGGAGAACGTATGAGGAGGGAACCACAGGTAAAACTGATTCAAGGACATTCTTGCTGTTTATCCCAAATTTGCTAGCCCACACTGATTAGTCTTCAACTAGAATATGACTCCAATGTATGTGAGCCACTGACCCATATATGCTGCTGGTGAATGTGATGTATTTCCTTCTTTGTGTACGAACCTCTGTCCTGCGTGGCAGTGAACAGTGGCATTACCCACATGAATCTGACCTATATATAGTGTCAATGAATATGATGCATTCTTTGTGTACGAACCTCTGTCCTGTATGGCAGTGAAAAGTGACATTACCCACATGAATCTGACCGACGTATAATAATAATAATAATAATAATAATTAACGGTTTATTGAAAGAGCTTGGCAGCCAGAAGGCTGAAAATATACAGTTACATATTTGGGGAGTGGGTTACGAATTACAAATAATATACAAGTAACATAAGTGACACAAAAAAGACATATAATAACTTAGATGGGGAAAAGCTCAAACTACAGTTCAATTCAACATAGTGACAGTGTTACAGTATTACAAGTTATTGATAATTTTTACAATGGTTGGGACTGGGCTGTTCTTATAGCGATCAGTTCGTGCACGTATGGGCTGGATGCGGTTGTGGTGTCGAACAGCAATTCTCGGACAAGGGACCTCGGGTGGTAGCAGGAGCCGGTGTCGGGGATGGTGTAGAAGCTTCTTACCAAATTTGCAGATGAGGTCGTGGTGATGGTCAGTGAGAGTCGAAAGGGTCAGTGTGTTGAGCGCTTCTTGATATGTGGAGTAGGAGGAGGAGAGAATAATCTTGCATGCCCTCTTTTGCACTTTTTCTAGGTGTTTACGTTGTGTGGCATTTAGGGAGGAAGACCAGGTGGGGGAGGCATAGGTGAGCTTGGGAAGTATGAATGTTGTGTAAACACTGAGGAGCTCGTGTGCAGGAACTCCGAGGGACTTGAGTCGGCGGAGGAGGTGGAGACGGAAACTGGAGGATTTGACAACTTCATTGACGTGTGGTTTCCAATTTAGTTTGTTGTCTATGGTGACGCCGAGGAGCTTCGTGGAATCTACGACCTGGAGTGTGTTCGGACCTAGAGTAATGGAAGGAGGTGGGACAATGTCGGAGGAGAGGTTGATGTGCATAACCATGGTCTTGGTATGTATGTGTGCGTGTGTACATGTATATGTACGTGTACATGTATATGTGTTTGTATATACGCATATGTATGTATATGTGTGTGTGTGTGTGTTTACATATATGTATATGTACTGTCAATGAATATGATGCAAATCTTTGTGTACGAACCTCTGTCCTGCATGGCAGTGAACAGTGACATTATCCATATGAATCTGACCTATATACATTTATAGTTGTTAATGAATATGATGTATTTCTTTGTGTATGAACCTCTGTCCTGCGTGACAGTGAGAAGTGATACCACCCTCAGTGTCAAGACCTGACTGAATTACTCAGAATAGGCAAACTGTACTACAAGCTCTGCCAATAAATTTGTCAAACTAAAAAAACAGGTAAAACTAAGAGACACAAGGGATGAGGGGTAACAATGGATAATGTCTTACAAGGTAGGAAAGGCAAGATGGTGTTACTACCTCAGCACTATATAGAGAAGTTGACTCGCCAAGACCATCACAAAACCCCAGGTCCTAAGTAAGATCGTTGACGAGTACATACAAGGTGCATATTTGAAAAGGAAATTAATTAATAAAAATTCCAATACGACAAGGTCTAACCCAGGAGAAATTTTTGTCAAAGTTTCAAAATAGCCCATCAACCACTTGTAAGAGTTATCACGTTTATAGGAAACACGGGGAGCGGTTGTGACGAACCACGATTACGTAACATTCCACCAACTAGTTTTGGAGGTAAATTCATTCCCCCTACACTGCCCCCCCCCCCCCCCCCCCACACACACATCACACACGAACCTCAATACTATTCCCTACCTTCAAATTACTACTCTCTTATTCCTACTTCATTCCAGTTCGCGTGTGAGGATCCGCGCCCCCCCTCTCCCCCAAGGCCCAGGAACAGGAGAGGGGTGGCCCTGTGTGTCACTCGGTCACGGGTCCGGGGACCCATCCACCGGTGGTCCACCGCCTCCACCATCCACAAAAAAGTGTGTGTGTGTAGGAAACTTAGGGCAGTGTGCGTCAGAGAGACTCCAGAACACTGCTCTTCCTCCCTCTGTTCCTGGCAGTGTATAAGATAAACAAACTCCCTCAATGAGTTAAACAAATTCTCTCGTTAAGGTAAACAAGCGTCATTAATATAAGTAAACTCCCTCAATAAGGTAAACAAACTCCCTTAAATTTTTAAACAAACTTCATTAAAAAGGTAAACAAACGCCCTAAATAAGGTAAACAAATTTCCTTAAAAGGGTAAACAAACGTCCTTAAAAGGGTAAACAAACTGTCTTAATACGGTAAATAAGCTCCCTTAATACAGTAAACAAGCTCCCTTAATAAGGTAAAAACAAATTCCCTTAATAATGTAAACAAACTCTTATTCCTGGGAGTGTATAGTATAAGGCAAAGAAACTTTATAGTATGTAAAGGAGAGACACAGTAACGTGATCAGTGATCCTGGGTCAAGTTGTTCTCAGGATTCTAGTTCAGGATGGATGACGGAGTGGATGATTGCATGAGAGAAATGTAGGACAGATGTGGGGTAGGTGAGGGACTCAGGACGTGGATGAAAGTGATGTTGGATTAATCTGGCATTTGTGATGGAATGAGTTACGTGAATGGGAGATACAAAGTGGCTAAAGAGAAGAATGAGGGGTTGTGAGTAACGTCGAAGACACTTCCGATGGATGATAAGAGGTTGAAAGAAGCCACATCGGAGTAAAAAACAAACAATGAAATGATTAAAGTTCAGCGGTTCGAAACACCTAATTTATTATGATGGATGAAATATGATAATAATCATCCAGTCACTCTTTTTTTTTTTTAGTTAGCAGCGTTATCACTATATTGATTCCCTCTACCCACTCTGTCGTAGAAGAAGAAGAAGAAGAAGAAGACAGGAAAATTATGCCTCCTCCCTCATAAAGTCATTAAACTCGCGACCAAGATTTTCACAAATGCTAACTATCTAATGCACAGATAATAAAAATAAATAAATAATAATAATAATTAGACTATTCACATTAACAGGTATTGAAAACGGGGATACATAACTAAAAAAACACTAATGCTACCTGGGAGGCGTTAGGTTAGGTTAGGTCTAGGGTGGTTAATCTTTAGATGAAATAAAATGGGGAGGTAATAGTCTGGTGATCCCAAGAAGGTGAAAAAGTTAAACATACAACATGTACGTCTGGCTGGTGTTTCTTGTGAGTGTGTGTTGGAGACAATAGTGTGTGTGTGTGGTATCAGGTACATCAGCCGGAGGATGTGTCCACTACCTCCTCACACACACACACACACACACACACACTTATATGTTTGAGAGTGTCTTGTCTGCGATCGCTGTCTTTGTCTTGATGTGGTGGTTCATAGTGAGGGAGTCGTCGAAAGTAACTCCTAATACTCTCTTCGTTTGACACAGGAATGGGTGTCGGGATGTCGGTGTTTGGATTTAGGTACACGTAGCGAGATTACCGTCTTTTTATGCCGAAGCTGGTGATTTGTGATTTCTTAGGGTTTGTTTGTATTTGCCATTTGAATTCCCAGTATGTGACCTGCTCGAGTTCCCTGTGTGCTTTGTCTGTGAGATGGTCTAGTCCTAGTTTCTGTCTGCCGAATTGTTACGTTTTCAGCATCCTGTATGGACAGTGAATCGGTGTGTATGGGGTCAGGCAGGTCATTTGTGTAAAGTATGTATAGTGGTGGAGAGAGGACCGAGCTTTGTGGGACTCCTGTGTGCAGTGGGATGTAGCCCGAGTGTGCGTGTTTAAATTCAATCCTCTTTTTTCCTGTCTGTTTGGAAGTTGCACAGGAGCTGCTGTGATTTTTTAGGGAGGTTGAAATTAGTGCATATTTTGTATTTTAGTCCGTCGTGCCTGACTGTATCAAACACTTTCTGTTCTGTACGTCTTTGGTGAAGAGTGCTATCACGTATGCCCCTTTGTACAGTCAAAAGTGGTTGTAACTAGGTTAAATGCGTCCTGGGTTGAGTGGTATGCCATGAATCCGTATTGCAAGTAGGAAAGTAGTTCTTCATCTTCAAGGTGGTGTACTTGATGCGTCTGTTCTAAAGTCTTTCAAATGATTTACCTGAGACCTCTAGGAGGCTCATCGGTCTGTAGTTTTGTGGGTCTGTCAAGTTTTTCATCTACTTTAGGGATCATGGTGGCTGTGGATGAGGAAGTAGCTTGTAGCTAGTTGTGTGTTGTAGAGGTAGGGTTTATTCTCTGTTGTGTCGAGTGCTTGTTTGACTTCCGTCTGGGTGAGTGGTGTGGTGAGGATGTGTTCCTGTGTGAGTATGGGGGTGTCTATTGTGTTTTCTGGTGTCAGAGACAACAACCGCTACAGGAACCTTCGCAACAAAGTCATCCGCGAAAAACACGCTGCAAAGAAGTCTTACTACCCAACCAAGCTGCAGCACCTGAAGCAGACCAAGAAGTGAAAACCGTGGTAACATTATGGGATGTTCTTATTACCACCATGCTATTGTACTATTCCAGATGATACTTATTGTTACATAATACTTCCTTGAGATAAAGGTATAGTATATATCAGGTGCCTACAGGAGAGCTCAGGTTCTCAACTGGTTCAGCCATGTTAATATTGTTATTATTATCCACTCTGTATCTGTGTTTTTCTAGCTAAATAAACTGTTTCAATTCATTTCAACAGTCAGTGGTATGGTGAGCTCAAAGAACTTTGTGGACTAAACAATAAGACATACCCTTCTTTAGCCACCTGATTAATGGGGACGCAGCTGAGCAATTTAACAACCATTTTGCAACAATCTGGCAGACGCTCCCCTAGCTTGACATACCTACATACCTACCAGCACCTTATCTCACTGACTTAGTGCAAGAATTTAAAGTGGCAAGACGATTGGATAAACTCATTACACTGGTCTACAAAAAAATATTTTTTTTTCTGGCATGAAACCTTTTAACTGTTTTTTACTAACTTTAAGGTGCTGAATCCAAATCTGATCCCAGATTTGCTCCATCACGTAACGTGCCAGAATTTACTGAGCTACCAGAGATTGAGGATATAGACCGGAATTCACCTGTTTCTACTGATGAAGATGAAGAGACTGATCTTTTCAAGCCATCTGGTGAAGATTGTGAAAAGCCAACGTTGTTTACTCAGTCAGAATTGAATGATCTGGTCAGAGATCTAAATTTGCCAAAACAGTCTGCTGAATTGTTAGCTTCCAGGCTTCAAGAGAAATGACTCTTAAAACCTGGCACGAGTGTCTCCTTTTATCGCAACAGAGAAGAGCAACTGCGGAAGTACTTTCATTCATATGACCAGCTTGTTTTTTGTAATGATGTAGAAGGACTTCTTCTCTCCATGGGACTACCAGCATATGATAGTAAGGATTGGAGACTTTTTATTGACAGTTCTAAAAGGAGCTTGAAATGTGTTCTTCTTCATAACGGAAACAAGTATGGTTCAATTCCAATCGGACATTCTGTTCAAATTAAAGAAGAGTATGAAAACATTAAGACTGTTCTAGAGAGGTTGCAATACCATGCTCATGAATGGTTAATTTGTGTGGACTTGAAAATGGTAAACTTTCTATTGGGCCAGCAAGGAGGGTACACAAAATACCCCTGTTTTCTGTACTACTGGGACAGCAGGGCTACAGCAGACCATTGGGTGAAAAAGAATTGGCCACCAAGACATAGTTTGACGCCTGGTGACAAGAATATCATTAAAGATCCTCTGGTTGACAGGAAAAACATTGTCCTTCCTCCTCTGCACATAAAACTTGGTATCATGAAGCAATTCGTCAAGGCTCTTGATCATAGAGGAGAGTGTTTCAGATATATATGCTCAACCTTTCCAAGTCTTAGCGACGAGAAGAAAAAGGCAGGGATTTTTGATGGACCTCAAATAAGAACACTACTCAGAGATCCACACTTCCTTGCAACAATGACTGAGGCACAGGCAAGAACTTGGAATGCTTTCTCTAATGTGGTGCGGAACTTCTTAGGGAACAAGAAAGCGGACAACTATCAAGAAATTGTGGAAGAGCTGCTCTTGAGTTTACAAGCACTTGGATGCAGAATGAGTATCAAGGTTCACTACTTACACAGTCACTTGGACGAGTTTCCAGAAAATCTGGGAGAAGTGAGCGAGGAGCAAGGGGAGCGCTTTCATCAAGACATTAAAGTAATGGAAGAACGTTACCAAGGTCGATGGGACTCGAACATGATGGCGGACTACTGCTGGAGTTTGATGAGAGACATTCCAGAAGCTGTACATAAGAGATCGGCCAAAAAGAGGAAGTTTATGTAACTGTTAAGCATAAACTACAAACGTTAAGTATAAACTACAAACGTTAAGTATAAACTAGGTAACACGGAAATAGAAAACTCAGTTTGTGAAAAAGATCTAGGTGTATTTGTTAGCAACGACTTGAAACCTAGAAAACAATGTATTAGCGTTCGCAACAAGGCAAACAGGATTCTAGGGCTCATATCTAGGTCTGTGAGTAACAGAACTGCTGACGTTATCTTGAAACTTTACCTAGCATTAGTGAGGCCACACATGGATTATGCGGTTCAGTTCTGGTGTCCTTATTATAGAATGGACATAGATTCTTTGGAGAGAGTACAACGAAGAATGACAAAAATGATCCATAATATTAGAAACCTTACATATGAAGAAAGACTGAAAAGCTTAGGCTTGCATTCATTAGAGAGGCGTAGAGTTAGGGGAGATATGATAGAGGTGTACAAGTGGGTGAGTGGGATTAACAAGGGTAAAATGGAAGATGTTCTGAAGCTCAGTAATAACGAAATAACTAGAACAAATGGCTTTAAATAAGATAAATTCCGATTCAGAAAGGATATAGGCAAGCACTGGTTTGGTAATAGAGTTGTGGATATGTGGAATAGGCTACCGAGTGCTATAGTAGGATCGGGGACGCTAGGGAGCTTCAAGACGAAGTTGGATAGGTACATGGAAGTGCTGGGATGGGTGTGAAAGGGATCTGCCCTGTATGGGCCAGTCGGCCTCCTGCAGTATCCCACTTTCTTATGTTCTTATGTTCTTATGTAACTTGATCTTAATACGTGCACTATTTCTACCGTACATTAATTGTTTTTTTTCACCCTTCAATGTTACATTTAAATATTATATGTGCATTAACTTTCCAATTTGATATTAACAATTTTTGGTTATAGAAAAATACAAATTATAATGATGAAAAAATTTATGTATACATGTTTAAACCGTCAATTTTGATCCAAAAGTTTACATTTCCCAGCAAAAGTGCAATATTAGGGTGTGTCATAGGAGGGAAGATCAGCTAAAACTAATGGCCCATCACTTTTTTGGTAGATTTTAGTGTATATAAACAGAAAATAATTTCAGTTTCAATATTTTGCAACCTTTTGCTAGGTAAATTTTAGCGTGAAATTTATCGAAAATCTAACGTACAGCTGCATTAGTGCATTACAATTAAATAGTGAACATTGCTTTCTGACTTCATTCTTTAACAACCCAACTAACAATATTTTTTTCTGTTTCAGATTCTGATGCATTTATAAGTTGATAATATTTGCGATGGCTGCTTGTGTCAGGACGAGGAACCAAAAATCCAGCCATCTCAGTCACTATCTTGGGTCTGGGAGAGAGCTCCTGAAGTCGGAGTTGCCTACATTGAGAGATGCTTTGAGATACGGTGTTTTAATCAGGCAAATCAGTGAAAAGAACCAAAGAACTTAAACAAACAAAGACATTGCCAGTGATATGACCAAAGCTGTCTTGGCACAGTACACTCTGGCTAACGCTCAGTTCAAGCCTCCAGGCATAACAAGTCAGAAGAAGATTAGTGAGAGACTGCTAGCCAGTTGGGAAAAGGCAAGAGATATCTCTCTTGGGAGAGGAAAACTTGCAGTTAAGAACAGCTTTGCCAAGCAACTGGACCAGTTATTTGACATAATTACTTGCAAGTGCCCAATTGTTCTCTGTCCTGAGTTTGGATGCGATCGTGACTGTAAATCCGAGGCCTACATCTCCTGTATTTGCAAGCGTGAACTGAAGATTCCTGTGATCGAACTGGCATTTGTCAAAGCACAGAGAGAGAAGACTGGCAGTATAGGGGCTCTCATGATTTCTAGCCAAGATATTCCGGAGTCCAAGAGACAGGAGGCTGCCACAGAGAGACAGAAGAGGAGAAGAGTTGCCGAGGAAAAGAGACTTGAGAAGGCCCAGGGTGAGGTAAAAAAGGCCGATGATTGGAGTCAAGCTGATTCAGAGTTAAATGACTTCCCCATGGCTGATCCGAGTGCTGACCAGGAGAATGGTGACTTTGTCCCTAACCCAGATAATAATGATCCCAAACCTTCCAGGCATAACATTCGAAATAGGAAAGATATCCCGAGCATAGCTCTGGCCAGCATGCGACACCACACTGGTCTCAGAGAAACTGCAGAGATAGCAACAGCTGCCTGGATTGACGATGGTTTGATAACACCTGATGATGTTCACCTGGTGATAGATCATAAGAAAGTAAGGAGAGCTCAGGAGAAACTTGTCAGTAACCTAGAAGAGGAGTTTGATAAGGGGATAAGAGAAAATGGAATCAATTGTTTGTTCTTTGATGGGAGAAGGGATGACACTAAAGTGTTCATGAAAGTTGGAGATTCTGACAAGTTGTTCCCTGCCATGGTGAAGGAGGAACACTACTCCTGCTGCAGTGAACCAGGAGGGAAGTATTTGTGGCATTTCACTCCAGAGAAAGATGACATCAGGAAACCAGCTGAGATAGTGGCAGAAAACATTGTGAACTGGCTCAGAGAGAGGAACGTAGACCAGACCCTGCAGGCCATTGGAGGGGACAGCACCAACACGAACACAGGGTGGCAAGGGGGGTCATACAGTGGATAGAGCGGAAGATTGGGAGGAAGCTGGTCTGGATTGCTTGTGACCTCCACACCAACGAGTTGCCACTCAGACATCTGATCCAGGAGCTGGATGGCAAGACTTTTTCAAACAACAGATGGTCTGGTCCTCTTGGCAAGATGCTGGACTCTGCCACTGAGTTAGAAATATATCCGAGCTTTGAAAAAATCACAGTTGGCCCTCCACTCGTTGAGCTTGCACATACTGTCATTGACGACCTGAGTACTGACCAGTACTATGGTTACATGATTTGCAGTGCCATCAAAACTGGGGTCATGCCTGATAGACTTGCTTACCTGCAGATAGGTCCAGTCTCACATTCTAGGTGGCTCACAACGGCTCTCAGGTTCTGCAGAATTTGGGTCGCTCATCATAAACTGAAAGGGAACCAGCTTCACAACCTGAGACTTATTGTCCAATTCATCGTGAGTGTCTACTTTCCAAATTGGTTCAACACCAAGGTCAAGTCATCGTTCTCCGAAGGTCCGAGGCATGTTCTCTTCCAGCTTGAGCTCCTGAGGAGTCAGCCAAGGAAGGTTGTTCAGATTGTGGAGCAGACTGTGAGGAGATCTTCCTGGTATGCTCATCCCGAGGCAGTTCTGCAGACAATGCTCTGCAGTAAGGATGAGGAGGAGAGAAGAGTGGCAGTCAAAAAGATCTTGGATATGAGACTTATGAGAGGATCTGGGCATGACGAATCAGTTGGTGACGATTCCTTCAGGGTCAGGAAGACTCCTGAAGTCAATCTAGGTGCCAAGACCCTCACTGATCTCATAGATCTGGATAACATCCAGGCTGGCAGTGAGCCCCCTCTTACCTGCAGCCTCACCAATGTTCAAGTCAGAGCTTTCCTGGACAACCCCATGCATGTCCCTGCCTGGCCCTTGCACACCCAGAGTATAGAGCGTTGTGTACAGCAAGTGAGCGAGGCCAGCAGTCACGTGTACACTGTACAGCCAGGAGAGGAGGGAAGGCTACATCCGAGCTCAGGTGGTCAGCAGGGAGGTGATGAGTAGAAACAGAAGCAAGAAAGACATGTTCTCTATGGTGTGCAGCAACACCGGGTCGTAATAGTAAAACCTGTTTTTGTATTTGATGATTTTGTTTTCTAAAGGAATATTAAATTTAATAAATGTGTCAAGATCATTCGTTTCACTATTCTGGATCATTTTCATCCTAATAAATTAACCTGATACATTTACTTTACTTTAAATAAGCTATTTAGAGGTGTTGGTAAAAGGGTGGGAATACTGAATTTTCATAAGATTTCAAGTTAAAATTTACCTAGCAAAAAATGAAAACTTTTCAAATCTGAAGATAACACATGATTCTGCACATAGAACTACATCATTAATACCATGGGCCGATTTTTCAAACTCAAAAAAAAAAATTCGCCTCCGTATGACACACCCTAATGGGTAGACCCATTAGAGGTTCACGGCGCCATAAGCTCATTGAACAGGCTTTGTGTGAAATATAACAGAGTCTAGTACTACTTTTGTATCCTGGTGTTCCAGCGGTTAGCGTTCCCCGGTCACAGTCATGGGCTCGTGGGCCGTGGGTTCGAATCCTGGCGGGTTCAGGTGTTGATTGTATGTAGAAGTCTGCGTCTTTATTGGGCTAATGAAATATATATATATATATATATATATATATATATATATATATATATATATATATATATATATAAAATCACCCAGGGAAAAGGGAAAAAAATGGAGCACTTTAGCTTTCGTCTTTATTCAAAACATCTTCAGAGACAACTGAATTACATGGACAGAGAGAGGCTTAAATATACAGGGTGACCTTATTAAACATGAGGTCAGGTCATAATCATGACATCCACTAATCCTCACACCAACACACACGTAGAGGAGCTCAAGAGAAAGGGCGACGTGACTAGTCAAGTTAAGTCAGGTAAAAAATATGGGACCCACTAAATATCTACCCTGCATCTAGCTCCAAGGTTTTCAAAGCTTTTTAATCTTGGGCCACTGACAAAAAAATTTATGTAACACATTATCAGTTTTGTTCTGACTTTCACTTAGGTTTATGGAATTTAATTCTCTAATCAAACTAGCTTCAACCAGAAGTTTTTCTGTGACACATGATGATTTGTACACTTCTAAGCTTTTTCCCTGTCAATGGGGTAATTATTATTCCTAATATGAACGAACAATGCACTGCTTTCAGATGCTGTTCTGATATTGTACTTGTGCTGTTTTATTCTGAGTTGCAATGCTTTCCCAGTCTGTCCTACATAATTTCCATTACATTTGCTACATGGAATACAATAAACACTTCCATTTACATTCAAAGTTGGGCTATTCTTGATTAATGTATTGGTAATGGTTGAGTCATACTTAAAAACATTAATATTTAATAATTTAAGGGACTGGACTAACGGGACAAATTAGTTGCGATAATACAGTTAAAATATTCTTGAGTGTAAGAATTTGCCTGGTTTGAGTAGAATGAAAGGATTTTTTAGCCCTATTAAAAAACAATGATCAACAAACACTATTGGCTTAAAATTGGCGGAAAACTCGTGACATTGTTACAATACTCCCCCTGGTCTCTGATATGAAAATATGTGAGATGTTCACAATATATTCCGCAAGTTTTCATTCCTAATCCTAGCTAGGAATATCTAAAATTAATTAGCATAGTAAACTGACAACATAAATCATGTTTCTCAATATTTGCACATTAAACTTTAACTCGCTAGATATCACAAATGCAAGGAAAATAATTTCTAGTAAATGTCAAATTAATATTAAAATGTTTTCAGTATTTAAGAAAAAAAATTAAAACAAACACAAAAATATGTCAAATATGAATCACACAAATTCATGAGAACTAAAATGATGGATAATCCAATAAAATAAAACAGCAATGAAAGTACTCAAAAATAAAAATCATTAATAATGGGAAGTCAAAATGCTCTAATAAATTCAGATCAATCAGGTATTAACCCAAAATACAAATCAATGACAAATCAAATTACTGGAAAATATTCATAATAAAATCACTCAAATGAAAAACAAAAGGCTTAATTACTAGTCATGCACAAACGAATGTATGTAGAAGATGGATTTTCTTTGATTAGTTCTTTCGTCAGATTTTATAAAAAAAAATATCAAATTTCCAACTTTTCCTCAATCTTCAACATCAATTTCAAAATTACTAACATTTCAATATATAAATTTTCAACATCAATTTACATTACTTCTCAAAACAGAATTCTTCACTTCTTATCTTCATTACTTAATATTTTGGTTTTCATTCTCTCAATTAATTTCCCAGATATTTTTTTCATTACATATTCTGGTATATCATGGATCTTATCTCACACAAATACACATTTTGTGTATCTTATTTTCTGTTGTTCAGCAGTCCTAGACTTTGGTCTAGAGGTAACGATCCCCGGTCACACACATAAGATCGAGGGTTCAAGTCCTGGCGGGGTGAGGTTGTTAATTATATGTAGAAGTCCGCGCGCTTTATGGGCTAATGAAATATATATTGAACCTCGTGTTTCGAAGCCGGATTTGGTTAAACGTTACTCTGATCACCTAAGAGCCACGAGTAGTCCCCAATTGAACATAAGAACATAAGAAAATAAGGAGTCTGCAATAGGCCGGTTGGCCTGTGCATGGCAGCTCCTGTCGAGAGTTACTACCACTCTCTATCATCCATGAATCTATCTAGTCTCCTTTTGAAACTTTCCAGAGTTCCCGCACTTACTACAAAGTTGCTAAGCTTGTTCCACTCGTCCACCACCCTATTTGTGAACCAGTTTCTTCCTATCTCCCTCCTAAATTGGAGGTTCACGGCGCCAAAAGCTTGATGAACAGGCTTTGTGTGAAATGTAACAAAGTCTAAGACTGCTTTTGGTGGTCTAGAGATAACGTTCCCCGGTCACACACATAAGATCGTGGGTTCGAGTTTTGGCTGGGTGAGGTTGTTGATTATATATATTTCATGTAGCTCCACAATGAAAATGTGGATAAGATAAATCTTGATAAAATCACATGGGGAAAAGGGAAACAACGGAGCACCTTAGCTTTTGCCTTTATTCAAGACATATTCAGAGGCAACTGGATTACATGGACAGAGAGAGGCATAATTATACAGGGTGACCTTATTAAACATGAGGTCAGGTCACAATGACCTGACCTGACTAGTCACGTGGCTCCCTTTCTCTTAAGCTCCTCTACGGGTGTGTTGGTGTTGGTATGGGGATTAGTGGATGACATCATTATAACCGACCTGACCTATATATGAACTTATGACATATATATATATATATATATATATATATATATATATATATATATATATATATATATATATATATATATATATATGCTGATAACCACAAGGAAAGAAGAAAACACCAAGTTCCCAAGCGCTTTCGTGTAATTCACATCTTCAGGGGTACTCACCCCTGAAGATGTGAATTATACGAAAGCGCTTGGGAACTTCGTGTTTTCTTCTTTCCTTGTGGTTATCAGCATGTACCTAGATCACGCGTAACTACAGTGATTTACTTAAGAACATAACATAAGAACATAACATAAGAACATAAGAAAGTGGGATACTGCAGGAGGCCGACTGGCCCATACAGGGCAGATCCCTTTCACACCCATCCCAGCACTTCCATGTGTCTATCCAACTTCGTCTTGAAGCTCCCTAGCGTCCCCGATCCTACTATAGCACTCGGTAGCCTATTCCACATATCCACAACTCTATTACCAATCCAGTGCTTGCCTATATCCTTTCTGAATCGGAATTTATCTAATTTAAAGCCATTTGTTCTAGTTATTTCGTTATTACTGAGCTTCAGAACATCTTCCATTTTACCCTTGTTAATCCCACTCACCCACTTGTACACCTCTATCATATCTCCCCTAACTCTACGCCTCTCTAATGAATGCAAGCCTAAGCTTTTCAGTCTTTCTTCATATGTAAGGTTTCTAATATTATGGATCATTTTTGTCATTCTTCGTTGTACTCTCTCCAAAGAATCTATGTCCATTCTATAATAAGGACACCAGAACTGAACCGCATAATCCATGTGTGGCCTCACTAATGCTAGGTAAAGTTTCAAGATAACGTCAGCAGTTCTGTTACTCACAGACCTAGATATGAACCCTAGAATCCTGTTTGCCTTGTTGCGAACGCTAATACATTGTTTTCTAGGTTTCAAGTCGTTGCTAACAAATACACCTCGCATATATATATATATATACATATGTGTGTATGTGTGCGTATAATTTTGTGTTTGTGTGTGTATGTGTGCATTACTGTAGGTCATGTATGTATGTATGTATGTATACATATATGTTTGTAAATATGCATGCATGTATGTATGTATGTATGTATGTATGTATGTATGTAAGCTTTCACTATCAATACGAACAATAAAAGATAATGCTATTCCCATAACCTACAATAAACCATATATTGTTGCCTCTGGAGGAGAGAACAATATTAATACAATGAACAGATAAAGTGTGAAGATACAACACAGTAGTTTTGGTGACCATCTTATTCTTCAACTCTGGGATGGAACACCAGCTGGAAGGGCCTCGGGCAGAGAGAGATGCCACATACAGGGTCACTCGAGGGGTCGTCCTCCAGGCCTTCATCGAGGCTAACGTTAAAGTGACGAAGAATTTTCGTGCTGAAGACGAAGAGGATCATCTTAGCAAACTCGTCTCCTATACACATTCTTCGACCTGTATGAGAGGAAAGATATTGTGTAACTTGTCACATCTTGACCTTAATGTCACTTTGTTAACTATAAATCAGTAACTCCTTCACTTACCTGGTTTAATAGAGTCGAGCCAATATAAGTCTATGAAATACTTTTATGGGTGGTTAAAATAAATGGCCATAGTTAGTAACGAAAACGTTGCTCACTTCGTTCGCTTGTCTTGTCAAAATTCTTGCAGAAAAAGTGACCTCCTTGGACTGTAAAGGTGTAACAAAAGAATAATAAGATGAAAAAATAGGCTTGCAGTGGTAAGGGCAGAAGCTGAGTGAACCTTGAGGCTGTGACAGGCAAGACTAAACCGTAAGTCTGTGAATGGGCAAGAGAGCGTGATGTGACCGATAGAGGTTCAGGTATCCCTTTCACTCCATGTGATGGCACTTTTTGTTACGGCTATCGCTGCCCCGGCATCAATTACGCTCACCCTGTTGTAGGATGGACCTCCTTTCCCAAGATGCACCGGATACACACATACACACACCCAAGAATGGTAACAATGGTGGTACGGCAGACAGTCTCCCCTGGACTAGGAGAATGCATGGTTATGTTAGATGTCATCTGTAACACGTGAGGCCGCTACCATTACCACTGTTCCCTCAATCTTTTCCCGCGATCATGACCTTCATCTGGTTGTCCCTATCACCTGGTTGTCTCATCCTCAACACCTTCCCTCCTAATTACTGCAGGATCTCAGGCTGCAAAGTGATTTAACCTAACCTAACCTAACTAACACAGTCTCATCTACGTGAAAAACAGAAGTTATTATCTTTTACAACACTCAATAATTTTACAGTTGTCGCTGAAGGTTCACTCAGATTAATGTAATTACTGTGAAGTCTACTGTACACCATTGCCTTTTCCTTTAAACTCACACTAAACAAAAACTCACTGCGATAAGTCATCCTGGATTTTTCTGTTGTTATTCA
The DNA here is from genome assembly GCA_958450375.1 of Homarus gammarus. Taxonomy (NCBI): domain Eukaryota; kingdom Metazoa; phylum Arthropoda; class Malacostraca; order Decapoda; family Nephropidae; genus Homarus; species Homarus gammarus. Next base: position 60,985 of record CAUDMG010001848.1, read on the forward strand.
TCTTCTGACTTCGCTTTCTACATTTCTCTAGCGGAGTCTTAACCATCTGTCTTACATCAGGGGCGAGAATTCTAAAACACTCCTCAACTGCTAAATTTTCCACATCAACCCACCTGTTCCTCAGCGTGACCTGTCCTGAGAAAGACATCCACGTCGGGTCACATCACTTCTTGATCCCTGACACCATCCTGTCTACCTGTGTATTTAATTCTAAATGTCTATAACTACCCGACGTTTTTTTTAAGTTTGATTAACAGTCTAATCTTAGTAATAAATCTGTTCCTTGGCACTGATCTAGACGAGTGCCAGTGCCAGGTCTTATCTCCACTTCATTAAATAAGTTGGTAGCAGGTTTATTTCTCCATTTTTCGTTCACGTGTGAATGAAGACTCACCTGTCTGAAAGGGCATAAAAGCTGGGTGTCTGATCACTTTACCCTCCTCGTCTATGAACCTTTCAGGGCGGTACTGGTCAGGCTGGGTCCAGATGGCAGGGTCGTGGTGAACATACCATAACAGCGGCAGCAGCATAGTGCCCTTGGGGATCCTATAACCGTCGACCGTCAACTGCTGCAGGGGCGAGGAGACACTGAATTACAACATCTTCCTATGCTTTGTACTGCCAAATTCTACGTTACAATAACAGACTACTCACCCACTAGTTTTTCTTTGTACGCGTAAATCATAGCGAAAATAATAACTAGTAATAAAGTTCTAATTCATTAATAAATAAATAAAACTAATCTTATTTTTCATACTACATGAATCAATACAGTGAAGGAAACTAATAATTGTGTCTTCCTTTTCAAATTCCTGGGCATGTCATTATCCGAGTCTCACCTATATGGCACTTAAGATGCCTCATGTATATGGTACCTTAGACCCTCATTTATATGGCACATAAGAGTTTCGCCTGTATGGCACCTTAGACTCTCACTTACAGTATATGGCACCTATATGGCGGTATCAGGAAAATTGCCCCCTGGACAAATGCCCCGCGGACAATTGCCCCCGACAACTGCCCCCTGGAAAATTGCCCCCCATGGGACAATTGCCTCCCATTGCCAGTAAATAACTGGCACAAAACATGGAACTAACTGAAAAGAGAGGAGAAAATAACGCTAAGAATTAATGCTTTATTTTCATGTTTTATTTGTAGTAATAGTTATATATGTTGAAATCAGAAACCGAAAAGCGACCAAAATAACCATACAGCGAAATTTTGCGTTTGAATTTTACCCTAACCTAACCTAACCCAATCCAAACTAACCTAACCTATTCCTCTCAAATTCTTGTACGATGGTTGCTATTCTGGCTGTTGAATCTTGACAACGTTTCCTCTTAGGTGATGCTGGATATCCTGCAATCATCTGGTTGATGGTGATGTTGGTCAGTGCCTGCTCCCTCTTAAACACTTCAAGAAATTTCCAGATATTTGGATGGAATGAAGTAATGTTAGGTTGCATGTGGTTATGCCATCCTTCCAAGAAGTTGTTAGTGCGAGGTAAATCTTCGGCTATACGATCATAAATATTCCACATGATGACAGGGAAACGTGGAGCTCGCCTGTTATGTCGACGTTGTCTGCCAATGTATGTATCTTCGAGGTACTCTATGACAGGATCAGCTTCAGGTGGCATAGTCTCTTGCAGTGACTCAAATGCGTCGACCACTTCATATTGTGGGATGAATGCCAGCGCTAGTAGCATTCGAATTTTCAGGGCAAAGTCAGCAGAGAGGTTAAAATGACTGCAGTAAGTCAGGTCAGGTTTTGGTCAGCTGTACATAAGATTCACTCGGGCAATGGGGTCAATTGTCACATGAGGGCAGTTGTCCAGGGGGCACTTGTCAGGGGGCAATTGTCCGGGGAGTGGGGCAATTGTCCAGGGGGCAGTTGTCCCAGAACCCTATATGGCACCAAAGAGTCTCACCTGTATGGCACCTAAGAACCTCACCTATATGGTATCTGAGAGTCTTACTTTTATGGCACCTAAGAGCTTCATCTATATGGCCCTAAGAGAATCAACTATATACCACCTAAGAGTTTCACCTCCATGGCACCTAAGAACTTCACCTATAGGGCACCTAAAAGTCATACTTATATGACGCCTAAGAGCCTCACCTGTAAGCCACCTATGAGCCTTACCTGTATGGCACCTAAGAGTCTCACCTATATGGCACCTCAGAGCCTCACTTATGGCACCTATGAACCTCACCTGTATAGCACCTAAGAGCCTCACTTTATGGCACCTAAGGCGCCTTACCTGTATGCCACCTATGAGTCTTACCTGTATGGCACCTAAGAGTCTCACCTATATGGCACCTAAGACCCTCACATGTATGGCACCAAAGAGTCTCACTTTATGGCACCTAAGAGTCTCACTTATATGACACCTAAGATCCTCATCTATGTGGCACGTAAGAGTCTCACCTTTGTGGCACCTAAGAGCCTCATCTATGTGGCACCTAAGAGTTTCACTTATATGACACGTAAGAGCCTCATCTGTGTGGCACCTGAGTCTCACCTATGTGGCACCTAAGATCCTCACATGTATGGCACCAAAGAGTTTCACCTGTATGCCACCGAAGAGTCTCACTTTTATGGCACCTAAGAGTCTCACTTATATGACACTTAAGATCCTCACCTATGTGGCACGTAAGAGTCTCACCTTTGTGGCACCTAATAGTCTCACCTATGTAGCACCTAAGAGTCTCACCTGTGTGACACCTAAGAGTCTCACCTGTATGCCACCTAAGAGTCTCACTTGTGTGGCACCTAAGAGTCTCACCTGTATGCCACCTAAGAGTCTCACTTGTGTTGTACCTAAGAGTATCACCTGTATGGCACCTAAGAGTCCCACCTGAGTTGCACCTAAGAGTCTCATCTGTGTGGCACCCCAGAGTCTCACCTTTGTTGTACCTCAGAATCTCACCTGTGTGGCACCGTGGGGTATGCCGAGGGGTAAGATGCTGCGGAGTCTCTGGGTTTCGAGGATGGCAGCCTGTGTGTAGGGCAGCAGGTGAGCGCTCGTCAAGGTCACCGGGTCCCCCGCAAGGACGCGCTCCTCCACTTCCCTCTGCACCTTCCTCTAGGGGGCGACACAAGGAGTAAAGGAACTGCCTTGTGTAATGTGAATCTTTACATGAAGGCATTACAGTTATGGATTACGGTTATATTTGAGTCGAAAAGAATGCTGGCAAAATTTCTAAGTTCGCAAGTCAAGATCACAGTAGAGAATAAGTGACAAAGTGAAAGTGTGAATTAATTAATTCCAGGGTAGTACGTAACACATATTATTATGTAGGTATTAAATACACTCATAATTATAGTAATTCAAGGCAGCAATTTACAATACTACAGACATTTAAGATTATCATTACTTGCGCCTGTATTTTTGTGTAAAGAAGCTTAACGTAAAAAAATTATCATCACCAACACAAATATTATCATCACCAATACAAATATTATCATCACCAACACAAATAATATTATCACCAACACAAATATTATTATCACCAATACAAATATTATTATCACCATCACAAATATGCAAGGAAATATGTGTAAAAACATTGAATGTGACACTTTCAAAGATTTCAGGCCACCTGGCTTATTGTATTATGAAAATTGTAATTACTACATTGAATCGGGGGTGCTTGGGGATATTCTTGCCGTTTATCCCAAATTTGCTACCCCACACTGATTAGTCTTCAATTAAAATACGACGTCCAATGTATATGAACCACTGTCTTGCATGGCAGCGAACAGTGACATCACCCACATGACTTTGACCTATATACACTGTTGATGAATATGATGTATTTCTTTGTGTGCGAACCTCTGGCTTGCATGTCAGTGAACAGTGACATAACCCACATGACTTTGACCTATAAATACTGTTAATGAATATGATGCATTTCTATGTGTACGAACCTCTAGCCTGCATGGCAGTGAACAGTGACATCATCCACATGAATCTGACCTATATATATATATATATATATATATATATATATATATATATATATATATATATATATATATATATATATATATATATATATATATATCTTGATAAAATCACACGGGAAAATGGAAACAACGGAGTACCTTAGCTTTCGTCTTTATTCAAGACATCTTCAGAGGCAACTGGATTACATGGACAGAGAGAGGCTTAAATATACAGGGTGACCTAAAAACATGAGGTCAGGTCAAAATGATGACATCCACTAATCCCCACACCAACACACACGTAGAGGAGCTTAAGAGAAGGGTGGTGACGTGACTAGTCAAGTCAGGTCAGAAAAAAGGGGACCCACAAAATAACTATCATACAACTAGATCAAAGGTTTTTAAAGCATTTATAACCTTGGGCCACTGACAAATAAATTTATGTAACATATTATCAGTTTTGAACTGACCATCACTAAGGTTTATTGATTTTAATTCCTTAATCAAACTAGCTTCAACAAGAAGTCTTTCTGTGACACAAGATGATTTGAAAACTTCTAAGCTTTTCTCCCAAGCAATGGGGTGATTATTATTCCTAACATGAACGAACAAGGCAAGTTCCTACACTTAAGAATATTTTGACTCTGCCCTATCGTAATGAATTTGTCCCGTTAGTTCGGTCCCTCAAGCTTCTAAATATTAATGTTGTTTTCAAGTATGACTCAACCATTACTAATATGTTAATAAGGAATAGCCCAAGTTTGAATGTAAATGGTAGTGTTTATTGTATTCCATGTAGCAAATGTAATTGTAATTATGTAGGTCAGACAGGAAAAACACTGCAGCTTAGAATCAAACAACATAAGTATAATATTAGAACTGTGTTTCATAAGAATTAAGTGAATTCGTTATATATATATTTTTTTTTTTTGCTGTCAGATTAAATAGTTACAAATGGGTGCGTTGAGGTGAGAGTGACGTGACTAGTGATCCAGCGATAATTGAAACGATAACTGAATTATCCCCGACGACAGTAATACAAGAAAAAAATCCACCTGGTACGCTCAAGAAAGCAAAACAATAGAGCAGAGATAACTGGTAGATATGCAGAAAAAAAACAACAATTGGATAGATTCTCGTGTGATTACAAATTCACATTTAGAGTAGATTAGATATGTAATATACAACCTTGAGAAGAGAGAGAGAGAGAGAGAGAGAGAGAGAGAGAGAGAGAGAGAGAGAGAGAGAGAGAGAGAGAGAGAGAGAGAGAGAGAGAGAGAGAGAGAGAGAGAGAGAGAGCAGACAGATATGTATGAAGCTAGTGCAAGTTTCTTTATTCCCTTCTGGTCAAAACGTCTCACTCTCGGCCACCAACAACTCCAATGCGTCCCGTACATAGCAGATAGAACACCAAAGTCCAATCCTAAGATATCCTTATCAGTATCATCTAACCATTATCACAATTATTATCATCACTCTGCCATCACCATTTTCACTATTAACACCATGAGGTTAAGTTAGGTGAGGTTACATTACGTTAGGTTTGGTCAGATTATGTGAGGGGTACTTTAGGTTATGTTAGGTTAAGTTATGCTATGGTTAGGTTAGGTTAAGCTAGGTTAGGTTAGAGCAGGTTACTGTATGATAAGGTGCGATTATTTAGGTTAAAGTTAAGACTATGTTCTCGATACATATCAGTATTTAGCTCATCTGTTCGTAATAGTTCTGTACGTGGATGTAATTTTAAAAGGTACTTGGTTATAAACGAGAAAGAGTACAGGAAGGTCCATTACTGAAGTGTACAGTACAGTACCCTGATTTTCACGTACCCTCAGTGAGCTTGACCTGTGACCACCCGAACAAGTCAAAGGTCACACATTATACTAATACCTGATGAAACTATTTCCGTATAAGATGGGATATTAAGAGTTTTAAACGAGCGAAATAAATTGTATGGAGACCTTGCACATCAACAAGCGAGGAGGACTAACGTGTTGCTGTAATACAAACATTCACACGATCTCCACAAAAATATGTAAGACACTTTGTATTCATTTTTTTTTCTGAGGCTCGCTGATATATTTCCATTCTTTTATGTAAAATAAAATCTCGTCCGCACGAAAGAAGTAACCAAACCTAACCAAATTTAACCTAACCAAAGCTAAGCTAATCTAACCTAATGTAAGCAAAGCTAACCTAACCTAACCTAATTCACACCTTCAGGTATCGTTAGGGTGTTTAATCATTAGGTGTTATAAGCTGGGGTTAATCTTTATGTAATCCATATATTCTTAATACTATTAGTGATATGATGTTAAAATGAAGACTAGAACAAACAAAAGAAACTCACAACCTTAATCTTTCTGAATTTTCCCCCAACAAAACTGCAAGGTGATGATGGTAATTACAAGGGTCATTAAGGTCACATTTCTAAATACTAACAGAAGTCTTAATGTCTGCTGGTAATAAATTCATCACATTCTAAATACTGCTTTTTGTAAAGCTTTTATAAATACTTAGGAATAAAAGAAACAACAAATCATTTGTGGAACTGGGAATTTGAATATTCTTTTCAAATTTCGTATACAACTTTTTATGTCAGTGAGGGGCAAAAAAAATACCCGTTACGAGTTACTAAACACTATATTGTACTTGAGAATCCTCTTAATGTTTTCATATTTGACTATATTGGCTTAATATTGTATTTACCTGGCCAGGCTGATTTACATGTGAACATAAGTCCGGGGAGAAAAATGAAGTGTGTGAGAAGTCTCTCCTGAATGATTCCGTCACCGGGAACAGCCAGCAAGTGAAAGGAGCGAGTACTAGTGTAGGTGTGTGTGTGTGTGTGTGTGCAGCCTCAAGCTGATCAGGGTCGAGTTATTGGGGGAAAGATCAGCTTAAAACGCTGCCTTGAATACCTGCTCCATCAATGCTAATTACCCAATCTCGCCAGCAAGTATCAAAACTTATCAAAGAAGAAAAATCAAACAGACGCTACAACACCACCCGCCTTCACACAACTGGCAGGCGATCAAGTTAAGAATCAGTAGGTACTGCCGGCGCCAAAGACCGGTCCCTATCTACCCGTGGGCCTGGTATCTGAACCACCTAGTGCCCTCCCCGTGTCTCACGACTTGCATCTCGTAACCACTAGAACACCAGAGAAGTGTCAGGAAAATTATTAAACGCGGAATCTCAAACAGGGAGGTACTACCGCCTGGGAAGATATTGGAAGCTTAATGTATTATCTAATGGTAGACCCTGCTGCCATATGGCATCACGAAAATTTTGACCAAGTCACAGGCTGCTGATCTGACTTTCTGCCTCATTGACACACAATTGCAGGGTCTCAATTGTTTCTCTTACCATTGACAACACAACATACATATATTGTTTTTAACTTTCGATTTTTTTTTCATTTTTGTATTTCTTTATGGTTCTTAATTATTATTATTATTATTATTACATTTTCGTTCTCCAGGCCCCGATGTGGGTCAGTGACCTGTGCCCGAGTGAGCTGGTCCCCGTAAAAAAAAAAAAAATAGTGTACTTGCATCGGATGGGGTAAGTTGCGGGTACAGTTGGAGTTAACGAGGTCGAGCGTGTTTGGTGGGTACGTCTGGCTGGGTCGGCGAGGTTTTGTCAATAACACACCTTGACTAGACACGCTTCGAGTTTACAAACAGTCTCCTGCAGCACCGCACAGTCCTTAATGTAGTATATATATATTTTTTATTATTATTTATTGGGCACCCCCTACATCCCTACATCCTTGTGTTAGGTGAAGAGCAAAAGCGTTTACAGTGCCCAACAGGGAAGCATACTAAGTTCATGCTTGCCTTTATGTCTAATGAGTTCAGGGCGTAGAAGCCTGAAGAGTCAAGGGCGTAGAAGCCTGAAGAGTCAATGGTTTATGTCATCAAGTTATTGGAAGCTCCAACAACTCCCTGAATACGAATTCGCAACTTTCGACTTACAACAGGTACCTACTTTACTGCTAGGTGAACAGGGACTAATGGGGGCTGGGAAGTATGTCCAAACAACTTCCACTGGCCCGGGAATCGAACCCGTGACATCTCGCTTGTGAAGGCAAGAGCGGTACCACTCTACCACCAGCATCCTCCTTAATGTATAATGTGAGGTTGTTTGTGTGTGTGTGTGTGGGGGGGGGGGGGGGGGAGAGGGGGTGTTGAAGAGGTGAACTTGTTGACTTAGGTGTGTCATCGTTAGGTCATCCTGATGAAGCGTGTCAGTATGCGTCAGTACGATAAAGACAGGCGAGTTCCTTCACGTATACACATTGACTCACATAATAAACCACATGCATTAAAGAAACACAACGATTATGGAAACAATAAACAGGTGTCATGTAGCTAATTTCCTGCTTGATGAATTAGATTTTTGTCATCCAACTCATGAAATCAAATTATTAATGACAAATTTATGATAGAATTTGTTTCTACCATATTGCAAACTGATACACATGCTTGAAACACGGTCCAAACATTCATACACACGGTGGGTGTCATAGTCATTATTCGGTGAAAAATATTAGTTTCTCATTGGAAATTTCCCTTTTCGTATCTTTAGGGAGGAGATTAGAATACCTGTAATGAAACTGAAGAAACGCAATTCCAAGACAAAGACACTCGTGAGGTGATCTACAGCAGGGGTGGCCAACCTGTCGATCGCAAGATCTTTACTAGTCGATCGCATGGCAAAGTTAAACTTATTGATCCATCTTTCTTAAGCTGCCATACAAAAATCCTCTTCAAATTTTACTCATAATCATTGGGATATTATATTTGTTTAGATTTTTTCTGGGAATAGATTATCATTATGGACACACCAGAGCCATACATACGTAAAAACTTCGACTGTGCCGTGCTGTGTGTGGCGGAACCTGATAGGAAGTGTTCGCGTTCATACGGGCCGGCGCTGGCTGGTTCCTGGCCAGGAAACTGATCAGCAAGTTGTCATCAGTTGTAGGCTAAAACTAGGCAAGTATTTGCTTTTATAGGTGTACAAATACACGTTAAACCTTTTAGTAATGAATTTGGTGATGAAAAAGTCGACTCGATATTGAGGAGTCTTGTCAAAAGTAAAGAGAGAGAGAATCAGTGCCGGATTTAGACCTGTGGAGGTCCATGGGCAGCCTCTTTGTGGAGGCCCTCCTCATTATAACTACCCAAGAGGGTGGGGTGGCGAGTGAAGCGAGCCTAAACATCTGGGAGTTCCGGGGGGCGCTGTAAGCCCCCGGGAAAATTTTGAAATTTGAACACTTCTTTGGAGAATTTTGAAGCCATATGCAGTTATATTGAAGAAATTAGAACATTGAGAAATTTTTAATTAACTGTATGTTTATTGATAGTGTACAAATTCCCAACACACACACACACACACACAAAAGTGAGACATGACTGGAGTCATTCATGTGGCTTCAAGTCGACCAGCCCTGATATAGCTACTACCGCACATGTGGAGGCCCCCAGATTATGGAGGCCCCTGGGCAGCTGCCCACTTTGCCCACTCCTGAATCCGGCCCTGGAGAGAATCATATTTGGCAACCTTGCCCAGCGAGCCACACTTGTCACCAACAATGCAGTGATTTTCAGTCATCTGCAATACTTGGAAGTGTGAGGTGCTGCCTCTGTTATGGAAAAGTCTATGGTGATTCCAAGAATTACTGACTTTTTTGCTTAGCGACAATTCTCGCCGCAACCCTAGAGTAGACAGAAGTGTCCAAACTAGCCGATGACAATTGCTTATAAAAAAAAAGTTAAGAACGTTACGCTGTTCCGTTAGTAATTCTCATATTCATGTAGGAACAGTCATGGAAAAAAGTAATTCTCGTATTGACGTACGACTTAATCTTTTCCAAATATAGGTTATTGGCTATCAACTGAACCAAAAATGAAATCTGGACCAAGTACTAAAAATACCTTAATTTACCATTTTCACAATGAATGGGAAGAAGACTATTTTTTACCATGAATAAATTGAAGTGTCTGTGCTTGATCTGCCATGCGTCTCCAGCTCTAGCTAAGAAAGAAAATCCTGAAAGGCATTTCAAAAGTTTTCACAAGAAGTATTATAAAGATTTCCCAGCCAAAAGTGAGCTATGAAAGAGGAAAGTTCATGAACTGAAATCACAGCTTACTGAACAACAAACTCTTTTTACAGAAACACATTAAATCCATATACCGATCAACAATGTCAGATGAACTCCTGGATGCTTGCTTGAGGCTAGCAGTCACCGCCTACAGTCCTAATTACACAAAGCTGGCAGACAACATGCAGTGCTAACCATCTCATTAGTAAAGTAAGTTTATGATTTTGTCATGTTAACAATATATCATAACAATTATTGAAAAATATTATTTGTTTACTCTCTCTCTCTCTCTCTCTCTCTCTCTCTCTCTCTCTCTCTCTCTCTCTCTCTACGAATCTGCGTATTTTATGGCAATGGGTGAATATTAGGCTGGTAGATCGCATCAGGGTAACTGGAAAAAGTAGATCATATCACACAAAAGGTTGGCCACCCCTGATCTACAGGATTAATTTCTGGCAGCTTGGTCTTTCTTGCGTCAAAATGAACTCACGGATTATGACATCATTGTTATGTACACATTAAAGGTCACTTTGTAGTTAAAAATTTAAGTTATCAAGCACACTTTTGCATCAAGGGGAAACATGATCAAACTACAAAAATACAAATATCCCGCTGAGTCAAGATTGTCAATATGTTTAATTAGAGAGAAATTACTTACTGTACCTTTGCTTATTACTGTCCCTTTATTGCTCTTTATAATACGTGGTGACTGAGAATGCACGAAACTAGAGTAATAATTATGTGGATTAAAACTAGTAAAATAATTTCATTTATTAAAGACCTTCAACATTATTTCCAATTAGTTAAGGACTTTCAAGGTATTTTCTCATTGGTTAAAGAGTTTCAAACTAATTTCCCATTGGTTTCCTACTGCATAGTGCCTTTGAACACCAATACAGGATCTCTCGCTCTCTCTCTCTTGCTGGCCACATGACCCAGAGTGAGAGTGAACTGGGTAACCTGCATACCTCTCTCACTCTCTCAACCTGGCGTTTTCCAACCATTCCAGGGAATGCCTTGAGGTTTTTTTTTTTTTTTTTTTTTTTTTTTTTTTTTTTTTAGGTTAAGGTGGGGAAAGGATGGAAGGCATGCTGGGGCTCAAGGCACAGCCAGACATGAGGGATAGAGGAGTCACAACATATAGTCGTGGGGGGAAAGGTTGGAAAAGAAGTTTAATGAGTTAAACAGAGGGGGACGACACCCCTTGTTTTACATATTACAGAGTTTGTTGGCTAACTAAGCTAACCTAAGATTTAGAATGAGGTTACACAATGGTTACTTTGGTTGGAAATGACTAGTTTGATTTTACAATTTCATGTTTATTAACATCTTATATTGTATTACTTTATGGACTCGATTGTGACTTGTTAAATGTGAATTTATATCATCTAAGTTTTAATCTAAGGTGGATCACTGTGGCGGACATAGATGGGTAGCGGATTGGGTTGTTGTAGTGAGGGCAGCCTCCGGGGCCACCAGGCGTGGGGTCTCCCTCCGTTGATGTCTTCCCCGCGTAGGTGGTCTGGGCTGTGAGGGTCGTCCAGGAGCTTGTCCCAAACCTTCTTCCCAAGGCGATGGAACCTGAAGTTGAGGGCCTCTGTTTTATTTCTTAGGTGGATGGTTTCCACTGTCTCCTGGTAGGGTGGCGCTTGGCCACTGGCTGACCTCAAACACTTGTTTTGGAAGCTCTGTAGTTGTTGTAGTCTGGTCTTCCCGAGTGTTACGAGTGGTAGATGTGGGTACTCCAACACAGGCCTCACCAGCGCCTTGTGAAAGTGAACTTGTATCTTCTCAGGCATCAATTTAAAACGTTTTAATTTGGCTGTGGCGACTTTGGCTTTATTTTAGTCTGTCCTTCACGTGGGGAATGATGCCCGTCCGAGAAATGATGAGGCCGAGCAACCTGCCTTGTTTAGAGTACTCAATCTCTTCCTCGTCGATCATCAATGGGGCCGGTTTGTATTTGGCTATGGGTATGACCTCAAATTTCGTTTTGTTTGTTTTTATTTTCCATTTATTTTCATACTCCGAGATCTCCTCTATTGCCAGAGCAGTGAGTCGCGCCATCCTTGCTGTGGACCTTCCTGGGCAGGTGACGATCTGTGTTACATCGTCGGCATACATGACGTACTCGCTGCCGACGATTGGGGGTGGCAGGTCAGCCGTGCAGAGCGTGTAAAGGGTTGGTGAGAGACAAGAGCCCTGAGGCACGCCGCTCGATAGTGAGAATTCTTCTCCAAAATGTTCTTGCATCTTGATTTTGGCTCTGCGGTCCATAATGAAGTTACACAGCAGGCGCGTCAGATTATCGGGTAGCCCCAGTTGTATGATCATATACTGCAGCCCTGCGTGCCAAACTTTGTCAAACGCTTTCCTGACGTCCCTCAGTACTATATTGCACTGCAGGCTGCCAGTCATGGCATCGGTGATCTGCTCGTAGGCCTGAACTATGGCGGTGGATGTGCCTTTGTACTGACGGAAGCCGAACTGGCGGGGATTATGCACGTCTTCGTCCTCCAGATACATCCGCAATCGCTTGTTGACTATTTTTTCGAATATTTTGGCAGGTACCTCTAGCAGCGATATTGGTCGAAAGTTTTCGACTTTGTTTGGAGGCTTCCCTGCTTTTGGTGTGAGGCGAATAACGGCAATTTTGAACATCTTAGGGAAGTATCCAGAGGCGAGGCAGGCGTTGCATATATGAGCAAGCCTCTCTATCATGTTGTCGGGGAGTTGAGCCAGGATCTTCTTGTTAATGTGACTTTGACCAGGTGATTTGTTTTTAAACCCTTTTATGACGGCTGACACATCTGCAGGAACTATGCGCACCGTCAGGTAGCTTCCGTCAACCAGTCTAGTGAAGTCAGCCCGTGGGAGCGGCTGGAGCAGGTGCTGATGGTCCTGCAACTGACCTAAAATGTCCTCCTCAAACTCCCTGTCGAAGCCCTCGTTCTCCTGTTCACTAATGGTAAAGATCTATCGTAAATATCGCCGATGTAGTTGTTCTTGGTTTTCTTCCTCGAATATTTTTATGTTGTTTTGGTCGAGCAGGTAAGGGACCGTGCTAGAGGTGGAGCCCATCAGTCGCTTGATCCCTTTCCAGAAGGCAGCAGAATCACGGTAATTGTTGGCTGCCTCCCACACCAAGGCGGCCCTCTTTTGTTCATGTAGACGTTTGCTCTCGTGCTGGATGTCCGTCTGTAGCTCTCGGTACCGGTCTCTCAGCTCCTGCGTCCACCCGCGGATACTGGCTAGCTGTCTCACGTGAGCGTACTGGACACTGAGGTTCCTCAGCTGGTGACTAGTGTGAGGATGGGGAATGGTCCTGTGAGTGGTCGTCGGGATGCTGTTGTCCATCTCCGTCTTCACATCCTTATACCATTGTTCGACCGCGTCGTCGATGTCATTGGGGCCGGCTTCTTCCAGGTTCCTCCCCTGCTTGAGACTGAGAGACTCCTTGAAGGAGTCCCAGTCTGCCCGTTTGAGGTTTGACCTGATGTTGGCGGGGATCATAATGGGATTGGATGAGAGCGTCACGACGACTGGCAGGTGATCGCTGGTACTGATGGGTCCAGCAGTAACGTGCCTGTTCAGGACGGCTTCGTTGTTAGAGAGGATTATGTCGGATGTTGTGGCACTGGCACGTCTGATCAATGTCGGGAAATCTGGCCCGAGGTGTTGCAGTTTTCCCCTTCTGATGTTGTCATACAGCGCCACACCGACGTTGTTCTCATTACCGTGTCCTAGTATGGCGTGGCGCGCATTTAAGTCCCCTATGATGTATGTTGGTTTTCTGTGGCGTAGCAACTGGTTTAGGTCTTGTTCGGGTAAGTAAGGACGTCTGGGAGGTAGGTACATTGTGCATATGATAACAGGTCCCCTAGTTGTCTCCACCTGCACTCCCAGAACTGAATCCCCTAAGTCTGGCAACACTCTGTGACCCAGCCGTGACCTGATGGCCACAGCGACACCATCGTTCAGCTCACCCGTCATGTTCCTCTGGTATACAGTGTAGCCAAAAATTTTCAGCTTACTTCCGTCCTTTATGCCAGTGCTGTTTAACAAAATGATGTCTGGGTCTAATTGATAGCATAAGTTAGACAGTTCGTTACGTCCATTAAGGGACCAGTGTAGGACATTATGTTGGACAATTTTCATCCTGCTAACGATTGCCATTTCGGAGACTGTAGCTTGGGGCATCGCTTGGAGTGTTTGCTCGGCTTCTGCCATTTCTAGGGGGACGGAACTTCTTAGCAAAACCTTCGGACATCTGCTTGTCAGTCAATGGCGGGCCCTCGAACTTCTCGTAACCCGTGTACAGGAAGGTGTTCAGGTCCTGGGCCTGCGTGTCGTAGTAATCCACTGACGCTGCAGCTCGAGGGTCTTGTTCCTCTGTGGGGTGAGTCGTCATCATCTGGTTGCAGCCATTGACTGTGGTTGCAATCCGATGGTCACTGTCGTCGCTGGGAGTGCATGTAATGGGATCTCGGGCATTTACGGTGTCGTTGGAGCTGTGTTCCCAAGGGGACTAACTGGCCCCGTCGGGATTGCGGTTATACTGACTTTTGCCTAAGTCAAGGTCTATTTCTGGCGTGGGTTGAGGTCGTCGATAAGTCGTTGAGTGGGTTACTGCCTTAAGGATTTCTTTTGAAGGGACTTTGTCGCTTATTTCAACAGGTGCAATGTTGTTCCTGGTTAGTGTCTCGTTGAGGTGTTTCGAGAATGAACCTGGATGAACCATGTTCGTGTGATGGGCATGCAGGTAAGACAGGTATATAGTGGTGGCTTTGGACTCGTCCAGCTGTGGAGAGGAGACGCTCCTGATGCTCTCCGCCAATGCGTCCCTCATGGCGCCCAGTGACTCAGTAACTGCCTGTTTTATTGAGTCCTTGATGGTTCATATCTCTGATTACAGGACTTCCTTGGTCTCGCTGACATTGTTGAGCTTTTGGGAGTCTGCTTGAGTTTCTTTTAGAGCGTCTTTTAGGGCTTGGCTGTAAGCCATGATCGTCGACTGAGTGGTCCTTTCTATGGTGTTAGAAATTTCCCTGGTTTCTTTTTGTTTGGTTATTTCGGTCAGTTTCTTCTCTGTTTCTTGAAGTACCTGTTTCCTGACCAGGCAGATGGCAGAGAAGGTCCTGTGGTCACCCTCGCAGACGACACACTTTTTTATGGTGCTACGGCAGTCTTTGTAGAAGTGCTGATCAGATGAACACTCCGAGCATATGACCCCTTGCATGGGGCAGTTCTTGGTCATGTGGTCATTGTATCTATAGCACTTCATACATTGTTGGATGGGCGTATATTTTTCATATATTGTATTTGGTGGGATGAGATGGAAGTGCCATATGCATAGAGCCCCTTCTCCTTCATTCTTTTTGCATCCGTTGTGTCTGCACAGCGAACCTTGATTATATTATGGGCATACATAGGATACACCTCCACAACCTTGACATTGTTTTTCTTTTGTATTTCATCTCTTATTTCTTCTGCATTATTTTCCACTACATCTTTGTCTAACTTCTTACATACAAGGGTGAGCTTGGCGCCGTATTCCCGTGGGACAATGACCTCGTAACCGTTGGTTTTCATTTTGTCCATGGCACTAGACTTAAGTAGTTTATCAGCATCTTCATCTGTTTCTGTGAGGATAATGTAACCATCTCTCAGATCCACAAGTCTATTTATCCTCACCCTTAGGTCGCTCAATAGCCTTTTTAGCCCTATCCGAGACCCCTGGGTCGGGGTTCCGGATATCTTCACTCTCACTTTGGCCATGGTCAGTAACATACATGAATGAATGAATGAAAATTCTACCTAATCTGTCCACCTCAGCTAAACCCCCTTCTGTCCGCTTGCTGGGCGAGCAAAGACGGGTCTAGGGGTAGGGTGATCAGACAATCCCCTGGTGGGGGCCTAGCCAAGCCCTAACACCTAGCAGTGACAGGTTATGAAGCACTGTCGAATCCCTAACCGAAAATGTTGCCACCCTTACTGAAGGTGAACTGAACGGAAAGAACCAACCCTTGGCAGCCTGGCGGCGGTGTGTGTGTGTGTGTGTGTGTGTTTGTGTGATATTTATTGCTCACCGGTGTGACCGACCCCGTGTATTCCCAGACCTGACCTAACCTAACCTAACCTAATACCTGAGGCTGAACAGTTATTCTAGAAAGACAGTGTGAGAAACAAGGAGCGGTTGACGAGTGTTTACAACGCTCGCCTTCTTTTCCAGCGATCACCGAGTCGAGTCTCGCGGTTGGCCACTGATTACCGTGTCCCCAGTCGACCCGCTACAGATTGGATACTTATCCTTATAGTTGGGGAAGCGAAAGGTGGTAGAGTTCATTGTCGGCCATTGAGTCACCATACATTCCCAAGGTTTAGTTCTCAGTGTACTGTATCCACATCGCTCGTAACTGACCATCAGAAATTTGGCATCTGCTTTCACTTTTCACTAAAATAAATATATTTGTATTTTTTATTTCATATTTATTTATTTACTTATTTTGTTGTCACATTATTCATTAACACGTATGGAGTAGATGTTGGAGTTGGTTTTGATTTGGTAAATATTAATGAGCAAATGAAATTTCCCCCAATTTGCTTATTTACGAATTTACTTGTGGCATTTGTGATTTCTTTTGCCCAGGGGCCGTGTGTGTGTGTGTGTGTGTGTGTGGTTTCTTTGTATACAGGAACATCCATCACGACACAACCGTCACCCAGGTGCTGCGTCACCCCACAACCACAACAATACTCCACAAAAACAAGAGAAGGCCACACTGCGCAGAGAACAACTGAACACACCTTGACCTCTTACATTTTTTACCCTCAGTTCATAATCTTACCTGTATCCCTTAGTCAAAGTTATGATTAACAGAAGTCAAAATTAAAAAGATCGGAGGTAAAGTTGGCGCAAGAAAATGAGAATATTAACCGACAGACAAACAAGCCAAAGGGTGATAAGTTATCACCCTTTAGCTGATAACGACATACTCTTATACAACGCTCAATAGGGAGTGTTAACAAAGAATAGAATAGATGGTTTACAAAACTCTTTGAAGTTTATGTTTATAAAGTCCCTTGGTGTTTTCGTTTATAAAGTCCCTTGGTGTTTATGTTTACAAAGTCCCTTGGTGTTTATGTTTACAAAGTCCTTTGGTGTTTATGTTTACAAAGTCCCTTGGTGTTTACATTTATAAAGTCCCTTGGTGTTTATGTTTACAAAGTCCTTTGATGTTTATGTTCACAAAGTCCCTTAATGTTTATGTATACAAAGTTTATGTAAGTAAGTACCTTGATGTTTGTGATAACAATGTTGCCTGGGAATGTTCCACGTGAGAATGATCAGTAATTTTTCTAACATTCACAACAATCTTGTATTCATATTTAAGTCTGATGAGACTTCGGGTTACAGGAATGATTTTATGTAAATTTTAATGCTTTGTATTATTGTGTATGTAAACTTAAACGTAATGTTAAGGGACTTCATGAAACACACCATCACACCACAACGACACCGCACCACTACACAATGTCACTACCACACTACTACACCACCGCACTATGTCACTATCACACTGCCACGCCAAGTCACCACTACACTATGTCTCTTTCACACTACCTCACCACGTCACCACTAAACTACAGGTATGTCACTATCACATTACCACACAAAGTTACCACTACACTATGTCACTATAACACTACCACGCCAAGTCACCACTAAACTACAGGTATATCATTATCACACTGCCGCACCAAGTCACCAATTATACTATGTCGCTATCACATTACAATTCCAAGTCACCACTTCACTATGTCGCTATTTTTCTGCACCACCACACCACACCACACCACACAACCAACAGACCATTACACCACTACATTATGTTGTAACAGCCACACAACTACGCCACCACAACATCACACTGCCCCACCACGTCATAACAATATAAGAACATAAGAAAATAAGGAGTCTGCAATAGGCCGGTTGGCCTGTGCATGGCAGCTCCTGTCGAGAGTTACTACCACTCTCTATCATCTATGAATCTATCTAGCCTCCTTTTGAAACTTTCCAGAGTTCCCGCACTTACTACAAAGTTGCTAAGCTTGTTCCACCCGTCCACCACCCTATTTGTGAACCAGTTTCTTCCTATCTCCCTCCTAAACCTAAACTTATCCAACTTGAATCCGTTGCTCCGAGTCCTATCCTGCTCGGATATTATAAGAACTTTATCTATATCCCCTTTATTGATTCCTTTCACCCACTTAAATACTTCTATCATATCTCCCCGCACTCTTCTTCTTTCTAGGGAATGCAAGTTAAGTTTCTTTAACCTATCCTGATATGGAAGGTTTCTAAGTCCCGGAATCATTTTTGTCATTCTTCGCTTCACCGACTCTAATGAATTTATATCCATTCTATAATAGGGGCACCAGAACTGAACCGCATAATCGAGGTGTGGCCACCACATTACCACACCAAAGACCACACGACACCAACCCACCAAACTACTAAATCACACCACATCAACAAACCACACCACATCAACAAACCACACCACATCACTAAAAAACACCAAAACACCACAAAATCACATCATCGCATCACAAAACCACAAAAAGACCAACCACACCACACCTCCACACCACCACCCCATATTACCCCACCACACAACAACACAACACGCCACACCACCACACCACAGCACAACGCAACCACAATACCATTATCACATCTCACCACACCACACCATCACACCATACCACCATAGCACAACCCCACACAACGACACCACACCAGCAAATTATCATACCCCCACACCAACCCACCACACCACCATACCATCACACTACCACATCATCACACACCACCACCACACTACCACACCACCAAACAACAAGACAACACAACACCACCCCACCACCACACACCACCACACACCACTACACTATCACACCACCACACTGCCACCACACTACCACACCACCACACACCACCACACTATCACACCACCACATAACACCACCACACGACCACACCACCACGCACCACCAAACTATCACACCACCACACAACAGCACCACACCACCATCACGTCTCAAGTGTGCAATCCGACCAGAGTCTCAGTACGAAATGCCATCTATTGACCTTAATTTTATGAAGTAAGCAGTGGATACTTTCACTACGAGCTCCCGGACACACACACACACACACAAAATACAAATGGATGCCCCACACAATCGTGGATGGCCGGCCCAAGGGCCACCTTGGAGTGAATTTGATTAAGGTGTAGAAGCTGTCGCCAACACAACAACCACATCCTAAGTTAACGAGCTGCATGACCCAGTGTCCAGGAAGAGTCCGAGAACACCGGACAACTCGCCAACTGCACTGGCTAACCATTACCCCGGAAAACGATCTGCAAATCGATTAACATCCAGGTTCCAAATTGCTGCTGGGTAGACGGAGGCAAATGCTGTAAAAAAAAAACTTGCCCATAGTTTCACCCTACATGAGGCTCGACCTCGGGACCGCTCGCTTACGAGGCGAGAATGCTGGCCATTACATCACATGTCGCCACACACACACACACACACACACACAAACACACTCACACAAACAAATAAACAAACAAACAAACACACACACACACACATGGGATATGGCATGTAGCTGAGAGATTAGACAGGGTTTTGTCAGGGGAGGTTACCAATCCAGTAGTGTGTCTTAGTGTGGGAGGTAATGATACAGGAAAGGTTAGGAGTGAGGAACTTTTCAAGAGGTGTAGGGAGGCGCTGGGGAAGGTTAGAGATAGGGGAGGGATCCCGATAGTATGTGGTGTCTTGCCTAGAAGAGGGGTTGGTCGTGAATGGCTGTCCAGGGCAATTGCTATAAATTGCCGACTGGAAAAACATTGTGCAAACAATGGTTGGGCATTCATTGATAGCTGGCAACGATTCTATGGCAACGACTACCTGTACAGTCGTGGTGGAGTACACTTGTCTCGTGAGGGGGTAAAGACGTTGTCTGCATCCCTGGAGCGTGAAATTGTCACTCCAAGGGGGGGGGGGGTTCGCCAGTAGAGAGGGGTCGGGGAAAGTGGGAGTAGAAAAACAAGCAGGTCCTGGGAAGTAAAATTAGTTACTCAGGACAAGGGGTAAAACAGGACCAGGGAAGGGTAGGTTTAAATGTATTCTATACAAACAGTAGGAGCGTTAGAAATAAAATAGACGTTCTGAAAGCGGTTGTATGTACCGAGAATGTGTACGTCATAGCAATCACCGCAACTTGGATGAATCTGGCGAGCAAAATTTTGTTATCAGAGTACCACATAGAAGGGTACAACCTTTTTCACAAGGACAGGGAATGTAGGAAGGGGGGAGGGGTCGCACTCTTCGTCAAGGCTACATTTAAATGTTGTGTTAATAATTCAATAAAGGGCGAAATAGGAACCGAGTCTGTATGGGTAGAAATCAAGGAAGGAAGAGAAAAACTAATTATGGGAGTGATTTACAGTGCCCCAAGTCTTGGGAAAGAAGCAGCTCAACTTACATGGCAGAAAATGAGTAGGGCAGCAAAATATAACAACCTGTGCATTATGGGGGATTTCAACCTCAGAAATATTGACTGGGACAACATTGTAGGTGACTATGAATCTGAAGACTTCCTAGATGCAGTACAGGACAATTTTTTGAAGCAACTAATTACAGAACCTACTAGAGGTGACAATATTTTAGACCTAGTATTAACAAATAAAGAAAATATTATCAGAGATATCACGGTAGGGGAAGAACTAGGTAACAGTGATCACAGAGAAATCAGGTTCACTCTGAATTGGGAAACAAAAAACAATGACAATATGGTCAGAGTCCCAAACTTTCGGTTGGCGGATTATCAGGGGTTAAGAAGGTACATGGGTGAGGTCACCTGGGAACAGTCACGTCAGTCCCCAGTAGGAAGTGGTGAGATCATAGATGACATAACAATTGATCATGACTATAATATATTCACTAGTATACTACATAAAGCACATGAACAAGATATACCATACAGAAAAATTAGGTCAAATAAGAATGAGCCAAGGTGGATGACCAGAAAACTTAAAAATGACATAGGAATAAAGAAAGGAATTTATAAGAAATTAAAGGGAGGGGAGGAGCAGCTCAGAAATAGGTATAATGAACTATCTAGGAATGTTAAGAAAAATGTAAGGAAAGCAAAGAGAGACTATGAAATCAAAATAGCAAGTGAATCCAAGGCGAATCCCAAGGGATTTTCCCAGGTATATAGAACAAAAGTCAAGGACAAAGTTGGGCCTTTAAAGTTAGGGAGGGGAGAAGTGATAAATGGCAGTGAGAAATAAGCAAAGCATTGAACAACTACTTCTTATAAGTTTTCACAGAAGAAATTCGCGAGGAAATTCCCGAGGTGGAACTGATATTTTGGGGAAAAGAAGAAGAAAAATTAAAGAATATCACAATCAGAAAAGAGGATGTTCTTAAGAGGATAAATAAACTAAAGAAGACAAAATCCCCAGGGCAGGACGAAATTTTCCCTCGAGTCTTGAAAGAGTGTACGGAACAGATTAGCGGACCCCTCTTAAATTTATTTACAAAATCATTAGACACCGGAGTTGTGCCAGACTTGTGAAAACAGGAAAATGTAGTATCCATATTCAAAAAGAGAGACAGAGCATCAGCGTCAAATTACAGTTTGACGTCAGTAGTGGGGAAATTTCTTGAATCAATTATAGCAGATAGCATCCAATTACATCTAGAGAAAAGCAAATTAATCTACGACTCTCAACATGGGTTTACAAAGGGAAAATCTTGTGTAAAAAATCTGCTGACGTTTTTTAGGAAGTCTTCGAGGTAGTTGATAATGACGAAAATTACGATGTTATTTACTTAGACTTTAGCAAAGCATTTGACAGAGTACCGCATTAGAGGCTTCTGAGAAAAATTAAGGCTCATGGTATCGAGGGGGAAAGTTTTAAATTGGATAAAATTATGGCTCACCGATAGAACGCAGAGGGTCAGCGTAGATGGTGTTAAATCTGAGTGGGGCAGTGTAACCAGTGGGGTTCCCCAGGGGTTAATACTAGGCCCACTCTTGTTCATAATCTACATAAACGATCTAGATACTGGGATCAGCAGTGACATAAGCAAGTTTGCGGATGACACCAAAATAGGGCGGCAGATTAATTCAGGGCGGGATGCAAATGCATTACAGGAGGATCTAAATAAACTGCAGGGGTGGTCTGGAAAATGGCAAATGAAATTCAACACCTGCAAGTGCAGCGTACTTAATATTGGAAGAACAAATACTGATAATGTATACAGCCTTAACAACATCAACCTAGAGAAGTCGACTTGTGAAAGAGACCTAGGCGGTACTTGTAAGCCCGGACCTACGGCCTAGAAAAAAGTGCGTTAATGTTCGAAATAAGGCAAACAGAGTATTGGGTTTTATTTCTAGAAGTGTAAGTAACAAGAGTGCAGAGGTCTTATTGCAACTACATCTTGCGCTAGTCAGGCCGCACCTTCATTATGCCGTTCATTTCTGGTGCCCTTATTATTGAATGGATATAAATTCACTAGAGTCGGTGCAGCGAAGAATGACAAAAATGATTCCGGGACTTAGAAACCTTCCATATCAGGATAGGTTAAAGAAACTTAACTTGCATTCCCTAGAAAGACGAAGAGTGTGGGGAGATATGATAGAAGTATTTAAGTGGGTGAAAGGAATCAATAAAGGGGATATAGATAAAATTCTTATAATATCCGAGCAGGATAGGACTCGGAGCAACGGATTCAAGTTGGATAAGTTTAGGTGGGAGATACGAAGAAACTGGTTCACAAATAGGGTGGTGGACGAGTGAAACAAGCTTAGCAACTTTGTAGTAAGTACGGGAACTCTGGAAAGTTCCCAAAGGAGGCTAGATAGATTCATGGATGATAGAGAGTGGTAGTAACTCTCGACAGGAGCTGCCATGCACAGGCCAACAGGCCTATTGCAGACTCCATATTTTCTTATGTTCTTATGTAACACACACAAATATGCAAACACAAACACACGCAAGCGCTGCCTGCTCATGCGGCCGTTGTTTCTTGACCAAGGAGACAGCTGCCAGCCTGGTTTGTCGGGCCCTTCCCCTTCCCCATCTCCTCCTCCCCATCTGGATTTATAAAAATCCTCCCACCAACAGTACAGTGCAAAGATTGACGTGACAAAAGTGACATTTTCAACTCGAAAGGAAGAAACTACTGTTAGAGCGATACACTCGCCACTCCCAAACATTGGATGAGAAGCAAAGAGACAGTCCAAGCTACACCAGGAGAGAAATGAGGACTCCCTTCTCCACCCAGGTGAAGAATTATGAATAGGTAACTACATCATATGAGGAACAAGAACCATCTCTAACGCCCTGTGTGAGCTGGAGGACCTACCCCGACCACGTGGTGCATAAGAACATAAGAACATAAGAATGGTGGAAACTGCAGCGGGCCTGTTGGCCCATACTGGGCAGTCCCGTTTACACCCAACCCCTATTGCTCATATAAGCATCCAACCTATGTTTGAAGCTATTCAGCGTATTCGAGTTAATGATGATATTTGGTAACTTGTTCCATTCATCCACTACTCTATTTCCAAACCAGTGTTTTCCTATTTCGCTCCTAAATCTAAATTTGTCTAATTTAAAACCATTGTTACGAGTTTGCTCCTGGTTGGATAGTTTGAGTACCTTTGTAATGTCCCCTTTGTTTAGCCCTGACTTCCATTTATACACCTCTATCAGGTTACCCCTCACTCTACGTCTCTCGAGGGAGTGCAAATTAAGATGCTTTAACCTGTCTCTATATTCAAGGTTCCTAATGCCCGGGATTAGTCTTGTCATTCTCCTCTGAATTCTTTCCAAGGATTCTATATCCATTCTGTAATACGGTGACCAGAACTGAACTGCGAATCCAGGTGTGGTCTCACAAGCCCAGGATACAGTTTTAGGATGACCTCTCTAGTCTTGTAACTAACACTCCTTTGTATGAACCCAAGTACCTTATGAGCCTTGTTACGAGCAAAAACACATTGTTTATTTGGCTTAAGGTTCCTAAATCTCTCTTGCAGTCCGAATTCTCTATGGCATCGTTGTTCATTTGGTAATTGGTTTCCCTGTTTATGTCTCCTATACTGAGTACTTTACATTTGTCCACGTGGAATTTCATCTGCCATTTTTTAGACCATTCGAAATTTTTTTTTGATCTTCCTGTAGTTTTGCCGAGTCCTCGTCACATTTAGTAACACATCCTATTATAGTGTCATCAGCAAATTTATTTATGTTGCTGTCTATGCCGATATCTATGTCGTTTATGTATATAATAAATAATAATGGTCCAAGTACTGAGCCTTGGGGAACTCCACTAGTGACGTTGCTCCAATGGGGCTTAGTGCAGGTTAATGCTCACTCCCTGTTTCCTGTCCTGTAACCACGCCCTAATCCATTTAAGGACATTACCTTTGATGCCATGTGCTTCTACTTTTCTAATTAATCTTTCGTGGGGGACTCTGTCGAAGGCTTTGCTAAACTCGAGATATACCACATCATAATTGAAAAGAATGTTAATAGATTTGTTAGACATGAATGCCTGCTTGTAAGGCTATGCTGGGAATCATTGATCAATCTGTGCTTCTCCAGGTGATTTCGAATATAGGTTGAAATGATTGCTTCCAGTAATTTGCCTACTATTGATGTTAGACTGATTGGGCGGTAGTTAGAGGATATTGATCTATCCCCCTTCTTGAAAATCGGTATTACATTTCCTATCCTCCAGGATTCTGGTACTACACCTGTTTTTAAGGACATGTTAAACAACTTTGCTAAGGGCATATTAAGCTCTTCCTTACATTCCTTTAATAAACTAACAAATATCTCATCGGGACCAGGTGACTTAATAGGCTTTAGTTTGTCTATTTGCTTACTAACATCGTTAATAGACACTACTATCTCTCTTAATTTGTTTTCTTCACTATCTCTGAATAGAATCGGTGTCTCAGGTATCATGTTTAAATTTTCGATGGTGAAAACTGTTCAAAAATATTTATTCAGATTATTGCTCATTTCCCCATTGTTATCAGCTAGCTCGCCGGTATCTGACAGCATTGGTCTAATCTTTTCTCGTGTTTTAGTTTGATACATTTGGTAGAATCCTTTGGGGTTTGTCTTCGCCTCCCTTGCTATCCTTACCTCATTATTCCTCTTGGCTTTCCTTATCTCGGTTTTAACCCTACTCGCCAATACCTTATAATAATCCCGGAGGTAAATTTCGCCACGATTTATCCTTCCACCTATAGCCTTCCTTTGACCAATTATGATCTTTAAATAACTATTTATCCATTTAGGGTAATTGTTGTCTGATCTGAGTTTTTTGTATGATATGTTCTGCCTTTGTGCATTAAGTAACTCATTATTTAAATTGTCGTGGAACTCGGCAATCTCAGATCTCGTTATCAGGTCATTCTCAACCGTCAGGGCTCCAGGTACGGTGAGGTCGCCCTCTGTGGGTGCATTGAGTGAGGTCACCTCATGCCAGGTCATGTAGCTCACCCCCAAGCACGACACCCCCTCCCTCAGCTGCATCTTCAAACTGTCAAAGTT
Organism: Homarus gammarus; assembly: GCA_958450375.1. Lineage (NCBI taxonomy): Eukaryota > Metazoa > Arthropoda > Malacostraca > Decapoda > Nephropidae > Homarus > Homarus gammarus. The sequence goes on from CAUDMG010001848.1 coordinate 86,710, forward strand.
TGCCCTTCTGATATCTGGTACTTTAGTGGAATTTTCCTTACGTCTGCCCTAAAAATCTAACTGGAATCAAATTTCTTTGTGATCTCTGTTTGCAAGCTCGTTTCCAACCTCGACATTGCTAATGAGGTTTTCTCTGTTCGACAGAACTAAATCGAATATATTTTTACCCAGGGTGGGTTCGGTTATATGTTGACTTAGGAAACAGTCCAGGATCGTTTCGAGAAAATCCACTTTTTCTGAGTTACCCTTAAGGTTAGTCCAATCTATTTGGCCAAGGTTAAAGTCGCCTACTATACAGACTTTGTTGTGTATGGAAGTCCTTTGCATTTCATCCCAGATAAGTCGCTCATTGACTCTATCAAGATTGGGAGGTCTATATATTACTCATGTGATTAATTTTTCCCTACCGTCGATTAATTCTATCCAAATTGTTTCTGTATTCCGCTCAGTTTTTATTTCCTTATTTATTTCACAATTCAGATTATCCCTGACATAGATTGCTACTCCGCTTCCTTTCCTGGTCTGCCTATCAGTATGGAACAATTTGTAACCCGCAATTTGGTATTCGACCGGTAACTCACGTGAGTTGATCTATGTTTCAGTGAATGCTATAATATCGATTTTTTCGGTACATACCAAGGCCCTAATATCATCCATTTTGTTTCTCATACTTCTACTGTTCGTGTAGTAGACATTTAAGTTAGTTGTGCCCTGAGCCCTCCCTTTACCGCGTTTAGGTTTAAACTCCCTGTCTAATTTAGTTTTGTCATCATTCCTAACACTATTTCCATGTAATCTTTCACTTTGTTTACCCGCTCCCACTGCAGTCTCATCCACCCCCGTGCCCATATGTTCCCCTAGCAGTTTAAACACTTCCATATCTTTTGAACTGCCCCCCTCTAGAGACCCAGTCAGGGTTGCCACCCCATCCAGAGACAGGTGTACCCCATCCCTAGCATAAAGGTCCCTTCTGCCGTAGAAGTTGTCCCAGTTGTCAATGAATGGGACTGATATTGACTTGCAATATCCACCAAGACAGCCATTGACACCAACTGCTCTTGACAACCATTCATTGCTAACTCTCCTTCTAGGCAGGACACCATATATGATAGGGATCCCTCCTTTAGTCCTAATATGATCTATAGCTGTCTTGAACTTATCAAAAAGCTCTTCATTTCTAAAACGGCCAATATCATTGCCTCCTGCACTGAGGCAGATAATGAGTTTGTTCCCATTACCAGACAAGATATTGTCCATCTTGTCAACTATATCCCCCACCTCAGCCCCTAGCAAACACACCCTCATCCTATTTTTGTTTTTACCCCAAAAGGCTCTGTCCAAGTACCTTACCTGTGAGTCACCAGCAATTAAAGTTTTTATACCTTCCTTGTCAGCCCTGTCCCTGGCTGTACTAACGCCCATTTCGTCTGTCAAGGGGCTGAACGAGTTGGTATACTTAGCTGTTGTTGTCGTTGTTGTATCCTTGGTGTGCTTCCTAACCACCAGTTTGGTAGTCCCTCTCCTCACAACCTTCCATTCTCCTGAGTTTTCGTCATTCACCAGCTTTCCTTGTCTCGTTTCTTCCTTCATCCTTGCTATCTCTTCCTTTAATTTCAAGTTTTCTTCCTCTAATTTCAGGGTTTTTTCCTTGGTACTCTCTAATTCGGCCCACAGAAGGGCGTAACCCCGTTTACAAGTAGCACTAGCCATATTTGGTAATTATCCCCGGGAGCAGAGCTGAGCTGCCATGACCTTTCCCCTAGTGAGGTAGCCGCTTAGCAGTCAGGTACAACGGCCTTCAAGACATTGGGAAGGACTTTGTTGGTGCCGGCATCAGGTCACAAGAATGTCTACAAGACCATCTGCCACAGTATCAGATCCAAAGTTAATCTATAAATCTATATGTTGACTCTATGTTTCTTATGTTTCTGTACTGAAAGCTTTTGTCAATCAAGTGACCCACTCCCCGATTTCACCATTTGAAACTTATCATCTCTGTTCATTGTATATATTCAGCCTTCTGGCTGCCATGTTTTCTTAATAAATCGTTAATTATCATTATTATTATTATTATTATTATTATTATTATTATTACACACACACACACACATTCATACACAACTACTACTTTGCTGTCACTCGGAATTGAGTATGATGATCATCCAGCTATGATACAATAATATGAGTTATTAAGTTTGTCACATAGGTTGGTGAGTTTTGAGGTGATTAAAGAGACAGATACGGGACCCGCAGGGTCGTCCACATTCGTTGTACATGTGGAGGGTTGCATCTAGTGCGGGAGGGGCGGTGGCAGCGTCTTTCCGGCGTTGGTGCTTGCCTGCCTCAGTTTGCAGTCGGACTAACTCGAAAGTATTGACACCTTCTCTTGTGGTGCTCCTCCAAGCGTGACGATGTGTACAAATAGACCCCCAGGTGAGGGGGTCGATTTGACACTTTTTCAGGTTTGTCTTAAGACTATCCTTATACCTTTTCAATTGTCCTCCGGCGTAAAGTTTACTATTCGTTAGGTGACTCCAAAGTAGCTGCTTTGGCCTGTCTACTGTCGTCCATGCGTGTAACATGGCCAGTCCAGCGTAGTTGTTCATGGATAATAGTAGCCTCGACACTCTTACAGCAAACTCGGAGGATGGATCGTAGACTACATTGGTAAGAGATTTCAAGTGCCTTGTAGCGCCTCCTGGATGTGACCCATGTCCCACTACCATATAGCAGGGTGGGGAGGATCACTGCTCGATATACGTACAGCTTTGTAGATAATTTCAGGTCCCTACAGCTGAAAACATGGTTTCAGAGTCGACCAAAGGTTTGAGATGCACATCTGATCCGATGCTGAATCTCTTCATCAATGTCTGCGGTGGTGAACAGGTGGTAGCCGAGATACCGAAAGTGGGTAACATTAGAGTGGGTAGTACCATTAAGCTGGATGAATGGTGGAGGTGTATCTGAACCACGGGCAGGTTGAAAGAGAATCTGAGTCTTACGTACATTCACCTCAAGGCCGAAGTGTGCATACGCATCTGGGTAGGTGTTCATGATCTCCTGTAGGTCGTATTTAGTGTGAGCAACAAGGGTGAGGTCGTCTGCATACTGAAGTTCAGTAGCAAAAGCTTCCGACACCTTAGTTCTTGCCTGGAGTCATTTTATGTTGAAAAGACCCCCTTTCACCCGGTACTCGATGTCCACCCCTCTGGCTAAATTGGCACTGGCACGAGTAAGGAAGGCAGCCAAGAAAATGGAAAAGAGAGTTGGTGCCAAAAGGAGACACCCTTGTTTAACCCCTGTTTGGATGGGGAGGATCTCAGAATAGGTGTCATTGTGCAGGACACTGCCGTTCACACCATCGTGGAGTTGCCTCAAAATGGAAAAGAATTTTTGCTGGCAGCCAAAACGACTGAGGGTCCACCAGAGGGCTTTCTTGTTAGGAAGATGAAAGCCATGTACAGGTCACAACGCTGTTCTCTGCACTTTTCCTGTATCTAGCGGGTAGTAAAGATCATGTCTGTGGTGCCATGTGATGGCCTAAAAGCACATTGTGATTCTGGGAGGAAGTTTTCCGCCTCAGGAAGAAGTCTGTTTAGGAGGACTCGGGCGATAATCTTGCCAGCTACGGAGAGCAGCGAGATCCCGCCGTAGTTGCCACATTCTGACCAGTCTCCCTTATTCTTATAAATATTGACAATGGTGGCATCTTTAAAAGCATTGGGGATTTCCTCCTTTTCCCATATATTCTCCAGAAGAGAATGGAGACGGCTGGTAAGCAGAGGTCCTCCTACTTTATACACCTCAGCTGAGATTCCATCAGGCCCTGAGGCTTTGTTATTTTTCATCTGTTTGATGGCAGTAGCTACTTCATCTAAGGATAGAGGATAGCTAAGGTGTGTCATCTCTGGATGCTGACGGACCTTCTGGGTAGTCAGGACATCCACATCGGGGTTTTGGTTGAGCACTTCTTGTGCTGATCTGCAATTTTTTTGTATTTCACATGCTTTATTGTTAATCCAGTCGTTCTTTTCATTGCAAAGTTTCTGCTGGGCTCCTACTTTCTTCTTGCAGAAGGTGTCAGCTTTGGTCCGAGACTGAGGGTTGTTGTGCCAGTCAGTTAAAGCAGCACGTTATCATCGACGAGTACGTTGTTTGTCGGATCATTTTGATCAAACCAGTCCTGGTGTGTTCTTTCGGTCTTGCCGAGGGTCAATTTGCAGAGGTTTTTTCATGACAGTGTCGAGAATATCTGAGTCGGCACTGGGATTTGTGTTGTTTGTTGTCGGGTTATTAAACAGCCCCTGTTCGAGCACCTCTCTGAAAGCATGTGTTACTGCTGGATCCTCCAGAGGCTTAGCGTTAAAACCTCTTGTGGAGGCTTGCTCCCTTCGCCATTTTGGGGCGACGTCAAGTGAGAACTTAGATCTGACGAACAGATGATCAGTGTCGCAGTGGTCTGAAACACGCATTGCCCGAGTGATAAGGAAATATCAGCGCTCTCTTACTCTGACAATGATGTAGTCAATGAGATGCCAGTGTTTGGATCGTGGGTGTTGCCATGAACCCTCGAAATTTTCGGCCTGCCGAGACTAGGTATCGGTGATAGTGAAGTTGTGCGCAGTATACTTGCTGAGGAGGAGTAGGCTTGTGTTGGTCACACAATATATATATATATATATATATATATATATATATATATATATATATATATATATATATATATATATATATATATATATATATATGCTGATAACCACCAGGAAAGAAGATGTGAATTACACGAAAGCGCTTGGGAACTTCATGTTTTCTTCTTTCCTGGTGGTTATCAGCATATACCTAGATCACGCGCACCTACAGTGATTTACTTGCATATATATATATATATATATATATATATATATATATATATATATATATATATATATATATATAATAGTTCTTGATTTGATAAGTGGCAGGGCTGAAGTAAACACTTTGTTGGTTTTCTTTTATTGTAGAAAAATATAGTCTCACTTGTACTGAGTTCAGTTGAGAGTATATTGTACCTTCTCTTCTATACAAAGGGAAGTATCTTAGTGCACTTATATGGGAGAGCACTGGGTAACAGGTGATATGATAGTCTCTCTCTCACGGACATCCTGTCAGGTGGGCGTCCTACAGGATACACGTCAGGTTGTTGTTGTTGAGAGGCGCTGACCCAGCTTGATCTCGCTCGCTGGTCACAGGAAATGTCAACTCACCCATTCATGCATACACATCGGTGAATAACTTGGTGAATATATGGGTAATATACATTTGGGTAAATATTTATATAATACAAATTGTGCTGTTACACCGCTCGGTCACCACCAACAGATGTCCTCACGAATTAAAACCTAGGTGTACCTAACCTTGTTACAAAAAGGTGTGCTTAGCTAAATTTTTTCGTCGTTTATATGCTTTTGCAATTCCTTCCGAAAAGTTTTCTTAGAAACTATTGTGTACCTAGAAGAAATCTTACCTATAACAAATTATCATAACAATCAAGGAACTGATAAATATGATGGTAGGTATACTGGAAGATAAGTATAAAGGAAGAGAATCGTGTAACTCAGGAAACTGTGTCTCATTAATATAAGATAGGAGGTTAAGCTTATCATAAACAATATAGAGATTTCTGAAACTTATATTTAAGGGAAATGGTATGGGAATCAGGTCAGAAGTAATATTTGTGACAAATGCAAGATAATGGCGAGTAGGCAAGGTTGTGATTACATTACTGCTAATTTCACAATAGTCTGGTGCTATATGATAACCTTCTACCATTAAATGTTTGCCTACATCCTGACATATAAGTATCACACTGGTTTGATTCGGGAAAAAGAAATATTGCACATTATTGACATGTGCGTGAAACACTAACCTATGTGGTATTGGAGTGTATACACTTTGTTGTAGAGCTGTAGAGGCATTAGTTTGTAACAGAGCTAATTCGCATGCAGCCTCCACGACCCGAGTGAATGCAAAAGCATACGTAGGACAAACATGCAGATGCAAATATGTTGATTTACAATGACTTAGGACTTCATGCTTAGCCACAGTAACTAATGAAAAATCCTATGATACTACTATTGGTTCAGTTTGTTTGTTCAGAATTATTATTCCCTCATTCGCTTTTAGTGGAAATGGTTCCAAATGCCATGCATTAATAACAAAATTTTGATTTTAATGGAATGTGTATTAGTATTCCCCTGTGTGTTAATGTTGCTTCTAATAAGGGCTAATAATATTCCACTTCATGCTCCTGAAAGATAGGAGTTAGATGATAATTAGTTTCAGATGTATGCAACGCAGCAATTAGTTGATGGACTGTGCAATGGCCCTATTTTGTTTCCTAACCGCGTCTGAAACTGCAATCATTTTATTTCCTAGTTTGGCTCGTATTTGATAGTTACAACGTCTTGTACGACTAATACTTTGGCCTAGTGGGGCAACTAAGGCTCCAGGTTTGACGACGTCTGCTGGGGAGGCGGCTGTTGTCACCGCTCTCCAGCCCAACAGTAGTAGTGATTAACGAGATGTGGTTGCTGATCGTAGTTTTTGAAGATATTTATTGTCTATCGTTATATTTTGTTGAGCAACTGTTGTAGTTGAAGTAGGATGTACTTGACTGACATTAGGAGTCCCTACTAAGTCTCTGCTGACTTTTTTTATTCTATCTACATGTACGATATCTGTAACATTTGACGTTGGTTCAACTGCTTGGAATTTGTTTCCATGTTCTTTCGCTCTAATCACGTGCGGACCTGTGAATTTAGGCGAGAGCCTTGATACGCGTTCCGGCGCTTTTATCATTTCATTGTCTCCTATTTCTAATTTTGAAGGCTTAGCTTTTTTGTGTTGCTTGCAGATCATTTCAGCACGTAAGGCTGCTAAGAGTTTTCGTACTTTTCCATGGATGCTCGTGAAAACATTGATTTGTTTCGTGGCATAGTCATCCATGTTGTACACAGGTTTTGGATTCCTCTTAGTAAATCATATGGTAAGCATTTATCTTTACCGTAAATTATGTAGTATGGCGATTTGCCTGTAAAGCTATTTATAGATCCATTGATGGATGCTGCAACCGGTGGAAGACAGTCCTCCCACGAACTATGCATTGGATTCACCACATGTCGGAGAATCTCAAGATATTTTTTTATTCGCACGTTCGACCAACCCATTTGAAGATGGATGGTAGCCGGTTGTGAAAGTTTGTTTAACGTCATATTGTTGACATATAGCAGCTAAGAGTTGATTCTTAAATTCTGTCCCGTTATCCGAGAGTATCACCCTAGGTGTAGAGAAAGGACAAATTAGATGAGTGACTTGTGCATGAGCCACTGATTCGACGGACTTGTTCAGCATTGATGCGAGTACCACAAATCTGGAAAAATTGTCAACGCAGACAAGTACGTAACTAGAGCCTTGATGGCTTTTTGGTAGTTGCAATTAATCGATCGCAACTGTATCCCATGGACGTTCTGCAGTCGGGTATTCTAGGATTGGAGCGGGATCCAGCATTGTTCCCTTGTGTTTTGCATAAGATAAACATTTAGCAATGTGATGCTCGATGTCGATCCTCATAGATTTCCAATGATATGTTTTTATAATTTTTGTTAGACATCTATCTCGCTCTGGATATCCATCATGGGGTGCATAATGAAAGAGGGTAAGAACGTTTTCCTTTAATGATGTAGGAATAACAATTTGAGAGATTAACTCTTGTTGTGTTTTCACTGAGCGATATAATATGTCATGCCGCAGCTCAAACTGTGAGAGTGGTAGAGGTAATCTGGGCAAATTTACCTCATCTCCCAATTCTAAGGCATATATAACCTTGGACCATAATGGATCCTGTAACTGTTCCGTCCTTAAATGTGACAGGGTGAACGTAGGTAGTGGCGTGACAGGAGCTATGTGTCTAGATAGCGTATCGGCTACCACGTTCGCACGGCCTGGCATATACTTGAAGTTGGGTGCGAACTGCTGTATGGTTAGGTACCAGCGCGCTAAACGCCCTGATAAATTCTTCCCATTAAATAGCTCTCTCACGGCTACATGATCTGTGTGGACTGTGATCGGATCTCCCAAAATGCTCGCGAGCCCACACTACAGCTAATGCTTCTAAATGCGTAGCTGAATAACGTGTTTCTGGGTCGTTGAGGGTGCGACTGGCGTATGCTACTATCCGCCATTTCCCTCGATAACACTGGTCAACATAAAAAAAAAAATTCTCATGGTTCTGGATCAAAACAGTCTGATTCTAGTGTAATTGTATGTGCTGAACTCAATTATGACATTCGTATAGCTGTATCAGGCTCAGTTTTCCAGAACCAGCATATCTATATATTTAGTGTACCATGCTATTCATACAGTAATTTATATGCTCATTGGTTCCACTTATGCAATTATTTTGTCCTGATTTGTGCTTTTTTGTTTGTTTCAGTTTGCTGATTCATGATATTGCATATGTACACCTGCATGATTTGTAATTACTCTGAAATTAACAAAACATGGAACGTCGCAAGTGTGTGAACGGTGCTGACAGTTTTTGCTACATATGTGGTGCCTTCACTCCTGGTAGCCTCAAGAAACCAATCACAAAAGCTGTTCGACTGAACTACAAAAGTTACTTCAAATGTCATTTGGGTGACCAAGACAAGAAATGGGCACCTCATGTAGCCTGTAAGTCTTGTGTTAACCACCTGAGCGAGTGGATGTGTGGTAAACGAAGTTCAGGAATGCCGTTTGCTGTACCAATGATATGGCGTGAACCTAAAGACCACAGCAGTGACTGCTACTTCTGTCTCACAAATATTAAGGGAATAAAAATCAAGACACGAGGCAAGGTACAGTACCCCAATATTGCTTCTGCAATCCGACCAGTACCGCACAGTGCTGAACTTCCAGTCCCAAATCCACCGACTGAACAACAATTGAGAGATTCCGATTCTACCTCTACCTCAATGGAAAACGACTACCAGGATGACTCTGAAAATACCAGGCCTAAACTATTTACTCAAGAAGCGCTTCATGATCTCATCAGGGACCTAAACTTGTCAAAAGAAAAGGCTGAAGTTTTGGGATCCAGACTAAAGCAGCGTAACCTGCTAGAAGATGGAGTGCATATCACTACAGCGCGTTAGCGACATAGACAGCTGTCTGCATTTTTCAAGATGGCAAACAACCTTTGTTATTGCGAGTAAATCATGGGAAGCCGATAGGAAGTCTTTATTGATGTTGTATAAGTCCTTAATTAGATGAAAAAATGGATTATGGAGCACAGTTGTATGCATCAACAAGCAATAACTTATTCTCTAATCTGACAGTCATTTAGAACAAATGCCTACGTATCAGTATTGGAGCACTCGAGACTAGAGATAGAGGCGAACATCCCCCCTACAACGTTATCTTATGGGTACAAGGTGGCAAGGAAGCTCGAGACCTCACACCCCGCGTGAAATGCCATGGACCATGGGGGCTATGAATTTCTTGCGGGGACAAATTCCTTTGCCACCCGCCTCTACCACTTAACAACGCAAACTTGGGTCTTGCTGAATGACATAGATAAACTCATACTGAGCAATATTCCACCTCGGAAGTCAGGAGTCCTTTGTCTCCACTGAGTGGCTCCCAAGGAAGAAGTAAACCTTCTAGGTGGAGATACAAATTAAATTCATAGAACTCCTCCTGGAGATTCGGGACCACGCCCGTCTACATACAGACGGGTCCAAAACTAATACTAGCGTCGGTGCAGGCATCTGGTAAGAAAACTATCAGTCAAGATATCTTTTACCAGACGTAGAGCGAGGGGCGATATGATAGAGATGCATAAATGGAAGTCAGGGCTAAACAAAGGTGACATTACAGAGGTACTCAAACTATCCAACCAGGAACGAACTCGTAGCAATGATTTTAAATTGCACAAATTTAGATTTAGGCGCCAGAAATGTAAACACTGGTTTAGAAAAGGAGTAGTGGATGAGTGGAACAAGTTACCAAACATCATCATTAACTCGAATATGCTGGATAGCTTCAAACATAGGATGGATGGATATATGAGCAATAGGGGTTGGGAGTAAATGGGACTGCCCAGTATGGACCAATACAGTGGAGTTGTTCGCCATTGACCATGTAAATGACTCCAATAGTGATAAACTTGTTATATTCTCAGATTCCATGTCAGCTCTTAAAGCAATTAAAAGTGGCCAAAACAGAAATGAATAATATACAGGGCAACATTATCAATAAACTACACTCAATTGACAAAGCATTCGTCTGGTGTGGGTGCTCGGATATTGCAGCATAGCAGGTAGTGAAAGGGCAGATCAATTAGCCAAATCTGCGGTAGAACTTAAGGGTACCGAAAGCGTACCCTGGGCCACTGCGGTGTGTCTCTCTCGAAGTACACTTACAGTTAAAAGGGGATGGCAAGAAAAATTAACTGCATTGAACAGAGTCAAACATACAACTGAAGAGTGGTCCACGGCATATGGGAATAACAAGAGAGAAGAGAATGAACTTGCACGATTGAGGAGGAATGCTACTTTTATTACTCACCTCGGCTCGTACATCGAACAATCTTTTTCGCCGCAGTGTCATATAATTATGTCGCACAACAATATCAATAAAACACCATAGTGAGGGGACGACTCCAAGCCGCTTGTGTAAGGGAGAAAATACCCTTCAAGGTGAAGAGCCTCCTTGCTGACAATGACAAGGTCACCAACACGCTGACAAAATGTGAATGGCCAGTTGTGTTCATATTCTATTAAAATGTCATGCATGTATATCTTAAGCTCCTCTACGTGTGTGTTGGTGTTGGTGTGGGGATTTGTGGATGACATCATTATGACCTGACCTCATGTTTAATAAAGTCACCCTGTATATTTAAGTCTCACTTTGCCCATGTAATCCAGTTGCCTCTGAAGATGTCTTGAATAAAGACGAAAGCTAAGGTACTCCGTTGTTTCCATTTTCCCGTGTGATTTTATCAAGATTTATCTTATCCACGTTCTCATTGTGGATTTACATGATATATATATATATATATATATATATATATATATATATATATATATATATATATATATATATATATATAAGACCATAAGAAGTCTGCAATAGGCCGGATGGCCTGTGCATGGCAGCTCCTGTCGAGAGTTACTACCATTTTCTATCATCCATGAATCTACCTAGTCTCCTTTTAAAACTTTCCAGCGTTTCAGCACTTACTACAAAGTTGATAAGCTTGTTCCACTCGTCCACCACCCTATTTGTGAACCAGCTCCTTCCTATCTCCCTCCTAAACCTAAACTTATCCAACTTAAATCCGTTGCTACGAGTCCTATCCTGCTCGGATATTATAAGAACTTTATCTATATCCCCTTTATTAATTCCTTTCACCCACTTAGATACTTCTATCATATATATATATATATATATATATATATATATATATATATATATATATATATATATATATATATATATATATAAGGCCATGTGTAGCTTGTGTATGTATGTGAGTGTGCAGTTAGATATACCAAGGTTAATTTATATAAATGAAAAGACAAATTAAAAAAATCAAGTAACGAAATCACCTACTTGACATATGCATGTATATGTATCACCATTCGGTAGTAAATACAAGTCATGCCTATGCTACTATCTCACTCATACCCCCTGCAGTCTTTCAACCCACACAATAATCTAGCAGTCCATTCAAAAAGCAAGACGAAAGTCAAAAAATATCTTGAAAACATACATGCACAAGCTACACATGGCCTTATATATATATATATATATATATATATATATATATACTATATATATATATATATATATATATATATATATATATATATATATATATATATATATAAATATATATATGCTGATAACCACCAGGAAAGAAGAAAACACGAAGTTCCCAAGCGCTTTCGTGTAATTCACATCTTCAGGGGTGAGTACAGACTAGATAGAGTAATGTAGAACAAGATGAATATATACAGAGGAGGGTGAGACCAGGTCCACAATGGTCAGGTAATGACCCTACTAATCTTTAAATGGCACACAACGGTTGGTGGTTGGGTCAGATGGGACAGTGACCCGCCCTCTCACCTGATCACAAATCTTCTTAATTACAAAGTTGTCCAGCTTGTACAAGCCGTTACTCAAATTCATGTTGAATGCTTCGGTATGTTTAGTAAGACTAGATTCTATGATGTTCCTACTATCAATTGAATTACATGGTAATATTGAGGAGGCATTATCCCAGTCGATGCAATGCTTGTTATCCCTCAAATGAACAAACAGAGCATTGGATTCCTGGCCTGTCCTGACACTGTATTTGTGTTGTTTAATTCTAGTTACAAGATCTTTACCTGTCTGGCCTAAGTAAAACATATTACATTCCTTGCAAGGAACTTTATAAATGCAACCAATTGTGTTGTTGGGAGAGTTCTTGATTAACATTTGTTTAACAGTGCATGAGTTTTTAAATGCCACATTGACGTTCCAAGATTTTAGCTGTGCCGGAATGTGTGAGAAATTTTTGTGAAATGGTAATATTAAGATATTCTTATGGTCATGGGTGGGCTTGGGATCAGTTCTATAAAAAGTTTTCTTAGTAATGTTTAAGCATTTGTCTATGAAAGATCTAGGGTATTTAAGGTTTGAGCCAATATTATATATATATTTGTATTCCTCATCGATGAATTCCGGACTGCAAATTCTCAACCACCAACCGTTGTGTGCCATTTAAAGATTAGTAGGGTCATTACCTGACCATTGTGGACCTGGTCTCACCCTCCTCTGTATATATTCATCTTGTTCTACATTACTCTATCTAGTCTGTACTCACCCCTGAAGATGTGAATTACACGAAAGCGCTTGGGAACTTCGTGTTTTCTTCTTTCCTGGTGGTTATCAGCATATACCTAGATCACGCGCACCTACAGTGATTTACTTGCATATATATATATATATATATATATATATATATAATATATATATATATATATATATATATATATATATATATATATATATATATATATATATATATATATATATATATATATATGTGTGTGTGTGTGTGTGAAATGTGTCGTAGACGAAACAAGAATTACTACTGAACAATATGAGTGATGTTTGATGTACGTTTATGAAGGGATAGTGTGAGGTAAGGTCTGCTACAACACGATATTAATGTCACCCACCTTTGGTGATGTGTAACGTGGCTTTCTGCCCAACCTGGAGCAATGCCCTCTGAGATGACTGAAAGAGTGCTTGTATACCGTTCACTGGGTATCTGAAGCATTTAAGGAATGGATAAACAGTACTTTATATTCTACATTGATCGCATCTTCTCATAGGGATTCATTTTACGAAAACATTTGGTTGCTAAAAGAGAATCAGAAAGTAGAAGAGAGAAATAACAGAAGTGAATATGAACCTGCATCATCTGTAGGTTCCTGACCTGTGTGTTTGGTGGGCTGGAGTACGTGTACCTCTGTGTGTTCACCTTCCCACACACCTGCACACAATGCACCTCACCCCTGCTGCCCCCACCATTACCGCCGGCTGCTGCAAGGCCACACGCTACGTCCACTAATAATGCAGCCAGAAGGTGTTGATCCTCTTACACCTCTCCGCTGTTTGTTGCTGTGTATCTTTGGCTGGGTTCAAGATTGACCTTCGTAACCAACCACACCCTTATTTCTCCCTCCCTCAGCCACCCACACTCTTATTCCTCCAACCCCAACTACCCTCCACCCCTCCTCCATTTCTGCATATTAACAACATAAATCCCTCAAGGATGGTGACCTGAAGTTCGAGAGGGACAGGAGCACCAGAACCTCAACCTCAACTATCCCCCCACGAGGAGTTATCGCTCTCTCTACCCGTCAGGGCCCACACAGGAGGCAGCGACCTTCCCATGGTCAGGGGTTCAGTGTGCGGGTTGTGGTCGGTCCTCTCCACTCCAAGGCTAATGTATCCACCTACCGCTGTCTCGCCTCCTCCACCCACCTGCATTACCCTGTTTGCTTATTATCTGTATGACTTGACTTAATTCGACTTGATTAGACTTAACCCGGCTTGACTTGACTAGAATTGACTTGATTGGACTTGTCTTAACTTAACTGGACTTGACTCGATTTCATTTCACTGCATACTTCCATACATAAACATTTACGGAAGATAACATATAAATTAATGATTATCTCCAACGTGGTGCTCGCGTCGTGGTTCAGAATGACTGAAGGCGACAATGTGAAAGTGGTAAATCGGATCCAACACGACTAGTAGTTAAAAATTAGTTACATACACATTGTGATTTTGAACAACTAGTTTACTATTTGTCTATTGTACTGTTTGTTCATTAAATAGTATGTTTGTTTATTAAATAGTGTGTTTGTTTACTAAAGTGCACTAAACGGGGAAACTTTGGCACAGGACCGCTTAAACAAGTTGATTATTGACTACAAGAACCTAACCTAACCTAATCTAACCTAACCTAGCTAAACTAACCTAACTTACCAATACTAGAGTGATGTTGGTTAAGTTTCATTATATTTGGTTGCTCTTCTGTGCAAAAAATAATCATAATAATATATAATACTATAAAGTTCTGTTCGTGGTAAGCTGCCAAAACATCTTACAGTTCGCCTTATTGCATTACAGTACGTGGACACTTGCCACAGTGAGTACATGAGTCAACTAAAGCCACGTTACTTGAATATGTCATGAAGGACTGCCATAAGTGTTGGGTTCAAGGTTTAAAAGACAAAAACAAATCATAAGGTTAGTGAGATTGCCCGACCACACCTGTGTTCTCAAGTAAACTTCGCCACCTAACGGAACACGTCATATAACACAAACATTGGAATATAGGTATTAAGTATTTGTATTTATAACTTGGTAAAAGGTGACAAAATCATATTGAAATAATTATCACCTAGTGTATTGATCACTGCCGAGTGGAAGTTGTTACAATTTATCTTTGCAGTGGTTTTTCTTATTGTTTGAGAGGCAAGTGAAAATAGTCAGACGGAATAATTTGATAAAATCAGAGCAGCATCTCCAGATGAAGGAAGAGGTATGGTGTTACCTGCCGTTGCACCTGTCATACCTCTTCCATAGTATTTAACGCAAGTGGTTACGTCATCGTTCAGTAAGCAGGACGCACCCTACACGGAGAAGTGGCAAATGAGCATCTATGGGATTTCTATTGTGTCAGAGTCCATGAAGTAAAAGCCTATTAACAAAACACACTGAGCCTCAAAAACATTCGAAGCGTTCCATAGTAAAATTACCCCCAATTCTTAACTTATTTCTAGGATAAAGTATCAAAATTACTTCCATCCCCAATTAAATTGTTTTTGTCATTCTAAAATATATAAAATCCGTTTTGCCCCCAAATTAGACATGCAAATGATTGAGTATTTTGTTCTCCCGAGGACAAGAATCATCCTAATCTTTATTGTACAATAGTCACAATACTCGTGTACACAGACGTAGAGTTAGGTTAGGTTCATGACAACAAACTTTTCTTTTTATTGTCTGTATAAATTTCCATCACTGAGACGAAAATAATTCACTCATAGGAAACTACAGTTATAACCAAAGATATCAAGATACCTCAATGTTATCAAATTTTTCTGGACTGCAAGTTTAAATTAGTGAGAAGGACAGGGAGGGACTAATGTGTTGAGTGATGGTTCCAGATGCTAGCAGAGCTACATGATCATAAACCACACCACTGGGTTACTTGAACATATATGGATTCTCCTCTATGTCAACCCTTGTAGACACAATAACATTTTACACACGACGAAAGAGAAGAGCTACACCCACCATCACTGTCAAATCTACAATTCAGGTTTTGTTTTATAATATACTTCACAAGACATTTTCTGCTGAACTGGTGAAGAGGACATGGAAGTAGCCCACCTTCACACACACACACACACACACACATAACTACACCTACTCCCCCTCTCACACACACACACACACACACACACAGACAGTATGTCGGGGTAACAGAGGCAACACGGTTAATCTTTCTCAAGGTCGCTTCAACGTGTTCTTGCATCACCTCAACGCGTTCTTGCATCATCCTTGACAACGCTATCAGCACAAAAAGTGATTTACACGCGGCGTTGATCCACCTTCCTACAGTATATGTGGACGGTTGGGTGTTACTTGTTCCTGAGAGGTGGGTGTTGTTCCTTGCAGAGAGATTATATATATATATATATATATATATATATATATATATATATATATATATATATATATATATATATATATATATATATATATGCTGATAACCTGGATCACGCGTACCTACAGTGATTTACTTGAACATATATATATATATATATATATATATATATATATATATATATATATATATATATATATATATATATATATATTATATATATATATTTATATATATATATATATATATATATATATATATATATATATATATATATATATAATCACACAGGGAAAAGGGAAACATTGGAGCACCTTAGCTTACGTCTTTATTCAAGACATCTTCAGTTGCCTCTGAAGATGTTTTGAATAAAGACGAAAGCTAAGGTGCTCCACTGTTTCCCTTTTCCCTCTGAGATTTTATCAAGATTTATCTTATCAACGTTTTCATTGTGGATCTACATGATATATATATATATATATATATATATATATATATATATATATATATATATATATATATATATATATATATATATATATATATATATATCAGAACCACAGAACCACAAACAATAATTGAATCCCTTGTTGTTTTTCTCGTAAACTGTGTGTGAAAGTAAACACCAGAGTGAGGAAGCTGTGTTACTTCTTACCCCATACAGTGAAGGTCGAGTGTGTCCCTCACAGCTTCCGTATCAATAAGTCTTCCTCACGAAAAATAACTTCAGGAAGCTGGTGGTCTCTCTCTCTCTCTCTCTCTCTCTCTCTCTCTCTCTCTCTCTGTCATTCTGTGTGTGTGTGTGTGTGTGTGTGTGTGTGTGTGTGTGTGTGCGTGTGTGTGTGTGTGTGTTCCTCTCTCTTTCTCTTTCTATGCTTGTGTGTGTGTGTGTGTGTGTGTGTCTCTCTCTCTCCCTCCCTCTTGTTCTCTCTCAATTATCCTCTTTAACTTGCTTGTTCCCACACAAGTGATCGCGGTGTCTCTTGTTTCCTTCCCTTAAAAACTATCCCGTGTTGGCTGAGTGTTCCCGCAGCCACGACCACAGTATAAGAAATTATCTTGGGAGATGATAAACCGATAATTATTATTATTATTATTACACACAAACACACTCACACACACACACTACTACTACTACTACTACTACTACTACTACTACTACTTTGTTGTCACTCGGATTCGATTTTGACGATCATCCAGCTATAATACAATGATATGAGTTATTTGGGATGTCACCTAGGTTGGTGAGTTTTGAGGTGACTAAAGAGGCCGATAAGGGACCGGCAGAGTTGTTTACATCGAGTGAGACCCCGGTGGCAGCGTCTTTCCGGCGTTGGCGCTTGTCTGCCTCGGTTTGCAGTCGGGCTTACTCGAAAGTATTGACACCTCGTTTGGTACTCCTCCAAGCGTTACAATGTGGAGTAATCGTCTCCCAGGTGAGGGGGTCGATTTGGCAATTTTTCAGGTTTGTCTTAGGACTATCCTTAGACCTTTTCAGTTGCCCGCCGGCGTTATATTTGCTATTCGTTAGGTGACTGTAAAGTAGTTTACTGTCGTCCATGCGCGTAACATGGCCAATCCAGTGTCATTGTTCATGAATAATGGTAGCCTCGATGCTCCTACTGGCATTTGTTCTCTTGTCTTCCCAGCGAACTCAGAAGATGGAATGTAGACTACGTTGGAGAAAGTTTTCAAGTGCCTTTGAGGTGCCTCCTGTATGTGACCCATGTCTCGCTGCCATATAGCAGTGTGGGGAAGACCGCTGCTAGATAAACGTGTAACTTTGTAGATAATTTCAGCTTCCTACAGCTGAAGACATGGAAATGGAGTCTGCCAAAGTCTTGAGATGCACATCTGATCCGATACTGAATCTCTTCATCAATGTCCATAGTAGTGAACATTTGGGAGCAGAGATACCAAAAGTGGGTAACATTAGCGAGGGTAGTACCGTTAAGCTGGGTAGATGGTGGAGGTGTGTCTGAACCAGGGGCAAGTTGAAAGAGAATCTGAGTCTTACATACATTCACCTCAAGGACGAAGTGTGCGCATCTGCATAGGTGTTCGGGATTTCCTGTAGGTCGCGTTCAGTGTGAGCGACAAGCGTGAGATCGTCTGCATACTGAAGTTCAGTAATGGAAGCTGCCGACACCTTTGTTCTTGCCTGGAGTCGTCTTATGTTGAAAAGACCTTTCATCCGGTACTCAATGTTTACCCCGCCGACTAAATTGGCACTGGCACGAGTAAGAAAACCAATCAAAAAAATGGAAAAGAGAGTTGGTGTCAGTACTCACCCTTGTTTAACCCCCGTTTGGATGGGGAAGAACAAAGACTTGGTGCCAATGTGTAAGACACTGCCGTTCATGCCATCGTGGAGTTCCCTCACAATGGCGATGAATTTTGGTCGAAAGTCTTGATTAGGTCGATGAAAGCCATGTATAGGTCACGACACCATTCCCTGCACTTTTCCTCTGTCTGGCGGACAGCAAAGATCATGTCAGTGGTGCCACGTGATGGTCTAAAGACACATTGAGATATTGGGAGGAAGTTTTCTGCCTCAGGAAGAAGTCTGTTTCGGACTCGGGCGATAATCTTGCCAGCTACGGACAGCAGTGAGATCACGCCGTAGTTGCCACAGTCTGACCGGTCTCCTTTGTTCCTTTAAATATTGACGTTGAAGGCGTCTTTAAGAGCTTGGGAGAATTTGTCCTTTTCCCATATATTCTCCAGAAGAGAGTGGAGACGGCTGGCAAGCAGAGGTTCACCTGCTTTATACATCTCGGCTGGGATTCCATCAGGCCCTGAGGCTATGTTATTTTTCATCTGTTTGATGGAAGTAGCTACCACGTCCAAGAATGAAGGACAGCTGAGGTGGGTCAGCTCTGGATGTTCAGTGACCTGCTGGGTAGTCAGGACATTCATATCAGTGTTTCGGTTGAGCAGTGAATAGCAGTGCTCTTTCCAGTGCAGAAGGAGGCCTTCGTCATCTTTAATTATGGAGTTCCCATCGGATTAGCAGAGGGGGAATGCCCACAAGTGATTGGCCCATAAAATATTTTGGTGGAATTGAAAAATTCGTGCATCTTGTGCTAATCTGTAAATTATTGTGTTCCACATGCTTTTTTTAAACCATTTATTCTTTAGATTGCGAAGTTCCCGCTGGATCACAGCTTTCTTCTTGCGGAAGGTATCAGCTTTGGTCCGAGATTGAGGGTTGTTCTTCAAGTCTGTTAAAGCAGCACATTTATCATTGATGAGTACATTGATTATCGGGTCATTTTCATGAAACCAGTCCTGTTGTATTCTTTCGATCTGGCCGAGGGTCTCCCTGCAGGTTTTTGTTATAACAATGTTGAGAATATCTCATTCGGCACTGGGATTTGGGTTGTTCGTTGTCGGGTTTTCTATCAACCCATGTTCGAGTTGCTCTCTGAAAGCGTGTGCTACCGGTGGATCCTCCAAATGCTTAGTGCTAAGACCTCTTCTAGAGGCTTGCTGCCTTCGTCGTTTTGGGGCGATTTAAAGTGAGAGTTTGGTTCTGACTAGCCGATGATCAGTGTCGCAGTGGTCTGAGCCACACATGGCACTGGTGATGAGGACATCTCGGCGATCTCTTTCTATGACAGTGGTGTAGTCAATGAGATGCCATTGATTGGTCATAATGAGGTTGCGTGCAGCACACTTGCTGAGGAGAGAGGGCCGATGGGATTAAAGTTCTCTAGTCCATTTCTTCCAATGGTTCCCTGCCAAATGTCAGCATCTCTGCCAACTCTGGCAATGAAGTCACCAAGGAGCACAACCTTATCTTCTCTGGGGATAAAGCTTAACACTCTATCGAGGTCCGCGTGAAAGGCCTCCTTGATGTCATCCTCTGCATCCAGTGTTGGGGCATATGCACTGATGAAAAAGGCATGACGTGATTGATTCAGTGGGACTCGGAACGTCATGAGGCGTTCGTTGATCCCAATAATCATCTCAGTTAGCCTGTGTAGGATGTTTTGGCGGATAAAAAATTCAACTCCATGAATGCCGTTTCTCTCCTCAGCAGTGCTTATCCTTCCAGAAGAAGGTATAGCCAGACCCGCAGTTCTGTGAGTTGACCACCGTCTGGGAGCCGGGACTCACTAATGGCTGCTATGTTGATGTTATACCTAGCCAGCTCTTTTGCTACAAGGGCTGTTCTTCTTTCAGGACACTCATTTGTGCCAGTATCCAGAAGGGTCCTGACATTCCACGTAACGACCATAAGAGGTTGCATAGTTTGTTTTTGTTTGAATCTGTGATTTTTTATTGTGTTTTCGACCGCATAAGGATGACCTTTCTGGGTGCGGTTGCCAGTCAGGTTATTTTTTTTTAGGCAGGCTATGTTTACGGCACCTTTTCTAGCCCCTCCCCATGTGAGGTGATCAGAGTGGCTCCTCGAGAGGGCTGCTCAGTCGCACACACAGCACGGGAATGCACTGCTGCCTAGATACCAGTGCATAAACGACCATCTTATCTGTGACGCCCAGTTGCAGAGTGCTGACTAGAGACTCC